>VZTY01017584.1:5805-91809 GCA_013400935.1 Turnix velox
GCTTTTTGATATTCTTTACCATACTTTCACTATACAGAATAATATCCCTTTCATTTGACTGCATGTTCCATATCAGCCTGTACAGTAAAACTGTAGATTGCACAAATATCTCAGCAGGTTTATTTCTTGGTCCTTTGTGAACCCAAGCAGAGTAATGAAACACCCTGGGATGCCACTTGGGTTTAGGTTGGCCGACTCTCAACCTCTTCTTCTGTAATATTAATCCACACAACTAAATAATACAGTTCTATATACAACTGCACATCTATATACATGCACCACATGCTCACATCCACAGTGGAACAGGAGTAATAGTAGCTTTATTTCTTTCTGCATTCCATAGTGAGATGGAAAAAAAAAAAGGAAGAGAGGGAGGTAGGAAAGAAGGAAACAATTCTTTTTCTGAACTTTGAGTGATCTTCTTACAGACCTGTGGTTTCCAGTCCCACTTTGTCCCATCTTTTTAATCATTCCATCTCTGTGGCTCCTCTCCATCCTGTGCTCCCACTTTCAGTGCTCCCTGAATTACCCTCTGCCTATATCTTTTTACACTACAGCATGATATTAGTCATAAGGGTTCTGTTCAACACAAAGTAACTACTTTTTCACTACTATCTACTGCAAAAATGTGAGCAAACAGAGAAAGGTAGAGTTACATAGATATTAGAGACATCACTGTCAGATCAGCACATTGAAACTAAGCTCCATGAAAATTAGGACAAGTCCAAGTGAAGTAAATCTGACAAGCCTCAGTCCATACTCCTTGGAAAATCAGTAAAAACCTCCTGACTTCTTAACTCCAGTGACAACACAATTGACTTGTCTACAGGGTAGTAATACAGCCAAGAGACAGAAGGTGAGAGAAGTCAATCCTAGAACATGCAGCAATATACTGTAAGACCAGGTTCCACACCAGGACCTGATGTTACTGTTTCTGAGTAGAAAAGGCAAATTGCATTGGGGGATTATACAAAAAAAAATTCAGGGGAAAAGGTCTGTTCAAGGCCATAGATAATAACAGTACAATGCAACTGGAAAAACTAACTATGTGTGTGCATGAGTATTTTTTCTTGCTTCTGCTTTCTATTCTGTTTCCAGGTTTCTATTTATATTTCTCCACTAAGATTAAAGGTATTTCTCTATTAATACAACCCACTTTGATTTGTGCTGCAAGAATAAACTGATATTTGCAACTTCTCTCATTTCACATGCGTAATGGTCTGTTGTTACAAGGTTGGATGACTACACTTAAGAATTTAGGTCTTCTTGCATTTTCAGTTATAAAAGGAAATTTTTTTCATTGTCTAGCTAAGGAATATTGGTTGATTTGCACCTGAAGAGAGAGGACAGCTGACCAGTTAGATTCTTTTTTTTAAATTAATTTCATCAAACAGGTGACCTGTGTTTATTGAACATTTCCCTGTGGATCTGAAAAATACCTATGACCATTTAACCTTTGACTGAGTAATCTACAGCATCTTTACCATCTAATACTTGGGGGATGGTAGTAGGAGGAGTATTGGCTTTTGAGGGAGGACTTGAATGGGATTTTTGGGTATTTTCCTGGGGAGAGTAGGAATCCCCACCTCTAACATCCTTGCAATTATATTCTCAGTCAGATTAGTTCAGACTCAAAAAGTTGTCAATATAAGGTAGGTGGCAGCACATTCCAACACCCATTTTAAATTACGTGCATAGTTTTGCCTGTTCTTTAGTCTACAGCAGGAACTGCACAGTGTTTCCTAAATTCAACTGTTGATCACAACTTCTCAAGTGTGACCATCCATAGAATCATAGAATAGTTTGGGTTGGAAGGGACCTTAAAGATCATCAAGTTCCAACACCCCTGCCATAGGCAGAGACACCTCCCACTAGATCAGGCTGCCCAGTGCCTTGTCCAGCCTGGTCTTGAACTCCTCCAGAGAGGGGGCATCCAATACACCATGAATCTCCTTTCAGGATCAGATAGCACACATCATAAAAAAATAGTGGAGAAAAATATTACAAAAGCCATATTCCTCTATTACATGAATTCTTACAGCGATGTAAGTTTGGAGAATGGTAAACTGAGTGGCCTGAAAAGCCACTTGCAAATTACATGCAGACAGTCTAGTGCTCAGTGTTAGCATGCTTGACACAAATTATGCTGTTGATGCTGCTTATAGTGCTGTGTGCTAGATATTAGCTCTGCACCCTACCCCTCATTAGCAGCTTTTTCCTCAGGTGCTGCATTTGAGTCTCTGACAACGTGCTCACCACAATTGATAAACAACTCCTGAGTGGAACAGAAGGTCTTATTCCGAGGCTCAGCAGCTGAGGTATTTTGTCATTGCTTCTTGTTATTTTACCCATGAAAGTTTCAATTTCATCACCTTTGAGACCCAGACAAGAAATGATGCTTTTTATTCCTCCTTAGTATTCATTTTCTGAAATAACAATGCGAGTAGCACCATTAAAGTGACTGGTTCAGTAGTGCTGCTGTTTGTAAACCATTTTGCATATTTTAAGGACTAGCAAAGAAAACTTTCAAAGAGCAGGGCCAGCTCTTGGAAAATCAAACAATAACAACACATGCATGATTCTCCAGAAATTAGCATCTGTTTCTAATTCTGTATGTGTTCTTTTGACTTTCCTTTCAGCAAAAGACTGAGGTTAAAATGCTTGCCTCGTTTCTGGGTTTTTGTTTTGTTTTGTTTTAGTTTAACAGGCTAAATACAAATATGATTTCAAGGGTGCTTTATTATGCTGACAGATCTCAAGCAGCATCTTGGATTTGCAGGAGCAAAGCCCTGGTGGTTGCATGTTCATCACAGCAAACAGCTTAAACTCAAGGACAACAGATGAAACCCCACCTCCCAACACTGCTGTGCCAAAGGTCTACCAAAATGGATGCAATGCAGAAAATCAGAAGATTAGCCGTGTTGGTTTTTTTTCTTTGAAATCCATTTCATAAAAGAATCTGGGATTATGATGCTGTTCATGCAAAAGTCATGGGTTGTTTTTTTTCCACCTCCCAAACATGAACCAGTCTGTTCCTGTTCTACTGCAAACGTGAACTCCTACACTACTGACTTGAGTTCTGACTTGAAGATTGCAAACTCTCACAATACCCCCTGATGATTAGATGGCAAACATGTTGTGGATTACTCAGGCAAAAGGAGCTGAATTTGTTTGTGGATATTTGCTCAGTTTTTTCAGCTTGGATCAGTAACAGTCTTGCTTTTTTTTTATTAGCCCTTATGAGTATCAGGTGCTAGAAAAGAAAGTATTGAACATAGTTCTGTATAATCGTGGGTAAATAGTCACGGCTATTTTTCAAATCCACAAGGAAATCTGAAGCTGCAACAAGATATCTGGGGCCTATTCTTTACAAAATGAAGCTTTTAAAGTAATGCCATTCTTCACAGTATACACAGCCCTACTTAATACAGGATGATGCACTTCAACTTTTAGAGAGGCTGGGATAAAGATTTTGTTTCTAAAGAGGATGTGCTTCCTGGAAAGGTTGGTTATTCAATCACAGCCAGTTGCTTCTTTATATTACCTTGGAGATACAGCTTATTGTATCATTTCACCATTCCAAATTATGCTTGAATCAGAGAGAAACTAAATTCTTTGAAATATAAAATGCATAACCATAGTGGAAAGAAGCAGCCCAGTGTTGGTGGCTGATGTGTTTCTGAAGAGCACAACTTGTAGCTGCCTGGAAAATCTACCTTGGATTTTTACTTTGTAATCTTTTTTGGGAGTGATGCAAGATGTAGTTTTCATGACTTCATTTTAACAACCAATTTCTTGAGCAAAACAAGATGAAGTTATCAAGATTTTGAAAAATAATGTTTATAGCAATAATAATTATGGATGTTACCTAAAAATAGTACAAGAACAAAAGTACCTTTTCCTACAAGTTTTATTTTACAAATGATAATGTGTGACTCTAGTCCCTTAGATGTTTTCATTTAACAGAAAACACTGATCAAGACCCCCTTTTCTTAGGACTTACAAGAGCAAACAAGGAAATATCTCCAAAGAAGCAACTGTTTCTAAGCTACCATTGAAGAACCAGATTCAGTGCTGGCATAATTGACTTTTAATCCCAGAATGGAGTGAGGCAGAGGAGAGGGAAGAAATCTTAAAGTCAAACATGGAAAATGATTTTTAAGAAATGTTAAGGATTCAAACAGCAAAGGGAAAAGATCACCATGAAGAATGCCCTAAGTGGAAAGTGGGTGATCATCCAAAACCGTCATTTAATTTGAATTTGGACATACTGTGAGGGAAAGAATAATACGTTCTAGCCATACAGTTATATTATTATATTATATTCCTAGTCCAGTGTCAGGAGCTATCCTAGGAAACCAGCATTTTAAAATGAATGGCAAGGAAGGTAAATGTCCAGCAGAGATATGGTGGTTATTTCCTAGAGACTTGTTACTGACAGTAAAAAAAATTTAAAGTAAATATTCTGAATTTTGAATTTCTGCCAGCAATTGTAGCAGATAAATACCGGATAGACAACAAATGGTTTCCAACTAGGAAAAGTAATGCTGTCTGCTGAGAGCAAGGCTTTATTTTTAGCTCATCAGGTTTAGCTGCTTGTTATCACCTGCAGAAATGTCCTGTATCCCTCAAGGATGCCCTCAAACCTCAGCTGAATGGGATGTGCAAAACCTTCACATAGCGAGTCCAGTCACTAGATGGCAGAATCTTCTAATTAGTTAAGTGTCATTTGTTATTTAACCACAGAGGTAGTTAAATAACAGCAAAGCTGTTTCTCAAGTATGAGAGCAGTGCAGCAAGTCTTTCTGATCTTCTGTTGTGCAACATAACACAAATATTTCCTGCTTCTTCCAGTCACAAGTTTTTGTCATTTAGTAATGTCATTTAGGAAGGAAAAACAGTGAAATGGAAATTAGTTTCAAGCAAGCATGTGCTGCACTGCTAATTCTGGCTCATATTTTCAGATGCCTCAGAGGTTCAGAAGCCAAATTTGAAGCATTTTTTTAAAAACTTTCTACAATGCACACTCATAATTTGAGGTAAGCAAGAAGAGAACCTAACAAAAAACTGAGATTCATGTTTTGTGGCAACATGAAAGTGAAAACAGATCCATCTGGCCGAATGAGTAGAAAACAGGCAGAGCTTTACTATGCTCCATGTACAGTGAATGAATGGTGGTTGGTGGGGACATGTTTCAGAGTTTCACTTTTCTGTCTTTATGCCATCCTTGCCCCCAAGTAAATTTACACCAAATTTTGAAGTCCTTTTGTGCCTTAAATGATGTGTCAGAATTACAAAAGCAAGCTGTGGTGGAGCAGAAACTCAAACCTGATTTTACCCAGTGCTATCTGCAGACACTCAGCTGTTTGAGTGGATGTTTACTCTTCTCCTGTTTTGGGCATGGATAAAATGAAGCTACAAACTGTTTAGAGGGTTATATGACATTATATCAAACTTTTGTGTAAAGGACTCTCAAATGAATTAAGATGTGAGTTCATAAGACCAGCCCACAATAAGAATTCAATGAAAAGCAAAAGCAAAGGTCACTCTGCAAGAAGAAAGGGGGATGAGAGTGAGGAGTAGTAACTCCAACAACTAAAGAGAGAAAAAGGAAGGAGAACTAACTAACTAGTGAAAAAGCACATAATGACTGCTGCAGAAATTTCAGTGGATTTATCTCTGGTACAGGTTATTGCCTAATGCAGCAGAAAGCTTATTGAATTCATTTATAACATTTTTAATAAGTGATGCAGCAGTGTTTGTAATGCAATGAGCATTTTTAGACTGTAGCTGCAATATTTATCAAGGTGCAATGAAATATGTCGCTTGGGAAGCCTCATGTGGCTTTTGCATCTCATCTAGTTGTGACCTTTTTAAGTGGCTGAATAACAGTTAATTGGAGAATAGCAAACATGGCTAAAATAATGGTATTTACAGACAGCTAAAGATAATATTATTCCAAGTTGTTTTGCTATATGCTAGAATTTCTATTTGAATGCAGACAAACTATAGACAACACTAAAAATGAGGTTGCCCTTTCCAGGTTGGTTGATCTAACACTGCTACTAAAAAAGGGCACTTTCTTCTCTCCTTTCTCTCCTACACTAACAGTCAGCAGACCCTCTGCACAATCACAACTCACTAGACTGGTTGAAAAAAGCAAAAAAAAAATCAAAACAGAACAAATCAAACCAAAACTGACCTGGCAAAATTAAATCAAGGAGTTTGCAGACTGAATCAGCTCCAAGCAAAAAAAGGGCAGAGAGAGAAGTCACTGACTTTCCCTTTGTGGAATGGAAAGATGAAAAAGGCTCTTATATTCTGGAGTGGGAACTTGCCAGATCAGCTCAAATGTGTTCTCAATGATACTTCTATTTTATAAAATTTGGGAAAGAGACCCCAGATTCTGATTAGTAGATGAACTTAGGAATCTGTAATTCCTGTGTCTCTCTAAGCAGGACACTACTCAGAAAATATCTTTTTCACATCATGAAGTTTTGTTAAACATTTAAATAATACTATCTGTGGGAGGTAAGACCAGAGGGAAAGATTACTGAATTTATTATAATTTCAGAAATACAAGGCTGCTTCCTGAGTTGTTCAAATTGCAGGCCACAAGAAGAAAAAAAAAAAGAAAGAAAATAAAACACCACCACAAAGACCAGTAAGAAAAACATTGTACGTTTTAAGCTATTAGGATGGAATAAATTGAGTAGCCCCCAGTCATAAAAAACAAAAGCAGGTTTGGCGATGCCATTACAGCCCTGCCACAAGGAGTAGGAGGAGTGCCTGTCTCTTCCAAAACCTCAGGTGTTCAGCATGTTGATAAAGCATCTGTAAAACAGCAGCAAATTGCAGCATTTTTGGCCCCTGGGGAAGACACAGGCAGCTGGTTTGTTAGGATTTGGCAGTTTCTTCTGTGGCCAAGCCCTTGGATGTTGGGAAGGTACAAAAGTGCTTTCTGGGGAACAGGGAAGACACTAAGGAAACCCGTGCTGTGAAGCTGCAGAAGCAGCACTTACACCCTGAAAGTAAGAAATTTGTGATTGAAAGAGGCTTTGAAGCCTTCTGGGTAGAAAAAGCAAGACCTGTGCTGGAAATGGAAGTGAGTGTTGCATGTCAACAACCATACTGATGACACAGGGTGAGTTTTTCAGGTGAAACAATGAAGCATTATCCCAGACTTGGTTTGCATAAATGTATTGCTAACTATGAACAAAACTAGCTTCATAAACACTGGTCCTCTGGTATATAGTTTCCAAAATATAAAAGGCAACAGTGGCCACTGGAGGGCTCAAGCACATCTTCCAAAATACTCTCAGCTCATGGACCATGCTTGGCCACAAAGCCAAGATGTACATAAGATGCACAGCTAGGACTGAGTATTTGAGGATATAAATACCAAGAACTGTGGCTGGCAAGATGTAATCATGAGATGTATATTAAGTTGTCCTAAGATGTAATTTGCATATTTCTCTAACTGCCTTTTGCTAACTAATGCTAGCAGGAGGAAGATCTGCTCCCAGTGGTCACCATTATTATTTATGTTCAGTGCTTTAGACACAAAGTACTGTTTCTTGGAAGACATGCAATAGAAATATTTTCCTTTAAAGGGAGGCTGAAACTGTGCAGCTCTGCTGTCACATAATTTAATATAATTACTCCTGGAAAACCAAACTTCAGAGGGATTATTTTAGGCTTTTCCTCTGCTCCCTGAGAAAGCTCTGGGCATTGAGTAGTCAGGAAGTCTGTTCATATAAATACTGTCTTGCTCTGGAAGTGCTGTATCCATTGGAGACTTATTTCAGGGTAGAAGTTCAAAAGACCTTCTTTACATTATTCTTTGTGCCCCGAGCATCACTTTAAGGATATTTTCTAGTGAAGCTTTATGGTCCAGCTGAACTGTTTTCTAAACCTGAACCAAGGATGTGGCTTGCAACAATGTGCTCCATAAGGTCAGATTGTTTTGAGTGAGACAAGGGTTAAATTGACTGTTTGGAGCTCTTCCAGCACAATCTGCTACTTTCTAACTTCTGGGTGACAAACCAAGTAGGGAGACTTATGCTCACCTTTTGTATTGCTTCTTATGACTTGAGGAAAAAGGCTTTATTTTAAACAGCACATTGAAACACCATGGCAGCTCCAACCAGTAACTCACTGAGACACCTAAGACTCAAATATACATCATTTATTTCTCAATTGCCTTTTTTATGCATGTGTTTAGAGACATGCAGGTATTTCTGCTTCCTATTTCTGGAAGTGGCCCATCACAATCTAATCAGAGCTCTGCCTCTGAAAGCAATCACTCCTGTTTCTCACCATAAAAAGCTGCATCAAACAAAATCCTTTATCTCCAAAGGTATCCATAGAGAAAGGAGACCATTTTGGGCTTAGAAACACTGAAATTCCATTTGAGCAACTGGGTGTGTTTCTGATAATGGCTGAGATTTTATTTTACCACTTTTTAAATTAATCCCTTCTTTTTTATAAAGTCTCAGATGGGATTTATGACTTTTTTGTCCTAGATAAATCATAATTCTGGCAGGAAAATATGTTGTCTATAGATATGCTTATCTTTCAACATTTTTTTTCTTGCAATTAGTGAAGGTCATTACTCCCTAATGCCAACTGCCAAAATAAATTAAGACCAGGAACAAGCAGTTATTTTTAAGTTTGGACCTTGACTAGCTCTTCTGAAGTTATTGCAGAACTTTTTACCCAGCTAATGGGTGCAGGAGGCCCATTTTCTATTGACCAATCTCAAAATGTCAGAATATTACATTTGGGAATTTTAAAGGTAGAAGGCTAGATCTCTATTTCTTATTTTTTTTCCAGGGTGAAGATGCTCTAGGAAGTTAAGCAATATCATACACAAAGAAAGAGCACAGACAGGAGGGAATTCAGATAAATGCAATACTTGACCTTTTTCCATGAAAAATGAAGAAAACAGAAAAACTGATAGGTAAGATTTTATCAGTTAAAATAATGAGATTGTACCTTAAACATTAACAGCTAATAAATTATCAACATTACGAGATTCTCACTGAAACAAGGTCATTCCTCTACAAATACATAAAATTCCACTACACTGTGTTTAAATCTGACTGATGTAGCAAAATAAATAACATTTCCAAACAAGTCAAGCAGGATGAATTCCCTAAGGAGAAATCCACTCAAGCATTCAGATAACATCCATTACTTGGTAGCAGCTTCTAGAACATTTCCCCCCAAAAGAAGGCACAGACTGACAAGATAAATAAAGTACAAAATGAGTAATTGCAATAAGCAGCTAATTTTCCTGAAGGTGGCAAAAATCAAGTTGCACTTTGTAATTCTGCAGAGACTCGTGGCCACTACAGGACAGTGAATGAAAAAAAGGATGTAAAATCCTACAAACAACCTGTATTTAATATAAATTACACCATTTTGGCTCTAAATTTGCCTGCAGCATATGTTACTTTAAAACTCTTACATTTTTTTAATTTTCTGTTCTATTGAAACCAAAGCAACCATATTAAATACTAAGGTATCAAACAGAAGTAATTATCCATCAGAAAAGGAAAATAAAGTCATGAAAACATGTACAAATAAGAACAACTGCAGATGCCTGTTATGCAGGATACTCACCTGAACACGGAAGTCTTTCTAGTCCCACTAAAAAGTTGCTTATTTCAGCATGCCTACCAACTAACCATACAAGAAATTTTTCAACAAATAGGGTATTAATTGAAATCATACTTTAAGTTGATGTCTAATAGCATGAGCATGATTTTAAAACAAAATATTCATTCATTATGCATTGACTAATGCAATGTTATACTACTTGAATTAAAGCTCCATGAACACTTGCATAGCTCAATACTTCTGATTTATAGAAGGAAATTCTAGATTTATAGACATCAGATTTTTACAGAAGGAAATACAGAAATGTGTGCAGTATTATCACCCTTGAAGCATATGGGATCGTAGAACCATAAGGTTGGAAGTGACCTTCAAAGTCCATCAAATCCAACCAGGGACATCCTAGATCAGGTTGCCTAGACCTGCTTTAAGTTTGACCTTGAACATCTCTGGGCAACCTGTTCCAGTGTCTCACCACCCTCATGGTGAAGAACTTCTTCCTAATGTCTCATCTAACCCTGCCCTGCTCAAACCACAGTGCTTCAAACCACTGCCCCTCATTCTATTGCTGCATTCCCTGTCAAGTGTAACAGATCTTGCATATTTAGAAGGTGAAACAAAGCAAGAACTCCCTTAATATGCCCTTTTAGAAACACAGCATCATGGGAGGATAAAGGCTGGGAAGAGACTTTGGAAGTCTCTTTGCTCTTCAAAGGGCCAGCACAAATCAGATTGCCCAGGACTTTGCTCATTCAGATTTGGAATATCTCCAAGTCAGGAAATTCAGCAACCCCTCTGGCAACTTCTGCCAGTGCTTGAAGCCTTTTTCAGGCTTTTCCAGCATGTGAATTATTGCAGAAGTTGTAACTATGAGGCATATTTTGTGTTTTGGTACACAGGAGTATGAATAAAAATGACTGTGTAGCATTAATTTAAGTGCCACCTGAAACTGGTCCAAGCCAAGATCTCTCAAGCTTTTTGTTTGTTTTTCAAGACCATTACAGAGAATTGTAGTCACAGAAAACAAGGCTGAAAGAGACTGTGACTAGTCATTCTAACAGATATTTCCTTACTGTACTTTTAAAAATCTTCATAATGAAATATTTCATGGTAAAATAAATTTCCTGGAATGCATCTGACTGTGCAAAATTCTAACCTGAACCCTCAGTAAATTTATCACTGTCTTTCTTATTTACCAGTTACCCAGAAGAGTAGGCTGCTCTCTCTTTCTTCACAACAAAATGCTCTTTTCACCTACTAAGTATCACTTTCAATACTTATATTATTTATACTTATTTATTATTTGCAACTACTTGGGTACATTTCAAAATTATATATAACTGTAATGAATTATATATAGAAATTGTAACAAACAAGACAGATTTGCTCCCAAGCAAGTGCAGATTCTCTTATACACACAAAATTTCAACCTTCTCATCTTTCTGTCCCACTGGAACTTGTAAATACTTGGAAAAATCTAGTTGCCCAGTGTCTTTCATGACTTAAACTTGTGAAGAGTCCATGTTTTTCCTACTGGACTAAACTATGTTTCTTTAATAATGGCTTTCCTATTTTGTTCATGCTTTGTGTATTACCATGTTGAGGTTTGGCCAAGAAAACTAAAGACAGCTATAGACTGTCCTGGCAAATGATGTGTTGTACAAAAGAGATTTCATTTACATAACTCTTATACTCTCTGCCTATGGCAGGGGGGTTGGAACTCAATGATCTTTAAGGTCCCTTCCAACTCAAACTCTTCCATGATTTTAATTCCTCCAGTACTCACACCTTCATCTCTGCTGATAATGCTCTGAAACTTGATGTTCTATGCAAGCTTATTTCAAAGCAGTGGTTCTCCCAATATCAAAATTTATTTAACAGTATATTCATATTAAGATATTGTACTATGGTAGGTTGACCTTGGTTGGCCATCATATCCCCAGTCTGATATTCTCTTGCTCTCCTTTCTTAATAGGAGAGATAGAGCTATCATGAAATATCTGAGGAAATTCAAAAAAAGAGCACTCTGTAGCCATTTCTTCTCCTGGAAATAATCTTGGATGCTTCCTCCAGCTGGGAAAGCTGACCTGGCTTTTGCTCTTCTCTTTTAAAGGACATCTCTGTAAATACTATGAAACTACCACTCCTGCTTCAAAAGATAAATGTCCATTTGTGTTATTGTCTGGCTCCTCCTAGACATTTCACCATATTTACCTTGTAGAAATGAGGTCCAGCTTGAAGGAGAAGAAAGCTTCAGAAATTTTCCCTTGTCAGTGAGCAGCACTGCTAAGATGGTCCATCCCATCCCATTACACTTTTTCCTGAAGTGTAACAGAAAGACAATAAAGACTAAGAATGTTTGTTCTCTTCTCATATTGCTTGCACAAACTTGCTGACCCTCCTGGTGCTTACAAGAACAATACTACTTAGGACACATAAAAGTTTGGCTTTTCCTCATGGGAGGAACTATGATGGTTTTCAGGGGCACCTGTATCATCACTACAGAATGAGAACTTACCCATAAGAGAGGTGAGACATTCAAACAGGTTGCCCATAGAGGTGGTAGAGGCCCCATCCCCAGAGATGTTCAAGGCCAGGTTTGATGAGGCTCTGAGCAACCTGATCTAGTGCAGGATGTCCCTGCTCACTGAAAGGAGTTAGGTTAGAAGGTCCCTTCTGATTCTATGATATTAATTTTTACTTGTGCCAGAAGTGATAGCAAGTACACTGATAGACACACACATTCATTTGTTTCAGACACACTGCAAACTACTCAGAAAATCAGGAAATTCTGTTCCAACAATGCCAGAAAGAATTTATACAACAATCTATTTCATGGCAAATGAAATCTGGGTCTATGGTTCTAGTTTACTCCTCTGTAAATAACAGGGTACAAGATGGCAGGACTAGCAGTAATGGATGCAAATTGGAAGAGGAGAAATTTAGGCTGGAAATAAGAAAGTTCATTATTGTGAGGGTGGTGAGACACTGAAACAGGCTGCCCAGAGAGGTTTGGATGCCCCCTCTCTGGGCAGGCTGGATGAGGCACTGAGCAACCTCGTCTAGTGGGAGGTGTCCCTGCTCATGGCAGGGGAGTTGGAACTAGATGATCTTTAAGATTCCTTCCAACCCAAACCATTCTATGATTCTATTTTGGTTTAGTGACTTCTTTGAAAAATTTTGGGTTTTTTTCATGCTGTACGGAAGACATCCATGGATCTAGAATATCCCACATACTCTGCCTCCTGGCAGGACATTTGAGAAGATGAAAGGATTTACTTTTAAAATAGCTGAAAAAGTCTGAACAGCACAGGGAATTCCAAAGTTTTTTCAGTGCCAGTGTAGGCTGGCATCCTGCAGTCTTCTGAGAAGATGTAGGCTTTAATCCTTCTGAGTGGCTTTGCTGTGGTTTACAGGAACAAATTTAGTGTAATGTTCAACAGCTTCCTCCACACAAATGTCTTGGACAGTAAACAGTAAAAATATTCTCAGTAATTCTGGCTTCCCACCACTTGGGAAGAAATCATAGTTCATCTGTCTGCTTTGGTAGAGTCTTTTGAGGTTAATCTCCCTTCAGCCAGGAAAGTGGTTGAGATATGCTGGTTCCCTCAAAGAATTTCACAGAATTGGAAGGGACCTCAAGAGATCATCTAGTCCAGTCCTCCTGCCAGAGCAGGAACACCCAGACCAGGTCATATAGGGAGGTATCCAGTCAGGTTTTGAATGTCTCCAGAGAAGGAGACTCCACACCCTCTCTGGGCAGCCTGTTCCACTGTTCTGTCACCCTCACTGTGAAAAAGTTTTTTCTTAAATTTCTTTGGAACCTCCTGTGTTTCAGCTTACACCCATTGCTCCTTGTCCTATCATTGGAGGTCACTGAGAAGAGCCTGGCTCCATCCTCCTGACACTCACCCTTTACATATTTGTAGACATTAATGAGGTCACCCCTCAGAGACAGGCCAACATAGGGCTTAGAGTTATGGTTTAGTGATGATTTCTGTCAGAGCTGGGATGATGGTTGAGCCTGATGACATAAAAAGTCCCTCCCAACCAAGGCAATTCTATGATTCTGTTTTGTGGTGGAAGCTAAAATGGGTGAGCTTCACACTGGCCTTAAGGGAGAGTCAGAGATGAGGTTGCCTTTATACGAACTCAAACAAAAGAAGATCTTGCCTCTGGCATCAGATGATGTGTTCCCTCTGTGCACACACACAACACATATACTTTGCATCTCAAAGAAAACCACTTCATGGGAATCAGCCCTTTTATTTCCTGCTGCTTACTTCAAACGTGGAAGTATTATAAATACTTGTCATGTATAGAATAAATATCACAGAAGAGAGATTATTTTTATGACTTCATGACACTTACTCTTTTAATTGAAGTTATAAAGGCATTTTAAAAACCCTAATGGGGTCTGATTCAGGTTTTGCTGGTGTCAGTGAAGCTTTGGGGGGTGACTTTGATCCTCCATATGGAACTTATTCCTGAGTAGAGGTCTGCAGTGGGGAAGCATAATAGCATTTCAATCACTGTCAGAAGTGTGAGTGGTTAGTCCAATCACCACCTCACAGTAATTACATTGAGGATTGGGTTAATTTTTGATCACTCATTTACTCTAAGACACATCGTTTTAATGTACACACTGACACAATGAGATGGAGCATTTATGAGGGGTGATGGACTTTACAGCCATTAAGTTTTAATGCATCATTAATTTTCCAGGCAGATGTAAAACAAGGACTGATACTCTGTTCCTCATTCCCAAGGTTGACTTAAAAGTCAGTGACCTCTCTTGATTGAGTGGTCATTAAAGTAGTCTATGCTACACTCATTTTAATCTTCAGAGCGTATAAATATTAGCAGTTAAAAAAATCATGCAAATTTTGTCTAGAACTCCAGCTTATTAATTTCTACATTAAAAAAAGGCATAGACTTCTGCTCAGATGTATGTGAGGGAAACTTTTAGATTCCTTTCTCTCATTTGCACAAGGTGAAATTCTGTCAGAAATGATTGCATAACAGTAAAAGTGTCTCAGGCACTCAGTCCACAATCATTTAAGCATACTCAGGAATTAGGAATTTAAATTATGATCCTCAGTTGGAATTTTTTGTGGAGGCAAGAAAAAAAAAATCAGCACTTGACCATATAATGGAGCAGATTATATATAAGGTGGAATAATAATGTCCCCAGAGGCTTAAGATCCGAGAAGGAGGCATAATAATCATTGTGCAGAGCTGCTGGTGCAGACTGAGTTTCCTGGCCTGTTCCTTGACACTGAGTACAGCTTCTGATCAAGGACTGGTTGACTAGAAAAACCCACACAGCTAATATTCTTGGACTACTGACCTTCACATGAGGAGTCTAATCCCTTGAATGTGATTTCTGGGTATTTTCCTGGGGAGAGTAGGAATCCCCACCTCTAACATCCTTGCAATTATATTTTCAGTCAGATTAGTTCAGACTCAAAAAGTTGTCAATATAAGGTAGGTGGCAGCACATTCCAACACCCATTTTAAATTATGTGCATAGTTTTGCCTGTTCTTTAGTCTACAGCAGGAACTGCACAGTGTTTCCTAAATTCAACTGTTGATCACAACTTCTCAAGTGTGACCATCCATAGAATCATAGAATAGTTTGGGTTGGAAGGGACCTTAAAGATCATCGAGTTCCCCCCCCCCTGCCATAGGCAGGGACACCTCCCACTACATCAGGTTGCTCAGTGCCTTGTCCAGCCTGGTCTTGAACACCTCCAGAGAGGGGGCATCCACAACCTCTCTGGGCAACCTGTTCCAGTGCTTCACCACCCTCACTGTAAAGAATTTCTTTCTTATGTCAAGTCTAAATCTACCCCCTTCCAATTTACATCCAACCAATTTCCTATCCACTGAGTGGTCCATCCATCAAATCCATGTCTTTCCCATTTAGAGACTAGAATGTTGTGCAAGATGGTGTCAAGATCTTTGCACAAGTCCAGGTATATGACATCAGTTGCTCTTCCTTTATCCACCAGTGCTGCCACCCCATCAGAAAAGGCCACCAAATTCATTAGACAGGTCATGAATATTCTGTGATTTAATAGTTGAAAAAGCCCCATCACATTCTGCTAACCAAGTAGTCTCAATTATTTACATTTCAGAGAGAGACTTTCCCACCACCACCCCATAAGTATGTTGTGCCACAAATCACAGATTAATCTTGCTGAAGTAAACCAAAAAGCAGCTTTTAATCAGCCTGAATATGACATATGCACAAATTTTTACTGATAGAAGTTTGGTATCTGAAGATAGGGGTCATTTACAGGCCAGTTGTCTATGCACTCCACCTACAACAAATGTTCTCTAAATGGTCTCAGAACTAGGGCATCATCTTTTGCTTCCCCTCTGTACAGTTATAGTAGCTAAATAATTTTTTTTCATTGCTTATGCTGATAAGTACAACATAGCACAAGCATCTAAGAAGCACCTGGTAAGTAGTAAAAAGTGGTACTTTTTCTCATTAGCTTTGAAAATAGATGCATTTTTGACCTCAAAATTAATTGCTAAAAGTAGAAACTAATCAGAAATTACTGCTCTCTTTGCAAACTTAAGTTTAGTTCTAACATAAGGGAACCTCTGGTAACAACAACAACAAAGAAGCCTCTAGAGTTTAATTGTAGAAAATTCATTTCAGTTAACATTGAATTATTGACCTTCTCATATAAATACTGCTGCATCAGGCGATTTCTCTACCAGCAAAAAAGTTTTAAGAAAACCCCCAAAAACACATAAAAATCCAAAACAACCAGATTGGAAATAGATTAACTGCAGGATTTTGCACATTTGTGATTTCCAGCTATAAGCATATTCTTTATGCACATAAATCATTGCCTAGCAACAATATGGCCCAGTAACTTAGAATCAATGTAAATGTGAGCTGCTGCCCAAATGGGTCATTTACTCCTGAGACTGGTACTCTGGTTGGTTAGCTTTCAAATAGACCATCTTCCTCATACAGTACCTCACATGGGTGCCCAGGCTGGCATGAAGTTTGGGGATCATGCATGTGATTAGAGTTGAGAGGAAGAGAACTACCCTTCTCATGGAGAATAACCCACACACTGTTTGCTTAATATAAATCAGAAAATCAAAGCATGAATCCTGTGTTAATATTCTCTATTCATATGTATGCTATATCTTAATGTGAACAGTAAAACATTTCTCTCCTTTTCCAGAATATTTACTTCAATCAGGAAAACAACTTACTGGTTTCTCTAGCAAGTTGCCCATGATTGTTATAAAATATGTTAAGGACAGTTCTCAACTTAGAGTCATAGAATAGTTTGGGTTGGAAGAGACCTGAAAGATCATCTCGTTCCAAACCCCCACCATAGGGAGGGACACCTCCCACTAGACCAGGTTGCTCAGTGCCTCATCCAGCCTGGCCTTAAACACCTTCAAGGAGGGAGCATCCACAACCTCTCTCAGCAACTTGTTCCAGTGTCACCACCCTCACCATAAAGAATTTCTTATCTCCAGCCTGAATCTCCCCACTTTCAATTCACATTCCTAGTCCTGCCATCACATACCCCATTAAAAAGTCCTACCCCTGCCTTTCTGTTGGCCCCCTTCAGGAATTGATGAGCTACTATGTTCATTAACATCCATTTTCTCTCCTCTAAATATCACTGCAGCCAATTTTTCTTGTAAATTTTATGTTTCCATATAATGCTGCTTTACATCATTGTCACACAAACAGTTCTCATACAAATCCAAATGGGATTTAAATCTAAATGGATGTTTGTTATGTAGCTTTGAAAATACTGTGATTTTATGTAAAGTAAAATATTAAACTGTTGCATTGCACAGTTTTACTTGCAGATTTCCAGTGGGTGCTGGTAATATGCTATCTTCTACCTGAAAAGCACTATTTTAAAAATTCCAAAGAAATACTACCCTCATTTTGCATATTTTATAAATTTTAAGATGTCTCTACTTGCAAGTCTCAAATCCAGCCACTAACATTGCATTCCTTTTTCTAAATTATTAACATGCTCAAGGTTATACAATGTGTGCATATTTATGGACTCAAACTCTAGATAAATGCCAGATGCTCTGTGTAATTGTATGCAGTTTTCTTTTAAATATCTGTCAGTTTTAGTGGTATATTTAACTTTGACATTTTTCTGTTAACGAACTTGTTTATTCTTATCGTGTAAATTAGATCAGATTTTAAATAATTACTGCTCAGCCTTTAACCTCCTCTCTGTACAAAACCATCTACAAAATTTTGGTGAAAATAGATTTTCAGTTACTATGTACCATCAAGAACCATGGATACATATTATCTGAAAACAGATCATATTTCTCCCTATTCTCAACCAAAAGAAGTTGTGCCAGTACTTCAGTCACAAAAGCAAAAAGAAAAAAAATCCTTGAAAATAATGGCCTTTGAAAGTTATCCTAAGCATTTTTAATGCTATTATAGTACTTATTATGATAGAATGTTCTAACTAAGACAGGAAGATAAGACAAAGTTACAATGCACAATGATCAGAAGAGAAATTGACACTGAGTGAAGTTCATAGCAGAAATTAAAAGCTTTAAAGGAGTGAATTTTTGAAAAGGTTCCTCCATAAGATAGCTTGGTAAACCATCATAACCCTGAGTCTGTTGTTCAAATACCCTCAGAAATTGTTGCTATTCATTTACCATTCCAAGTTTTTGTCCCATTTCTACAGTGATGGTGACTAATTTTAGTTTGTAGTCATCAGTTTCGTACAGTTTCCCACCTGAAACACCTCCTTCAAGTCACTGCTTGATCAAATATGTCCTATATCCAAGAGTACTGTGGATAAAGCAAGTAAGTCTCTCCTCAGTTTCCAATTTTGTATTGATTATAATGGCTGTGTAATAGAATGAGCCTCCAGTTCAATAAGTTAGATTGGTTATCTGAATAACCAATAAAATTTCCTAAATCTTCAGCATATTAAGAAAGATTTTTAGTGATTTAAGCAATGACAAAATAAGACAGACTAAGTAACATTATTTCTGAGATGACTGCTTTCATCTTCTCTATGTAGGCATTTAAGTTCTTGGGTAAATAATATTAATGCTAGGCTCTGTACTAAACATTTAGATGATATGGTAATGTGTCTTTCAAATCTTTACAGAGCACTTAGTGGGGAGAAGATGTAAATTAATCTCACTCTTTTCAGCTCATTTCGCATTTGTTCAAAACTCACAGATTATTATTACTACAGATGAGAGAATACTGATCTTGTAAACTGCCATTTATGTCCTCATACCCACAGATATAAATTTGATTTTAAAGCCACTCAGAACATAAACACATTGTGCTTATTGCAATAAAATACTCATTTACATAAATAAAAATAATTCTTATATCCTGCCTTGTTATCACTATGCAATGTTCTCATCTGTAACCCTCTCATGCTATCCAAGGATAAAATGAATTGTGATGCAGACCAGAGATTTTTTGAGTTACAATTGAATTTAAAGTTTTAAATAAAAAGTTCCTATAATATCCAGAGGGAAAAATGCAAGATTAATTATTTTTTATAAAAAAGTTCAAATTATGTGCAATAAATTCAAACAAATTATTGGTTGTGACTGCTGACTTAGAGAAGAGTTGGAATGAAATTTTATCTAAACAGCATAAAAACTGTCAATGCCTGCTAGATACTGAGTTCAGGCTAAGCAAGCATTGTATAATCTCAAAATTCCTCTTTTCCTCTCCTACCAATTGACATTTTCACCATAAAAAAATGTAAAGAAGGTGTGTGTAACTTGACATTTAAATACAAGTAGTAGCAAATAAAAACTTTATTATTCAAAAGCCATAAATATTATTATAAAAACTGCTTTCACCAAAGTCTTTAACTGTCATTTTTTATTACAAAGTTCTCCAGAACTCTTCAGATCCCTCAGGATCCCATCAAAAATATGGCTTGATGTATTTCATAATTATAGTTCTGCATTTTTTAAATCTCCAAACTTGCCAAAAAACAGGTCCTCTGAAGAGAAAACCAAATTTGGTTACTTTCATGGTTTCTCAGCCTAAAGAAAACTTTGCCTCATATCAAAAGTCACGCTAGGAGTCAAAATAAAAAGGAGCAGCTCAGTTAATTGAGGAAATGAAGTTTATGAAGGTGTTAAAGTACTAGAAATGGTCAGTGTGGACATAGGATCTCTTTAACAAAGGATTTAGAAGCTGTTTTCTTCCTGTGGTGTAGGTCTTCTGGTTTTCAGAGCAACCAAGGCCTTAGTTCCATGAAGGTGAGCATTCATACAGCCCATGCTAAGAACATACAGTACAGTTGTGTAGTTATAACTGTGCTCAGCTCTGTCTGTTTCAACCTTTAGCCTCAATGAAAAAAATGTCAAGAAGAGTCAGAGGTGCCTCCCCAATATCTGCAAAGATGAATAAAGTCTTTATGCCCCTTTCAAGAGCCTGAGCCCATACTACTTCTTCCTCTTAAAGGAAGACATTTCACAGATCTGCTGGCATAGCCACAAAGATGTGAGTGGAACTAAAGCTTCCTTTCTACCCCTCACGACGATTAACCTTTTCCCTCAGATCTCCAAAGGCAAGATGAAAGATCCGTAAAGATCAAAACTCCAGCAAGAGAATGTGACCCACTCTATTAAGGGCTTGAAACATTAAGACCAAAACCTTGAACTCCATCAAAATGCCACCACATGGTTTAAGCGCAGTGAAGCAGCAGGAAGGATCTACAAACCTCCACCCAAACTTCCTAGTAATTGCCCTACTGCATTCTGTACAAGCTGGAGGTAATTGCTGAGCTTTTTTAGCAGTGTCATTTAGACTATACTTGAAGTAGTTTGACACAAAGATGTGTCACAATGTGATGTCAGAGGGGAGGGATTCACAGAATCACAGAATATCAGGGATCGGAAGGAACCTCAAGAGATCATCTAGTCCAATCCCCCTGCCAAAGCAGGAACACCCAGATCAGGTCACA
Organism: Turnix velox; assembly: GCA_013400935.1. NCBI lineage: Eukaryota > Metazoa > Chordata > Aves > Charadriiformes > Turnicidae > Turnix > Turnix velox. The sequence continues at coordinate 26,412 of VZTY01017584.1, forward strand.
CAGGAAGGCACCCAGGAGGGTTTTAAATGTCTCCAGAAAAGGAAACTCCATACCCTCTCCAGGCAATAACTCTCCCAACTGTAGGATCTCAATTTTGCTGAGGTAAGCTCTTTCCTAGCACTCAGAAGACTAATTTCTGACAAATTGCCCCAATAATTACTTTGTTTTGGAAACCTAAAGCAACTGGGAAGGAGGTAATTCACCCAAGGAGCGTGCCTGGAGCTTCCTGCCTAATCCACAGCCACAAGGTAATGGGGACAGATTTGGCTGACAATCCAGTGACATTTTGAGGTAAATAGAGAAACCAGATCAAATAAGACTTCCTCTTGCTTGCTCAATGCTCCAGCAACAAGCTGTACATCCGCCAGAAAACCAAAAGAACCCATAGAATGCCCTCTCTGAATTCCCACATTGATTCTCTTAATGTTGGTCAGAAGCACTGTGGTTTAAACCCTGCACAACTCCATTGGGAAACATTGAGAAACATTGTTCAGTGAGATAAAGCAGAAAGATATCCTGATTACCCTGTCATATGATTTATGGGATGATGATTTTATTCATTATTCAATCAGGAATATTGAAAAACCCAAAAAATCCTTTTTTCCCCACTTTTAACGTGATTCCTGGTAATACCAGTGAAAACCCCTGTACTTCTGGCATTATATAAGCAGATTCAATTAATGTGTTTTTTGTCAGTATTATGGGCTAGAATAAATACAAACCCACCAACTAATGCTTGATAAAACAGCAAAAGTTAAATACTCCTGTACAATCTGTACAACTTAAGTACATATTTTTCTGGAGGATGAGTGCCCTCTAAGGTGCAAACCATAATTATTTGAAGGTGTAAAGTGAAAAAGAAAAATGACATTTTTACTTTCTAAATACTGCTTTCCTCTATCTGAAAAATCAAGGAAATTTTATGGCCTCGGGTGAGAAAATCGAATGGGAAAATATCAGTATTGTATTTATTCTACGAAAACTGTCAAAAGTTATGTGAAATGATGGTGAGTGTTTGCATTTTCAATATTATCAATTTTTCCAATTAGCAATTTAAAAAGAGTTCATAATGCTTTTGAAACATTTTAGAAAGACACCACAAAAGTTTCTCCTCTGCCATCTGAATTGCAGTGCTACCTTCCCAACCTAAGCAGTCAAGGCAATGATGTGCTGGGTTTATTTTTAAATTAAAAACACATTTAATTCCAAGTATCAAAATCACACATTTCTTAAGCTTTTTCTCACAAGTCAAATGTCAAAAAGTGAATTGAATGTTTTTTCCAAGACAGAAGGAAAAAATCCTCCAAGGCAAAGCATCAGTCTGCTGCTGCAGTCAACCAAGCTTGACAACCCATCATTAATTTTAAAAGGAACTTCAACACATGGACTGACAGGGTGAAAATTCCATATATATTTTCTGCTGATGGATTTGGGGATGAAACTCTGGGTATTTTCCTTCAGGCTTTTGTTTTTGGGATTTTTAATCAGAACTGCTACACAGTTGTCAAGCATTTTGACAATATTTCAACTAGTGTGCTTGTCACTTCAGTGTCTTCATCACCTTTGCTTTATTTCATTAATTTCAACACCCAACTGATTCAACTGATGGTCACAGTAATAGTAGTTTGAAGGAACCATAGTTCTATACAAGCAGTTGAAAGAATACTGATATTATTACTACCAAAAGCTTCACTGTTCCAAAGTAGCAGCCCCAAAACAGTTCGATACATGTTAAAAGCTAAAAAAATTATTTCCCAAGAAGCTTAAATGACACTAAGAAGAAAGTAGTACGACTGTGAGTCTTATTATAGAAAGCAGAAAAAGTAGAAAAATAAGGCTCTTTATAAAGTGTGAAGTTAAACTTTTTATTATGAAGACAAAGCACCACCTGAAACCTTTCACAGATTTACTTTGTCCCCTCACCCTTTCTCACATGAAAAGGATTAAAACATTATTCATTCCATAGCTATGAAAAAATGTCATCTAAACTGCTTTTTATTCTCTTCTCAAAACATCCGTTATGTTTCAAATAAATAGGTTTTTTTCCCCCCAACTCTGGAGTTCTTAAATAACTTCTCCCAACACTGAGGAGAAGTGTTGACAAAACTGTGAATAATGCTCAGCTGAATCATATGTGTCAGATAGAAACACCTCACCCAGCAGCACACCTTCCCCCTGAGACAATATGTTAAAGCAATGCAGATTCCTACCCTGCAGCTCGCAAGGACAGCCACCTGAGCCAGGTACAGCAAGTACAACCACCTCAGAGTGTCCTTACAACTTAGCCATTAGCTGTCTTTTTCAGCAAGTGTGAGGAGATATTTTAATTGGATCACACCATGATTCATTTAGCAAACATCATTGTGGCTTATAGGTGAATTTAATCGGTTCAACTCATCTGATGCTTGTATTTCATAATAATTTTATAATCATCTAGGTTGGAAGGGATCTTTAGGATCACCAAGTCCAACCACAAACCTAACTCTGACAAGTCTCTTACCTGGACAGGTACTAGTAGTCATATCTGACCAGATTAGATGCGCAATGTATGATATCTTAGTATTCTTATTGCCTTATCATTGGTGGATGTTTCCTCATGATCTGGTTTTGAAATACATAGTACCTTGCCTACACATGCTTTATCCTGGCTGATTTCTGGAAGCTTCCTCTTCATTCAGAGCACAGACCTCCTGACAGGCTGATGAATGTTGCACTTCCAGTAAATCCACAAAGCATTCCTTTCCTATCTGTCCTCTGCAGTTAGAATGAGGAATGAAATACCCTTTCCTTTCTCAAACAAACAACTGCTCAGAAATTATTAACAGGTAAGTGTGAGACAGAATCATGGCCAAGGTTGGAAGGGACCTTTCAGACTGTTGAGTCCAGTCATCACTAAACCATATCTCTAAGTGCTGTGTCTACCTGGCTCTTAAATACTTCTAGGGATGGTGCCTCAGGATGTTGGCTCATAAACTTTTGATGCACTGATTTAAGAGATTTTCTTCCTATCTATGACCTCTTTACATATCTCTACAGATTTTACCTGATGGACATCCAAGGCTCCTGCTATTATGTTTGAGCAATACATACATAATGACCATACTGGCATTCAAAAGAAATGAGGAATGGAAAGGTTCTTCTGTGCTCCATCAAAAGCAGATTTTGTCAAATGGAAAAGCAAAAGGGTTTCCTGCTCAGTTTCAATAAAAATATTGAAGAGATAATGACAGACACTGCCTCAACATAAGAGCAGGTAACCATGATGCTCTGAACCATCTTCTATTGGAAACAGAAAAGGCAAAACAAGCCTTAATGCACTGGAACAAGAATAACAAGTTGTTTTAAAGGCCAGCATTCCAGTGCTGGCTTGGTAGTCACTGAAGCTCAATCTCAAATATTAAACTGTAAGAAAGAAAAAAAACAAAGGTAAAAACAACCAAAAGCCAAAAATCAGAACAGCAAACAGATAAACTAGCTGAGTTGCTTTTAAGAACATAGGAAAGAAACCTTCAGCCAGGGAAATGCACTGGGAATGAGGTATTTGCACATAGTTTGGTGTTTAAAAAAACAACAAACCTTCAAGCTAAACCACTACTAGCACAGACTGTGAAAACACACTGTCTTCAGTAGTCCTGAGAGTGATGATTATGTACTCAACAGCCTCAGCACTAGGGGAAGTGTATGGCACACCAGTCACAATCAAAAGAGCACACAGCTTCTGGGAATAAGTACTTTCATTTTTTAAAAACAAACACAATTTGAAGTCCTTAGGCCAGTCTAAATACAGGTAATTTATCTGTCCATCTTGGAGTCCTGCATGCCACCCAGAAGCACAGATTCAAATAAAAAACCTAAATACCTGATCAGACAACTGTACATAAAACTTCTCTGTTTCCACTATTCTTAACCACCTAGCAGGAGGAAGTCCCAAAGTAAGAAAATAGGGTAGATAGCAAGTGTGTATTTAACTTGTGAACAGTCAAAGCAATACCTAAGATATAATCTACAAGAATTAGGATATTGTTTTTAATAACAAGGAATAAGGACAAAGGTAAATTTGTCTTATCTCTTAAAATAGGGTCCATTGTAAAGCCATCAATGGATTTAATCAGACAAGGAGATACTCTCTGAAGTCTCCCATGTTCTGTTCTACCTTGTCTGAGCACGTTCCCATAATTGTTTTCATTGCCCTTTGTACCCACTAAATGAATGATGAATAGTTATTAAAAGTAAGGGCTCAGTAGGATTATTTATGTGACATATTTCACAAAATACATGTTTAATTAAAAACCAGCAATGCAATTATGAACATCATAAAGGAAATAACAAAGGCAATATTAAACAGTTAATTAGAGGGCTTTTTTTTTTCCTCTCCTCTTAGAAAGGAAGTCGAGGTACTCCATGTGCATACATAAAACCTTTCATTGAAGGCATTTCACTTACTTCTCTTGCTATTAGCAAAAAAATTCATTAAAATGTGAGAAAACTAGCTTCCACTGGACATTGCTATTGGGAATTAAGAATATTCAACTCAAATGAACAGAGGCAGGCTTCTACTCCTTCAACTTTTTAATTTCACAAAAAAATCCACTGCTTCCAGAAAAATAATTTGCCCACTAAGTACTGGTACCACAGTGGGGGAGTGTGTACCCCTCTTCCACTCTGGGCCAGGTGACCCTCAAAGAAGTTTCTCCTCATGTTTAGATGGAACTCCCTGTGTTCAACTTTGTGTCCATTACCTCTTGACCTGTCTCTGGGCACCACTGAAAAAAGGTTGTCCCCATCCTCCTGACATTCACCCTTGCAGTATTTATATAAGCATGTGTCAGATTCCTTCCACAGCTGCCTTTTTTCCAGGCTGAAAAGACCCAAGTCCCTCAGCTTTTATTCTTAAGTACATTTTCTTTCCCCAAAGGGGATATTTTGACAAAGAAGCATAATTTTGTTATTACCTTACTCTATGTTATCTTATATGAAAGTTGTTTTGGAGCCACTCCCTATTTACAATGTATGGCTGCAGGGCAATGGATGTGAACCTCCTTCATTATCTACAATATTCAGCCTCATTTCACTAAATCTATAAGCAGCTTGCTCAAAAAAATCAGATAACCAACAGTATGGACACAAGTGTCTATAGCAGCCTCTGGGGAAAATGTGTCAGGAGGATGGAGCCAGGTTCTTCTCAGTGACCTCCAATGATAAGACTTGGGGCAATGGGTGCAAAGTGAAACACAGGAAGTTCCACAGAAATATAAGAAAAAAAACTTTTTCACATTGAGTGTGACAGAACAGTGGAACAGGCTGCCTAGAGAGGGTGTGAAGTCTCCTTCTCTGGAGAGAACCCATCCACATGCTTTCCTGGGTGACCCAATATGGGTGTTCCTGCTCCTGTAGGGGTTTTGGACTTGGTGATTTCAAGGTCCCTTCCAATCCCTGATATTCTGTGAATCTGTGACTTCCTTCACCTTCCCACTTTTTAGAGAGAACAGTGTCATTTATATAAATATATGCTTTGGAATAGAGACTGGAGAATATAAATGATCCTAAAACAGAAAAGGGAGTTCCGTTACCCACATCACTGCAACTTGTATCCAAACCACCTCTCTAAACCATTCCTTTCCATGCAGCATGTAATAGAAGCTATGCTGGGGCTTTGGAAGTGTTAAAAAAGAAAATAAAACTTTGATTTTCCATTTTTATTTTTTTTTATCATTCTAGTGATCACCTATCCTTACGAACTTAAAGGATCATTCTGAAATAGCTTCTCAGATGATCAATATTTCTTAGATTAATTGCCCTCTAAAATGCAAATCAAGAAATAGTAAAAATGTATTTCAAAAGTAAAAGATGCACATAAGCACAACATAATTGATGAAGCAGTAATTTTAATAAGTAGTAATGTTTGGTGACCATAAAACAACAACTCATTAGGTGGTTTGATCTCACCAACTCCATTACTTTCTGTTATTACAAGTACTATATTTCCAGGGGTTTATGCAATTACTTTCTTTTTTTTTTTTTAATTCCATTTACTTTATACTCTGGGTTTATTGTTCCATCATAATGATACTGCAACCTAAAAATTAAAACCAAAAACACCACCACTCCCCCTCCCTCATTTTTCTTATCAAGTTAAACATCATTAAACATTTATTATAAAGGCATACCTGTTCAACTATTTATTCAAAGCTGTTATGCTGCATAAATTTTTGAAGAGCAATTTTCTGCACCAGTTAACTGCTGTGACACGCTGTCACCACAGCAGTTGTATTCCTTACACAAAAACAACTAATCATCAGAAGAAAAGAACTGATTTCTATCATTGGATTTGCAAAGAAGAATCTACAGATCTGCATGCACCAAAGGTACTTTCAGAATTGAACTTTGCAGCATTGTAGGTACTTTGAGTCCCATCTCGATCCTGCCCCAAGCTCAGTCTCACAGCAGGTAGCATCCACAGTCTCTGCCACTAACAATGGAAAGAGGATATAAAAATGCTAAAAAATACTGTTAACTGAAGACAGTCCAGGTCAGGCAATGGTAGTGTCATCTCATATAGTTTCACAGTAACAGAACTATAGATTATAACCAGTACAAACACTTGGTAGTTCTATAAGAGAAAGCTGCAACTAAGTGTATCAACAAACTATCACTGTGATGGGTGATTTGGATTCACCAGGGCAACCTTAATCTGAAAAAAAAACCAAAAAAAAAGCTAACCAACTAAACAAACTAACAGCAGCCAGAAATAATCAATTCAAAGTCAATTCTTTTGTCTATTGGACAATATTATTGTGTAAATCATGGTAAAGCTGATAGTTTCAGAAAAGATCAGTTGCACAGAGTAAGCCTATAATAGTAATTTACCATTTAAAAAAAAAGTTTGAGTGGTGCTGGAGTGAGCCGAGTCCCGCTTCCATATATGAGTGTGCTTGGACGTGTCTGCTCACTAGAGGTCCCCCTAACAACCTGTAGATGAAGAGAGAAGAGTGGTTCTTGGACAAGTTCTGATGTACATGGTCTTGCTCCAGCAGCTGACTCTCAGACTTGTTAGCTAGATCTGCCTGAGTTTTGCAGGCATTTAACTGTACCCTCTCACCCACACACAGAGTGAAACCATGCAGATGACAGAGGTAGGATTTAGAGAGAATACAAGACAGACTGCAGTGACCAAGGTGCAGGGCTTAAGTGTATACAGGTATACTAGTCTGCAACCTGATCAGCTTTTAACTCTTTATACCTCTATTGTCCCACCTTTGTTCCTGCCAAACCACTCTGGCCCTTATTTCCCTACCTTTGATCCTTCTACACAACATCCAATATTAAATTATACACACCTCCACTACCACTTAGTGAGTTTCCCTAAGTGTTCTTCCCTTGCATCCTATGACAAGTTCTATAAGATATAGACCATGCATCACTTCAGATCTCAGATGCACAGGTGCTTATCTCTTACTTCATCTAAGAGGAGGAATCCCTCTCCTTGGATGGGCTAATGCAGCCCTGTCTGGAAGTGGATCCAGTAAGAGGGACTGGTTTTCACTGGTTGTGTTGCCAGCATTCTCCAGCACATCCTTACTCATCTGATACTTGAGGGTTTTGGGTGTACAGAGATATTAGTCTTCAGTCAAAAACCCCAACGGTCCTTCACCCTGTTGAAGCCATTTCTGCCACCTTCAGTTAAGCAAAGAGCAGCTTTTCATAGAATCATCCAAATGCCATTGAGTCCAACCCCTGCAGTAAGCAGGGACATGCTGCACTAGATCAGGTTGCTCAGAGCCTCAGCAAGCCTGGCCTCGAGTGTCCCCAAGGATAGAGACTCCACAACCTCTCTGGGCAAACTGTTCCAGTGTCAACTTCAGGGTAAAGAACTTCTTACTAATGTCCTACCTAACCCTGTCCTGCTCTAGTTTCAAACCATTGTCCCTGGTCCTATTGCTCCATGCCTTGGCAAACAGCCCCTCCTCAGCTTTCCTGGGGCCCCAAATTTTCTGTAAGTTCTCCCCACATCCTGGTCTTTATGGGAGAGGTTCTCCAGCCCTCTGATCATCCTCGTGGCCCTCTTGTCACCCCCAAATAGTGTATAAAATAACTTGTCATGTCTTAGTCATGGGCAGAATTACAGTCCAGGTGAGAAAAGGATTTGAAGAGCACTCCAGCTGTCCAAATTTGAGAGTAAAAGGACATTTTGTCACTAACATTGAAGGTGAAATACCAGCAGTGAAGTTAAATTGGCATAATATCTTGTGAGACTAATCTTTGTCATCTATAAAGAAATACAGAATCTTTAAAATTGGTAGAAATTAAGGGACAATAATGGTGTCTAAATCACAATAATGATATAGCATTTTCTTTCAGAACCTATAATGATGAAAAGATGTGACAATCCCCTTCACAGAAATAACTTGAAAAAATTAATGCATGGAGTAAAATTCTTTTCCTTATTTAATAGTCAGGTTTCTAGCACACCAATTTTTGTGAATAATAGAAATAGTTAACTTAGACAAGAGGATTTATAAAGAACTATTTTTGTCTCAATTTAGAACTCTATTAGCTTTCCATGATAAATTAGCACAAGAGATTATTTTTTAAATGTGTCTCTAATTAGACTTCATTAATGGCCGTGTTATCTCTTACACATTCCTAACCTTCATCAAGGAGAAGTTTTCTATTTTTCATTTAGAATATTCAAATTAATTATTTTCAGAGGAATACAATCTTAAAATAGTACAGCCTGAGAATGGGAGGTATTTTCAAGCATAGTGTAAGAACTGGGATTGCACTTCCATTAACATATGACCTGACTGTTTACTTTGCCTTTAACAATAGACTCATAATCTTATAATGCACCAAGGAAATAGAGCTTAATTCACTAAATTTCAAGGTACATCTCATTCTGTGGGTTCTAACAGGGACAGAAGCTCTTGTGAGCTCCAACTTCTGACCAATTATTTCTTCTGTGTAAATCACAAAATCGTAGAACACTTTGGGTTGGAAGGGACCTTAAAAATTATCTGGTTCCAGCCCCCCTGCCATAAGCAGGGACAACTCCTACTAGACCAGGTTGCACAGTGCCTCATCCAGCCTGGCCTTAAACACCTCCAGGGATTGAGGGGGCATCCACAACCTCTCTGGGCAACCTGTTCCAGTGTCTCACCATCCTCACAGTAATGAATTTCTTCCTTATCTCCAGCCTGAATCTCCCCTCTTCCAATTTACATCCATTACTCCTAATCCTGCCATCAAAAATTCTATTAAAATGTCCTGTCCCAGCCTTTCTGTAGCCCCCTTCAGTATATCAATATAGGCTACTATGAGGACCCCCTGAGCCTTCTCTTCTCCAGGCTGAACAACCCCAACTGCTCCAGCCCTTTGACCAGCTTTGTGGACAAAACATTTGGTTAAGTAAGCCATAAAGTTTGAAGCCATCATATATCATCCAAGAGATCTTTGAAAGTTGGAATCTTCATACATTTAAACCTGGCTATTGACAATCCTGCAATCCAGCTCTTAGTAGAGCTGAGACTCTGCCACCTTTACCAGCACAGTCAATGGAGCTGTGCCTCAGGGGCCTCTTAGTTCCAAACAAGCTGGCAGAATCTGGCCCCAGGAAAACTAAATGTCAGAAAACTAATTCTTGATGACATTAATAAAAACAGGGTATCTTTCAATATGCCTTAAGTAGGCAAATTTTTTTTCTGTACAGCTTCAGACTAACTATAAAAGCAATAACTGTTAGATATTCTCCTATCACCTCAGGAGTAACAGAGTTTCCACAATAAAGATAACACAGTCCCAGTTATATTATCCAGCTACTTGCTGAAGCAGCATTTGTTCCAACCAAGCCATAATTCATAACTGTTTCCTCCTCTCCTCCATCTTCAGGCTACACATTCCTGGCTGCAAATCACCTCCTTCCCTAGATTTGCCCAGCACTCAGACAACCTCATTTCCCTTTGGGTCCAGAAGGTGATGCTACACAGTGATGCTCTGCATCTGCTGTGACACTCATGCACTGCTGTTCTGAAAGAAGATAAGCTAGAAAAAAAGCTATTTAATCAGCATGGGGTGCTCTGGAGCTGGAGAAGATGGACCAGTAGGGAGAACTTTGGGACACTGAAGGGTTGGAGAAAGTAGATGGGATTACTTTGGGAGATACATAGAAGCCCCACTAGTTCTGGGGTTTTTTTTCATCATTCAATGCACTTTCTATTGTGAGAAATCTACCCCTTTTCAAGTAACAGTCATTTAATTCAGCACTATTCCAAATGGAGCAGTTTAAAATTATTTCTTCACAATAAAATCCTTTACTGTTTGGCTGAAGTCATTGAACAAAGGGAGCAGATATTGCCTTCCACACTTATTATCTCACTGAGATTAATTTCCATGGGGCAGGCTAATTATTGAATTATTGACACTATTTGTGTCAAACTTGTGTATGTCTTCTTATATTTAAAATAGTTTGGAATATATTGAAAATTTGCCAACTTGCAAAAATATAGAAAAAAATCTTCTTTTACCAAGTGTGACATAGAAGGATTAAAAAAAGACAGCAAAAACTTTCTATGGAGAACAGAAGTATGGAACAAATGCATTGTTGATCTGTGTGTATTGCAGACTACCATATTAAAAAAACCCCACATTAGATATTTTTAACCTTAAAAATAGTGTTTTCCTGTTTTGAGTGAGAGCTAACTGTATGAAATGGCTTATTTCTAAAATGCTAGGAGATAAATGTATGCAGTGAAACTGATACCTCAACAAAGTAACTTCTGAAAGCATTATAGGCACCCTAAAATCTCAATAAGGAAAATTTCAAAAAGGGAAAATGCATTTTTTTATCTCTTTCACTGATAATCTATTCAATACAGCAGAAAGATCACAGAATGAGATAAGACAATGAGTTAGAAGGACCTTCAAAGGTCTAGTCCAATCTCTCTGCAGTGAGCAGGGATACCCTGCACTAGATCAGGTTGCTCAGAGCCTCATCAAGATCCATTTTTATTTCTTCCCCATGCATAAGAAAGAAGAAATGGAGGACAAGAAAATAAATATTGCCATTATATACTGCTGAGTTAGGGTTTTCAGAAATAATAAGGCATAAAAGTGTTAGCACACACTATAAAATATCTAAGGGAGTTTCTTTTATGTCCAGTTTTATTATTGTAATAAACAGAAACAAATTCAGAGAAAAACTTTATGTAGATAAACCAATTAATTATTTTATTCATAATTTTAAGTCCTTGTGAAATCTGCTGTTACTTAGTCTTCAATCTCCAAGTGAGTAATTACACACTTATTGTGACAAATATTGATTATCATAATATGGAGCCCTTTCTATAAGGGAGATGTGTAATTTGGTCATCTGCTCTACTGAGAGGTACTGAACAAAACTCCTCTATTGTATCAGTGAGAAATTCCATATTTCCTGAATGGAAACAAAAAACAAACCCCCAAACAAAAAAAAAATCCTTGGAAACTAAAGATACCTTAGTATTTTCCTTTCTTTCCTCCATGGACAAAAGCAAAGCATAGTTCCTGCTGTATTCCTAGCTCTGAAGTGCACATCCTGCTAATAAGCAAGACATTTATGTGCATTCTGAGTAGAATGTTTCATCTACAAAAATCTAATTTGAGTCTAATATTCATTCTGAAAGTGACTTGGAAGTGTCAAACAGTTGTCTATCATTATTGTACTACAAATACAATGGATACACTACGCAAATACTTCATTTGCCTTCAGATGCATCTAGCATCACTCATTAGATAATTAGTACAATTTTGGTAATTACCCAAGTTGGGTAATTTGTAGTAGCTTTAGGAATACCTATAAAAACTCTGGAGTAGCATTCACAGCAGTAGAAGTGTTTGGGTGGTTTCTTGTTTAGTCTTGCAGCATATCAAGCAGATTTCCAAACATGACATAACCTAAACATCTACATCAAGAACGATCCTGATTCCTACTGGCATTTTTTTCTTTTTCAAATTTACTGAATAATTCTATTCAGAAGGCTCAAATCTTTCTAGTCACAAAATATTTATCCCAAATTTGCCTTGTTGAAGAACTAAGACAAAAGTTTGTAGTAGTAACAACATGGCAAAAGAAAATAAACATATAAATAACTGACACCTTGCTCAGTGACATGTCTGTGGAAAAAAAAAGCCACAAGTGTTGAAGCTCAGCAATAGAACATGCTGTCCATAGGCTGCCATATGAAGAAATAGCTGGTTTGTGTTATATCTTATCACAACAACCTGTTTGCCAAAATCCAGACTTTTTTTTTTAAATCCCATTCAACATTATAAGCCTGTATTTTATATGTCTTTATATTCTTTAGAACCTTTCTATATACACACTTTATATTATTTCTAAGCAGCAATTTTCCAAGAATCCAAAACCCCCCAAGGCTTGGCTTTGCATTGTCTTTCTTTTCCTTAACCAGGAGAAAACTAGGAGGACATTCCCTGACCTCTTGAGTCATACTTGAGGCACAACCCTCTCACTTTAAATTAGAAGTTGACAGAATTTGATGACAACAAAACAAAGTTTTGATGTTTCTGCTATCACAGTTGGCATGTGCAGAGTGGGAAATCCAAGCTTCCACCTGGTCTATATTATTCCTCATGGTCATCTTACAGAAGGAAAAAGGAACAGTATTTAACTATCCATTTTGTTATAATCACATGAAATACATAGTGAGTCACATAAGGATCAAATAGAATTCCTAATTGTCACTGCATCTCTATAGAATCACAAAAAACAGCCCTTATTTTGACACAAAAGTTACTAGATGAAGCATAACTTCTAGGTTTTCACCTTCAAACAAAAGGAAGAATTACAAACCAAACTGTAAAAGCCAGGAAAGCAAGTTGATTTCCAAGTTTTCATCTCCTATGAATTATGGCAGTCCATTTTGTCATGCAGTGTCCCACTTAGCAACTGCTGCCAAGAAAATCTGCATCTTAATCCAAAATTCTAAGAAAGATGACAGCCTCTTTCTGTAAGTGATCAAGGTTATAATGTATATTTCAAATCTTTTTGCTTGCTGTGTTTTGCTGACTCAAAGAAAACCCAAATAAGTTGTCAGGTTGCTTTACATATTTTTTTTTTTGCTACTGATCATAAATAGGTCACACAGAAATTACTTATTTAAGGATGCAAGTTTGGAGGCCCGATTTTTCTTTGTGAAAATGAAAAAACAGGCACTATTTTTAGAAAGGTAAAGTATCAGGTATTTGTGCTCACAGTTTCATGTACTTTGGCAGTTTTTTAAAGTATTTTTCTGGATTATTCCTAGTCCAACGGAATAGGGCTGTGTGTGTTTTCAGAAAGTAATATTTTAAATTTTTATTTTACTTATGTGAACTCAGTTGAAATACACAAAATGGTTTGGCTCATGTTTTCTGACACAATAATCACTTGGTAACAAGTTATCCTAACCAACCTTACTAACTTACTGATGTAATTGTTTAATAGATACAATGTAGTAATCCCTAAAACTAGCAGTCTTTAGAAAGTTAGGGACAGTTAATGCAATTTATAGAACACATATGGTGTCTATAAAGAGACAGTAAACAACAGGAGATTGTGCCCAATATATTAATGCATGTTTTATACTATATTAAATTATAAATTGTGGAGTAGGAATACAAATTGAAGCTCACCATTGCAGAGGATCAAATTTCTTTTTATTAATGTAATCTCAGAAACACAGTATTGTGCTTTGCTACTACACTGTTAAAAACTTTTAAAACCTTGTCTACAGTGTTCATCAAAACCAATAAATGAGGAGGATCAGAAACAAAGGATGTAAATTGGAAGGGGGTAGATTTAGCCTTGACATAAGAAAAATTCTTTACAGTGAGGGTGGTGAAGCACTGGAACAGGTTGCCCAGAGAGGCTGTGGATGCCCCCTCTCTGGAGGTGTTCAAGACCAGGCTGGACAAGGCACTGAGCATCCTGATCTAGTGGGAGGTGTCCCTGCCTATGGCAGGGGGATTGGAACTCAATGATCTTTAAGGTACCTTCCAACCCAAACTATTCTGTGATTCTATGGATGGAACAATCATCATGTTACATACAGAGACCACCTGAAGTAAGTCTGCAAACCTGTGAGTCTTACAGAATAATTTTCTGCATAATATGTGGCCACACCAGATCTGGAACCCTCAACATAAGGACATTAAGCTTGACATTGAAGATTCTCAGAGGGCTGAAACTACCTCCTTCATGAGGACAGGCTGAAAGAGTTGGGTTTGCCCCCTCTCTGGAGGTGTTCAAGACTAGGCTGGACAGGGCACTGGGCAGCCTGGTCTAGTGGGAGGTGTCCCTGCCTATGGCAGGGGGGTTGGAACTTGATGATCTTTAAGGTCCCTTCCAACCCAAACTATTCTATGATTCTATGATTGTTCAGCCTGGAGAACAGAAGGCTCAGGGGGGACCTCAGAGTAGCTTCTCAATACCTGAAGGGGGCTACAGAAAAGCCAGGGTAGGAGATTTTTGTAGGATATTTGATGGCAGGATTAGGAATAACAGATGTAAATTGGAAGAGGGGAGGTTCAGGCTGCAGATAAGGAAGAAATTCATTACTGTGAGAGTGGTGAGATACTGGAACAGGTTGCCCAGAGAGGCTGTGGATGCCCCTTCTCTGGAGGTGTTTGAGGCCAGGCTGGATGAGGCACTGAGCAACCTTGTCTAGTAGGTATCCCTGGTTATGGCAGGAGAATTGGAACTAGATGATCTTGAAGGTCCCTCCCAAGCCAAACTATTCTATGATTATGTTGTTTCGGGCTTTACTTGATTGAGGTCTGGAGAAAAAGAGCAGTCTGGTAAATCTTCATTACTTGTCATAAAAGGTTCACTGAAAAGAAAATCTCAGCTCATTAAAGAGTGCATTCTGTAATACTACAAAGTCTAAATTGCAGAAAACACAAGAAATTAAAAAAAGTAATGAATATAGCACATTGTGCATTAAAGGTAAAATTAAATGCAAATTAGACATTAAAAATGACTAGAAATAGAGCACATGATTATATTTAAATTTGGGGATAAAAGTTACCATAAAAATCCTTGTACCAACCATTTAATTATCTACAGGTTGTATAAAGGAGGAAAATAATTTACTATTTTGTATTGCACATGTACCTCTGTAGAAAAACAAAATTAAGTTTTCTGATGTAGGATAATAGCCTAGTTAGGTTATTCATAATTTTTTACAGTCAGTTTTAAGAATTTCCATTTATCAAATTAACTATCACTTGAGAAGACAGGTTAAGAGAAAATTTGGATTAATTTCTATATTTACTAAAGGCAGTCACATCTGGAGCACAGAAGATTCTAAGATGCTTCTGTTCTTCCCTCTTCTT
Organism: Turnix velox; assembly: GCA_013400935.1. Taxonomy (NCBI): domain Eukaryota; kingdom Metazoa; phylum Chordata; class Aves; order Charadriiformes; family Turnicidae; genus Turnix; species Turnix velox. The sequence continues at coordinate 41,778 of VZTY01017584.1, forward strand.
TTGTCAAGCCAGACCTGAGAAGTTTCTCCTGGAAACTATTTGAATTTCTGATGCAAGCTAACTCTATACACCTTGAATACTGAATTTAAAATATCCCCCAGTGTCTTCATAAGATGAACATTCTTAAGTCTCACAAAAGGTCTCAGCTGATGTTCTACAGATGCTCATACAATGGATCTGCTCTCTGGCAATATTCCTTGTAATCTAAAATTGCTTAAAAATATCATTTTGCTAAGAAAGAAAAGAGGAATTTTGGAAAGATTATCTGTGTAAGAGAAAAGTGGAGAAAATATCTGTCTAGTACCAGGTTTGATTTGCAGCAAGCAGCTAAAAAGTGACAGACTTGAAGAAAAAAGGAAAACCCACCAGTAAAATCAGCTTTTGCACTGATGAAGCACCTACATTCTAAAATCATGCTTATCAGTTAGTGTAATATACTCCAGTACAGCTTAAATTGAACTGAACAAAAGTTTAGGCTGTGTTACGAAAGAAGAAACCAGAATTGTCTATGCAAAGGAAAGCTATGTACTAATGAAGCAGCTATTAAAGAATTGAAGAATGATAGATTCTGAAGAAGTTAATTAACACTGTCTCAGGCATCAGGTTCACATTTAAAAAAAACACTCCATTTCAGAAAACTAAAAGTGATTCTTGTGAGAGTCTAAAACCTAAAGGCTTAGTGAGAATAGATTTGGGAGATTGGGAGCAGCGACAGGTGATGGGACAGCTCTCTCCCCAAACCATCAAAAGCAGAAAATCTAATAGAGCTATTAGTAGAAGACATGTTTATAGTACAGTTGTTATATCAGAAGACTCTTTAGCTTGGAGGAGACTGAGGGGTGACCTCATTCATGTCTACAAATATGTAAAGGGTGAGTGCTAGGAGGATGGAGCCAGGCTCTTCTCAGTGGCCTCCAATGATAAGACTTGGGGCAATGGGTGCAAGCTTGAATACAGGTGGTTCCACAGAAATATAAGAAAAAACTTTCACAGTGAGGGTGAGAACGGTGGCACAGGCTGTCCAGAGAGGGTGTGGAGTCTCCTTCTCTGGAGACATTCAAGCCCTGCCTGGATGCCTTCCTGTGTGACCTGGTCTGGGTGTTCCTGCTCTGGCAGGGGGATTGGAATAGATGATCTCTTCAGGTCCCTTCCAATCCCTGACATCCTGTGATTCTGTTTGACTTCATCCTTGAGTATTATGTGCTCCTTGTTTTCACTTTACATTTCACTGGCATTGGCAGCTGAATATAATCAACCACAGGATATTAGTCTAGGCAAATGTGATCTAATCCTGCAGAAGAAAAAATCAAAATGTAGAAAGTACAGCTGTAATCTTGCTGTATATAATTATCAATTATATTTTCCGGGTACTAAAATCTAGCCTTAGAGGTTAATCATGCAATTGAGAGTTGCAAATTCTCTTTTTATTAAGAGTAAAGCTCTTGAAATCTCAAAGGAGTTGGAAATTGTTTCTCAGACTTTTTTTGCACTCTGCCAGCATATCCTGGAAGATAAAAATCTGAAAACTCACAGAATTGCAGACTGGCCAGCGTTGGAAGGGACCTCTGGAGATCATCTAGTCCAAATCCCCTGTCAAAGCAGAATCATCTATAGTAGGTTGGACAGGAATGCATCTAGGTGGGTTTGAATATCTCCAGAGAAGGAGACTCCACCACCTCCATCAGTGCAAGTGCTGTCACCATCAAAGATAACTTCTCCCTCATGTTCCTGTGTCCCAGTCTGTCCTTGTCCTGTCTTTCAGCAAGAATGAGAAGAGCTTGACCCCAACCCCTTGACATCCACCCTCTAGCTGTTGATAAGTACTGGTAAAACCCTCTCAGTCTTCTCCAGACTAAGTTCTGGGTTTCTCAGCCTTTTCTCAGAAAAGAGGTCCTCCAGTCCTGTGGTTATCTTTGTAGCTCTCCACTGGACTCTCACCAGTGGATCCCTGTTTTTCTTGATCTGGAGATCCCAGCATTAGACACTACTCCATTACTCACCAGAGCAATGTAGAAAGAAAGGATGAATTCCCTAAGCTTCTTGACCTGGCTCTTTTTAATGCATGTCAGAAAACCACTGGCCTTCTTGGCCAAAAGAGGTCATTCCCTGCTCATTTCTTGTCAACATGTGCACCATGACTCCTGGGTCCTCTGGACAAAGCTACTTTACTACAGGTCAAACCATAACCTATTTTGGTGCATGGGGTTAGTCTTCCTCAGCTGCCCTTGATGAACTTCATCAGGCTCCTTCCTGCCCAAGTCTCACTGATTGACAGCACAGCCTTCTGGTGTATCAGCCATTCCTAAGTCATCCCAAAAGACTGTATTTTCCTTCCTATTAATTTCATTCATATTTTCTAACTAAGTTATGACAATAGTAATCAAATTCAAAACATTCTTACTTTGAGGCATATGTATTAACTTTTAGTAAGCTGCATGGACTGCATATGTGAACACCTCCATATTAACATCTCTACTCACACATAAAAGTGCAATGTAAATTGTAAAGTTTGTGCTAAGTGCAAAAAAAATTACAGTTTGCCCAGCCAAGTTTTCATGTCTGTATTGACACTAAGCTTTTACTGATTTCAGTGAATTGATGGAGACTATTTAAAAAAAAAGCTAATTTTCAGAACCAAATCACAGAATCATACAATGGTTTGGTTGGAAGGGACATTAAAGATCATCCAATTCCATCCCCCCTGCCATAGCTAGGGACACCTCCCACTAGACCAGGTTTCTCAGTGACTTGTTCAGTCTGGCCTTAAACACATCCAGGGAGGAGACAACCACAACCTCTCTAGGAATCCTGTTTCAGTGTATCACCACCCTCACCATAAAGAATTTCTCTTATCTCCAGCCTGAATCACCCCTCACCAAGATACTTTCATTTTGCAGGACCAACTCTTGGAAATCATACAAAGCTGTACTCAAAATGGCAGAATTACATAATTAATTCTTAACAATACCTAAAAGATTTGGTCATTTTGAAATACTAGGTTGCTATAAAGGCTAGGAAGTCTTGAAAGTGTCCATAGTTTTGTTGATTCTCTCTGTAAGATATAATTCCTTGGAAGAAAATCCACAGCTGCCTGTGGGCCATGCAAACCCTCCCAGCAGGAGGATGCTGCAGGCAAAGATAACATTTTACTGGCTGAATTTAAATCATGTTTTCCTAACAGCAGCATAACTCAAATTTATAATATCAAGTAACTTTCCTCCATAAAGATTCCAATGTGCCACATATGAATAAATTACCTCCCCTCAAAGACAGAATATGGAATCTTTAAAAAAAAAAAAAAGTGCCCCAACATGAAAAAAAAAACACTCAAAGGCTTCAGAACATTCTATGTATGCTAGAAATTACTGCATGAACATGGCTGAAATCTAAACATGAACTTCTTCCCCTTGAAAAAAGTTTGATGGGAGACAGTAAAAACTTATAACAGCATCCTTTGATATATCAGTTGTGCTATCAGGACCAAAAAAGTACTGGGCAATACTTTCTGCTCTATTTCTTTAATGCATTCTTTTATGTTATCTTCATAACCATGGTGTCCAAGTTCTATTCAAAATGCATTTAAGCAGGGACACCAGCATGTAGTTAAATGATTTGTTCCCATCTAGTAATTGCTAATGTTTATATAGTGGCAATAATTGACTCCAATAATAGATATTGCTTAGAGGCAATCACTTTTGAACCTCTAGATGTTTCCCATGGTACCATCTAGCATGGGATTGAAACAGGCTTCAGTGAGAGGATTTGGCTGCAGTGAAGGAATCTTTTCCCTATTTTTAATGCTGCAAATGTTTTTATGGAATGCAGAAATACCTGCAGAAATCTTAACTGAAATTCTACAGCGAATTGCACATGCCATCTACTGCAGAAAAGTAGTTAATGCTTAATAAACCACCATACAGAACACAAGGGAAATTAATCCTATTAAGTGTGAACAGTTAAAAAGGGCATTAGATACCAGTGTGGTTAAATAGTAACAGACAGGAAAAGTTGTTAAAATTATAATCCCCTGGAAAAGAGAAGAAAGAATAGCCATCGAACAAAATAAACTAATGTAGTTTCAAGAAGAATAATTAGAAGGACAAAACCATACATGGAATGTCAAAATTGCTTCAGATTGTTCAGCTGAAGGGATTTGCATATATCTGCAGCAAGTAAAAAAATAACCCAGGAATGCACTGAAGGAGAAAACAAGAGGAAAAAAATCATTGCAAGCTACAGTACTCACAAACAGTAGAAGTTTCACTGTTGCATAAAGAAGCCTACACCCGTTCCTCAGGTGCAAAGAAGGAATGATGGGTAAGCAGAACAAAAGAAACATGTATTCATGCTTCTCCATTCTCAACTGTTTCTATTCAATGACTGTCTAAAAATTCAGCATAATAAAACATTGGGATTATCCAGCAGGCTCCTCTCTAATCCACTGTCTCACAAGTGAAAGTATCTCAGAGTTACCTTTTTTGTCCAAGTTCTGTTGTGGGAAAGAAAGACAATTCAAGTCTGGAGTTCTAAGTGTCAAAGTCTGAACTATAGAAATGGCATTAGAATCACAGAATGGTTTAGGTTGGAAGGGAACTTAAAGATCATCTAGTTCCAACCCCTCTCCCACTACACCAGGCTGCTCAGTGCCTCATCCAGCCTGGCCTTAAACACCTCCAGGGACTAAGGGGGCATCCACAACCTCTCTGGGCAATCTGTTCCAGTGTCTCACCACCCACCCAGTAAAGAACTTCTTTCTTATCTCCAGCCTAAATCTACCCTCTTCCAATTTGCATCCATTACTCCTAGTCCTGCCATATAGAGAAGAAATGTCCCTTGCTCACATTAGCATGTCTTTTTGTGACCACTCACTCTTCCAGATGGGGCGACTGGATTTAGATAGCCTGGAAAATAAGGAGACTGAGAGAACATGTTGCTCTCTGCAAATGCCTGAAAAGGTTATAGAGGTGAGTGTAGGTCTCTGCTCCCAGGCAGCAAGCAGCAGAATGACAGCAAAAGTCTTCAAGCTGTATCAGGGGAGATTTATATTTGATATTAGGAACAATTTCTACACTGAAAGAGCTGCCAAGCATTGGAACAGGCTGCTCAGGGAAGTGGCTGAGTCACCATTATGGAGACCTTTAAAAGACATACAGATGTGGTGCATGGTTTGGTGGACTTGGTGATCTTAAGGATCTTTTCCAACCCAAATGATTCTGTGAAATTACCAGGTTTTCAGATTATTCTATAAGCAAAAACCCTGACCTGAGCTGCATTCCATAGTCAAAAACATCTGTTCTTCAACACTATCATAGCTTCTTGATTATCACCTAGACTCCAAACCAAATAGTTTACTGAACTATGCTAGGTCAGATCTAGCAAGAGGGTTCTGTAACATCTGATGAACTCCTGAGAGCTGACTGTCTCTTTTTTTTTGTGTGTGTGTTTTTCAATTTTCTGATCATGGAAAAGTGACAAGATTGTCCAGAGATTTCTTTATGTACAACATAAACCAAAGTGACCACTTGACTATTGCTTGGACCACCCAAACAACCTCATTCTGAGTCTGTGCACTGTGGGGATAAAGAAAAGTGGGTGCTAGTTGAAGACAAGTGTGTGATGATCCTCACCTCATCTTTCTAATCTTAACATCCTGATGACAATAGTGCTGTTGCCACAAACGTCATCCTTCCTCATTTCAAACTTGCATTAAGTCAAATCACTTAATGTGATTTGTCCATCACCTGTCCATGGCAAATTTCCACCAGATCCAAACGCAGCTTTCTGCCCTAGCAGTCTGCACTATGACCCAAAGAAATTATTCTGGACAAGAATAATCCAAAAATACCCTGGCTGCAAACAGTTCCAATATAAACTGAATTCCTCCATTTCCATTCACTTAGAAAAAGAAGAAAACGACTACTGGCCAGCTATGATGTGTTTTTAATATTTTAAAAATAAACTGCAATTGTTTGCTTGGGCTGGAAAAGTAAAAATCAAATTGTCAATGCTAAATATTCTTTGTAGTACATATTTTTCCAGCTGAACAATTAGTTTATAGTTGCTTATATTAAAAGCTATGAGTTTACAGTGATCCATCTACATGTTCTGGTAACAGCATAAATTGATGAATTAAGATAATGAATTGCATGAGTGCCTCAATTAAGACAATCATAACAAACTTTCTTATCAATACATTTCACTATTATGAACTTGCAAATTTATGGTCTCACATAAGCCCACCCTTAAATGAACATTTTAAAATTATTTCAAGGTTTTAAATAAATATTAGAATATGTTTTAAAGTTTCTTTTTTGAGAAGATATGTCCACCCTTTAATTTTCAGCACAGTCAACTTGCTCCATGTAGCATTCAATGATCAAAACCTGCCTAATGCTAGCATGTGCATCACTGATACAGTGGAATAAGTGAACATAATCATTACAGTCATACAATAATGAATGTTTCAATGCCATTGAATGACACATTTGTTTCTCCAGACTATGTAACTTCTTGTCTGTAACTGATTCCTATCAGAAATCTGTCTCATGATTGAGCAAGAGCTATGGAAGTACAAGCACCTAAGCACTAAGAGCTGTCATCATGGCTCCTCCTGACAAAGGCACAGAATGTTTCTTGCACATTCACTGGTTTGTAATCTAGACAACAATTCCATTTCCAAACTATGTAGGTACTTCAAAGGCAAATCAAGACACAGCACAGGAGAGCTGAAGGATAATTTCACTGTCAACAAAATCAAAAAGACATTACTTCCACTGGTGCCTGTAGCTGTCAAGAGCTGTTTATATTTCACATACTGTTCTAAAAAGAAAACAACCACCAAAAACCTTTTGCATTGTTCCTTTCATTTTACATAGTTCAGATGTCTGGTGTTAAAAAAACACTTTTTCCTTTCTTTGTTTCCTGTACACCTTCCATAATTGCTGTTCAAATTATTTCACGTTGACAGGAAATATTGAAAACTTGTTCCATTTTTCTTTTTCCTCCATTACCAGCAACATAATGAATAGAACAGTGAGCTCTGACTGGCATAACAAATGCAGAAATAAAAGGAACAAATTTTTAAGATCTTCACATCGGAAGCTCATTAGAAAACTAAGTGGAGACTATGAATGGCAGAGCTTTCTCTGAGTCCTCATGGATTTCACAAGTAAATTGCTGTTATTGAAAAGCAAAATAGAAAAATCTCCGAGATGAGATTGATAATTAAGTCTGAACTGTAGGTCAGCTTTTCAATAAAGGCTAATTTATTTGCCTATAAATTGGCTATTCCATTTTCTCCTTTTTAAGTAAAGAGGGTTTGACACTGAACAGTATGTCTGTGTTGTGGTCAGAGGTGTGGCAGCAGCTTTTATACATGTAAATATGTTTGTCTCCATTTTTAAGTTACTAAGTGAAGCACTAAAACCTGCGAAGGTGTGATGGAGTGTCATCTCCAAAGCACTGGAACCATGATAGAAATTCTCCAAGATGTGTTCAACAGGGATGCTCTCATTGTACCTGGACATAAGCACTGTCACAACACTGAACAAGGCAGAAACATGCTGTTACATGAGATTATTCAGTGATTGTGTATGATCTCTTATAGTGGAATCCCCTCTTAATCTCCTAAAATATTTTTCTTTCTCTTGCTTCACTTTTACATCCCCCAGTGTTGACTTTGCTCACCTGATTTACACTGTAGCTCAGGACTAGAAAGGTATGGACAAAATGCTTCAAATTCTTCAGATAGTGAAACACTGTAAGGAGCCAAACACAAGATTATGAAAAATCCTGCACTGGAGGCATTTAAGATAGAATCATAGAATGGTTTGGATTGGAAGGGACCTTCAAGATCATCTAATTCCAACCCCCCTACTATGGGCAGGGAGATGAATTCAAGAGGGTAGCTACTGAGAATAACTAAATCCTACATGGCTGAGGGAAGGACCAGGTGATCGTTGGATCCATTCCTGTCCCTACTTTTATCTTGTGATATTTTACAGTGAGCCTGATTCTATCCCTCATATAGAAGAAATTAACTCCCTCTTCATTTGCAACTTTATTTTACTCTATAATTCTCATGTTTCTCAATATTCACAGTAAATACCATACTCCCTTATTATACTGCCCGTCTTATAAGAAGATCTCTTCAGCTTGTTTCATAGTTCACAAAGCAAAAAAATATTACTCATTACTGAAGCAGCACCCAGTGAAATATCTTGATGGAACTGTCTGCTAGTCCTTTTTGCCTCCTTACATGTTCCAAAATTCCACATACAATGAAAAAATTCTAATTCTTAATACATTTCCATAAAATCTTCATGTTTTGCTTCCATATTTGCTTCTCTATAATTTAACTTTATAGGCAAATTCACTGTTTTTAATTTAGCAAAATGAAGAGTGTGTTGATTATTGTGAAGGAGCTACATAATGAGGTAAAAGTCCCAAGTGAAATAGTATATGATATAATGATACTATTAATATATCATTTAACAAATTAAATCCTTAAATTATGTAGATTCACTAGAATTCTCTTTGATGAATGTCAACATGAGGAAACTGCCTTTCCTACTGGCACACCTTCCTGACATAAATACAACTGGCAATGGGCACTAAATCTGCTCTCAGATAGACAATTTCAGGTGAACTATGGGTAAAGGATTAGGACAAGGGTAAATGAGCTTCTCATTTCCTTTTATTGTTTCACCAATGGTGCTTCCATTCTATGGAAATACTTTAATAAATAATTTCTAGTACCATCAAAAGTGTGCTGCTCAGTAGTGCAGGATTCATTTCAGAAGAAGAGTGTGTTCCTGGAAATACATTTTAATACATAAGTAGAAGAAATGGAAGAGTGCTGAACAAGGTACTGAGCAGCCTAATCTAGTGGGAGGTGTCCCTGCTTATGATAGGGGGGTTGGAACTCCATCTTTAAGGTCCCTTCCAACCTGAACTATTCTATGATTGATTTCCCAGAGGTTAAAAAAAGAGCAATCTGAACTTGAGTCCTATATGCCTTAGGTAAAAAAATCAAACCTTTTCAATTTTACTGACTATTCTAAGTCTAGAGTTCCCAGGTTTTCTGTGCCACCTTGATCTATTTCTGCTTGTTTCAAAGGCATTGAAAAATTCTGCGACAGAACCTGAACCAGACAACTGTGGCATAATCTCAGACTTCTTCCTGCAATTTCCAAACCGATTTAAAGCATTTTTGTCAGTATTTTTCCCTGCTTATCTTGCGCATTCAAACTCAGAAGCACTCTCCAAAGGGCTCAGGCATTACAGAATCATAGAACAGTTTGCGTTGGAAGGGACTTTAAAGATCATCTAGTTGCCATAGGCATCTCCCACTAGACCAGGATGCCCAGTGCCTCATCCATCCTGGCCTTAAACACTTCCAAGGATAGAGCATCCACAACCTCTCTGGGCAGCCTGTTCCAGTGTCTCACCACCCTCAGAATAAAGAACTTCTTTCTTCTATCCAGCCTAAATCTTCCCTCTTCCAATTAGCAATTTTCCAATTTGGTTTAACAATGCTTGCAAGCTGTACAGATTAAAGTGAAACCAGAACACTCAAAATCCAGTTATGGAGGAGCTGAAGTCACCACTTACATTGCTGATGTTTAACTTCATCACTTGCTCACAGAGCCTTCATCAGGAAGGCTCAAGCTGGAACCACCACTATCACATCAGTTTTAACTTCATGAAGCTTTATTCACCATGGTTTTGCTAAGCTCCATGGAGTGTTTAGTGTCCTAAATCCACAGTTGAAGAGTTAAGAGCTACAAATAATCCACTGAGGTTTCTTTTTAGAAAAGAGATATTGGGCATTATAAGAACCTGACATTCTTCCTAGGACTAAGTTAGTTCAGCTTCTTATACTGCATTCACCCAACAGTCTCATCAGGACTGCGAGTTCTTTTCAAGGAAAATATCAAATTGTGTTCTAAATTCTTAAAAATATGACCCAGATAATTCATTATATACTCTGCCATGGAAGGATCCTTTTCAGCTGTTTAGTGACTCCTGCCTACCACTTCAATATGCGCTTTCAAGAGATGGTTTATTACAGGCACTGAAAACATACAAAATCCCAGCTGCTGAGCATATCACTGAAATAGCGTTAAAAATGTTCAGGGGTTTTTTGTTGCTGCTGTTGCAATGGTGTTCCATTTCTTATTTTGACTTTTCCTTTAAGAAAACCACCTTGTTATTGGAAATAGTTTGGAATCTTACTGTGTAGATGCCCCTGACATCCATTTAAGCAAATAATTTCTGGCTTATTAGGCTTCAGGAAGTGCTAATGTCATCTGTTTGGGAGGGCTGCAACTTTATAGTTTATCCTCTAGGGTTTATGATTAGTTCCAACTGGTAAGTTGACCTGGGCTGGATTTCAGATGCCCCCCAAAACCTCTCTATCATTGGCCTTTCTTCAATTGGAGAAGGGAGAAAACATAACAAAAAAGCTGGAAGAAATTAAAGTGTTTTCTAGCATAGAACACAAGCAACAAATGAGATAGTCAAAAACTTCCTAAAAGCAAACCAAAGGCAGAAGAATATTCTGACATAATTAGAAAGATGTTCATAATATGGATTGGGTTGGAAGGGATCATCTAGTTCCAACCTCCCTGCCATGGGCAGGGACATCTCCCACTACATCAGGTTGCTCAGTGCCTCATCCAACCTGGCCTTAAACACTTCCAGGGAGGGAGCATCCCACTTAACAAAGATGTAAATTAACCTTTTCTCAGGATTAAATAAATAATTTCAGCATGCTTTACAAGAAATGCAATGTGGGATAGTATTCCCTGATTTTGGCCTTCATAATGGTTCTCAGTGTTCTCTAGTATATAATGTGAATTATTAAATATTTTGCCTTAACTGCTGATTAGTACCTTGCAAGAATGCAGCTACATTACTAGTGCAGTTATTAAAGATATGAATTCTGTTTCCTTGAGTAAACTGCATACATTATTTCAGATGTATATGTGTATGGGACAATTTTAAAGGATTCTACAACTCCTCCATGGTAAGAGGAATCATTCTCACATCCCAAAAGTAAGTCACACTTGCAGATGACCACTTCAAGTCCTCTGATCTCTGTCAAAAGTCTTTCACTTCTATTTTACTCATCTTACTTTTTTTTCCCCCTCTTTTTTTGGTCTTATGAAGCATTACTGGTTTTAATTTCCCCCTCTAAAGTTACCATCCTATCTATACTTCAGAGGCATTACAGCAGATAGGACATTTAACCTCATCAGCCTGGAGTTGGGCAAAAGTCAGTTCCAGATGGCAAAGAAACACTGCCACATGTGCCTGCAAGGTACTTAACTACACCCTGACAGACAGCTATAGCAAAGAGGAATGGAAAAAAGCCAGTATAAACAACAGCAGAGGAAAGATTGCCTTTTTCCTTAACACTTGGGCCTTGCCCCAGTTTGTGTAATGTGGAGGTACTTTAAGGGGGGGGGTCAAAGATCTGTTGTTAAGGGCAGAGGAAGAATATTATAAGTCAGCTTTGGTAACAGCCACCACAGTTAATTTTCAATGTTGGACTGCTGAAAGCCATCCCACTATAAGGCTCTTTGTTAAAGAAAATACAACAGCTTTTAAAACTGCTTTTCAGGTTCTTTTTTTGAAGGAAGATAACACATCTCTATAAAGACAGGGCTGGATTTTGTGTTCAGTTACTTCCTTGATCCATTCTGCATTGGGCAGAAGTTATGGACAAGGCTATCAGTGCTTGGGTTCTGCCATCACATGAAGTCCCTCTCATAGAGCAGGAAGATCTGTTTCCTTTCAGGGGCATCTCCTTGCAACAAGGAAAGAGACTGCAGTTGTCCTCAGCTATTGCAAAGCTTGTCAACTGACTGGAACAGCTATATACTTCTGCCAATTTTGTCTGCCTTGCTCCACTTTCTGTTTTTCAATGCCATGGTGTTTCAACAAGGCTGCTTCACCAAATTCTCTCCTGGTGTGCTTTGGGCATGTGGCACAAACTCTCAAGCGTCTCATCTCCCAGCTGAGGAAACTGCTACAGATGTTTTCAAGCCTGGAAAAGACTGTACTAGTCATGAAATGCACAGGATTCTCTCCAGACTAGAGCTTTGTTGCTCAAACCACTTTCTAGCTGAAGGAATCAGAAAAATCAAACCTCACTCAGGAGAATAAAAAAAAAAAAAAGAACCAAAAGATGACCTAGGCACTTGTAAGATTCTTAAAGTGGTAACATCTAAACAGCTTCATTGCCACTGCTGAAGAATTAGGGAATCATTTAAAGGAAATATTTTATTTCTGTAAAGAAGGAACTTCTCTCTTTGTCCAACTGCATTTGTAACTCTCTCTCCTCAACCCAGAGCTAATTTGATTGGATTCAAAGTAAAGTGCATCCTAAAGGAATGGATTGGAGGGAGATTTATGGAAATCAGATGATATACCAGCAAACACTGGGTGATATGGTACCACACTGAGAGGAAAAAGGGACCACATCACAGCTTTAGATATAGTCTTGTTTTTATATAAGCTTTATCTGGTTTGGAAGATAAATTCTGTCATCTACCTGGGGCAATTAAAACCCACAATCCCAGCCTGAGAGCACAAAGTCCAAGTCACCAAACCTTTTTGGGAGAGCAGGCTTGCTATCTGCAGCTGTGCTGCTGTGTAGTGAAAGATTTATGTGATGCATGAAAAAACAAGGAATAAAATATGCCTCAAAGGCAAGAGATTTTGTGATGCTGTTTTAGCCTTCACATTGAAGGCTGTTTCTATACTTTACGTTAAAGTTTGATTAGTTGCCAGAACATTATAAAGACCCCACCAAGCCATGCAGCTTTCTCAAGGGCACAGGGTCTCTGGAAGCAGAGATCTATGCTCACTGTGATAATACTCAAACAGGGAAAAAGCTATGAAGTTAGCCATTATCTAACCTCAGAGTTATTTAAGAAAGAGCATATCACTGCTTCAGACTTGAACAAAACAATTTATGAAGTAACATTAGCTGCTACAGAACAAACAGCAGCAGGTGCCAGTTACAGAATGGCAGTAATTCCAAGATTGAGAAATAAAATAAAAATCAAAATGGGCTTCCAGCATCACAACCAGCATTTTTACATGAGGTGGCATTAGAAATTATGGCTTAGACTGTCCAAATTCTCCATTAATATTTGGATCTAAATACTGAGTCACTCCTTAAGATGAAAATCAGATGAAATATCACTGAAACTAAAGCTCCCACACTAAGATTAGAATCTGACAGCTCATATGATGTTCTTTTGATTTAACCTAAGACTCATTAGAATGGTTTGGGCTAGAAGAGACCTTAAAGATCATCTAGCTCCAGCCTCCCTGCCATGGGCAGGGACACCTCCCACTAGACCAGGCTGCTCAATGCCTCATTTAGCCTGGCCTTAAACACTTCCAAGGAAGGTGCATGTTTTTTGGGCCAGACCGGCCTTCAACAGGATGAAGTTGAGAATTTAGAAATAAGTTTGACTAATGAAATATTCTTAATTAAATTAAAAAAGGAAACAGCGATATAGAGAGAAATTTAAACCAAATTTTATCAAGCTGGCAGGCACTAGGAAAACAAACTGCAGCCAGAAACAAATATGAACCAAAATGCATTTACTAAGTTTAAAAGGCGGATGAGCTCAGATGGAGCCTTTCCTGAAATCTCTCATGGAGGAAAAAGAACCCTTAAGGAAACAGTCCAATAGATAAGAATCAACCAAATGCCTGGCCTTCCTCAGGTTTTTTAAATCAAATATGGAAGATGGGGATGGGAAACACCATTGGTCACTTCACCAGACCCCTCCCTCCCACAGGTGTGACCCCTCTGCTGGTTAAACAACCAACCCAGCTGGCTCTCATTGCCACAGCAGCCTCTGACTGACCACAAAGTTAGCTCTGATCTACTCCTAACCAGGTCATACTAAAAGGAACACTTACAGTTCTACTCCGTTCACTGTTTTTGGGTTTATACTTTTCTGGGTCCTGAGGTCAACTGAACCAGTTCTTTCCAGGAAGGAGACAGAAGTGAAATTTGGAGCCAGCAGTCTGCATCCCAGGGCTTTCCCATAGCCAGCACTTCAGCTCTGGGGTTTTCTTTTTTCTTTTGGTTGGTGGCGAGTCAGCTTGAAGTTGCTCCCAAGACAGCTGCTTATTTTATGGAGTTGCAAGTTGGAACACTGAGTACAGGATTTACTACATGTTTTATGTGTATTCTATCAGTAAATATTTGTGGCTTATGCTTATAGCCCTTGGAGCTACAGTATCATGCTGTGCTTGGACTTTAAAGTCATCTGCTTTCATCTAGTGCTTACGCTTTGCTGGCTTTTTTTTTCTAATCTTGTTTGGTTAGTTTGGCTATTGGGTTTTTTTTGAGATGTTTTTTATTGCAAACAGCTTTCTAACTGAGATTCCTTGATCACCTGAATAATGTTTTATTAGCACAGTCTAATACAGGCATTTGTCTTCTCAGATCATTAACAGTTCATTCTGTAAAACTAATGACACACGTGCACACAGACATAAAAGCACAATGCTTGAGTAATGACTTGCAACTGTGGGCTGCTAATGTTGTTGTTAGCAGACACAACTATTTTACTTTATTGACTCCTCTATGTGCTACCACAATTTCATTTTGTTTAGAATGCTCAGTAAAACAATGTACACAAATGTACACAATGTGGTACAAACGTACACTGTCTTCTGATTAAAATTAAGAACCAGCAGTAACCATAGAATCATAGGATGGTTTGGGTTGGAAGGGACCTTAAAGATCATTGAGTTCCATAAGATCAAGATGCTCAGTGCCTCATCCACCCTGTCCTTAAACACCTCCATGGAGGGGGGATCCACAACCTCTCTGGGCAATCATCTCCAACAGGAAAGAAATTCCTAAGCCAGACATCAAATACAGTTAATGTTAGTGCCTATAATTTAGTTGCTTACTTTAAAAAATCTGAACAATGAGGCCACATCACAAATTTTTCAACATTTTTTCCAAATTGTTGAACATGGCATGACCCATAATAAGGTACATACAAAATGTAAGAACACTGTCCCAAAGTATATCAAGAGTAGTTCTGATCCTTTTTGCATTTATACAACTTATATATTTATACAATAGCCACTTATGATGTATATTAAAGTGATTAGTGCTGAGTAACAGAAAGATCAATGCAGAGACACACAGTCCACAATAGGTGTTTAAACTCCATACTGTACATAAATTCTGCTTTGGTCAATCACCTCTTGTTTGCCCAAACTTACAGTGTATTTTAAATGGAAGAAGGTAATCCACAGTGTTCTTTATTCTACTGTGCACTGCTCTTATATACTACCAAGCATACTAACAAAATTTTGTGCTAAACTGCAATATTCTATATCCCTATAAGAAGAAAAAATCACATGAAAATCTCACACTAAACTTCTATGTAATAATATGAGATAGAGTTGTGCTTAACTTTACAGAGATATACATGCTTGTTTCTATAAATCTAAACTCTGCCTGTGGAATTCTGGAAGTCTGGAAGAACCACTGTGTTCATGATGAGGAGACCCTTGATGTTTTCAGTAAATCATCTATTTGCATTCTGAAGTTGAGCAGAAATTCCCCATAAAAAGTCAAGAAGAATTAATAGGCACAGACCAGAGGTTATCTTATTACCCAGAAGGCCAAGAAAGGTGAATTTTGAACAGTGGTGCAGATGCTGATTAATGTGATAGGTTAATAAAGGGCAAGATAGAATGAATCATCTCATAAAAAAGTTATTAAATAAAAGGAATCAAAAGCCTTAATAAGGAAATTAGTCACAGTTGTTACCATTCACTGATCCTAGTGAATTTGCAGTTGTGTTTTGGAATTTTATAAAAAGCAGAAAGTTGTTTTCAAAACTGATTTAATCATATAAAAATAATTGTTTAACTAAGCATGGTCAGTCATGTGCTTGTAATTGTTCCATTTCATAAAAACTATTTATGCTTGAGCTTAACTATTTTTTGTGATTACTGTTATTATTCTCATTCATTTGTCCCCTTCCTGACATGAATCTTCTGATACCTGAAATTATCTGAAATCCATAAGTTGAAGGAACCCAGCAGAAAGATAACATAAAGATTACAAAGGTGTTCATAAGGAAGCCAGTTCCCTGAAGAGGCTGTAACTGCCACATTTTAAACTACTAAATTAATTCAAGATTTAAATTTTTCATTGATCTTTGCATTCAATAAATGCTGTCTCCCACTGAAGTGGCCAGAATAGTTCATCACATCATTTCACCTATCTCTAATGTTTTATGGCTTTAGAGACCTAGCCATAGAGCAGTAAGACTCCACTTCTCTTCAGTGCCTCTGCATGAGAAAAATTACATCAATTTGGCTTTTCCCTCAAAAATTCTTTAAGTTTATGGAAATATTCAAATGTAAAAATTACCCTAAAAAGACTGAAAAGAGCTGATTGTTTTCTATATAACTTTTCAAATGCAATTCAGATGCAGATTCTTAGCTCTCACAAAATTCAGGTTACAATTCTCAAGTCTGGCCTTATGTATTATATTTATGTGCTCAGTCTGCCAATCTAAAGACAGCTGGAACTGAAAATGCAATCTGGTTTTTTTTCATTTTTTACTATTCATGTTAATAACTGGTAAATAAAAAGTATAACATATCCATAACATTAATGTATCAGGAAGGTGTGGAGTTCAATTGGATTTCTATTGGAAAAATACCACTGATACTTTTAAAGACATTGATGTTCATTACAAAGACTTCAGAGAACTTAATTGAATGTAATTTGGGTGGTGGGAGAAGCAAAAGCAAACCTTAAGAGTTCCGAAAATGTACAATTTCAATAAAGTGTTTCATTCTGCATCAGAACTTGCTGAGTAACTTGTCAATGGTCAAATATTTTGGTTAGAGCAGGTTAGCAAAGCCAAATACATCATACAAGCTCACATTCCTTTCAGTTTGCACTACTAATTTTATTAATTTTTTTTAAATCACTCTAGAATTATTTTATATATCTGACATTTCTTGAAAAGTCTGCCATGTGTCACCATAGCCTTTTCCTTATCATGTTTTATCTCTTAATTTGTTATCATCACATGAAAAATTCACCGATTCTTAAAGAAAAGAAATGGTGGCAGATGACAAATCTTCGCCAACTGAAGCAAATTAAACATGAGCTTTAAAGGAGAAAAAAAAATTACTTTCCAGCCCTATGCTCCTTGAAATCAGTCATCAGGTAAAACCATATCCTGCTGAAGCAGCTTCCCACAGATTTCAGGGCAACCAGCTCCTTTTTAATGAGTATTTATTTATTTCAGGAGAATAAAGAAATAAGACATGTAATGTGTTTTAAAAGAATTCCACTCCTTTCAGAGCATTAAAGTGAGAGTTGCTTTGCATAACTGCATTAGTAACCAGATTAATTTACATTTTAATTTACATTAGCAGTGTAATTGGGACCCTAAAGTATAGTGTACAGGAAGGAATGAAAGCAGGAATGAAGTCCCACAGCTACTAAAGGATGGAGATGCCCGACTCCAATTAAGACATTCTTTTGTCAAGTCTTATCTCTGAGGTTTGCAAGATTAACTTTAAAAAAAAAAAACTCTGGCTTTTATGTTCCCTGCTATTGGTTTTAATTCCACAACTTAAAAGGATTCTTTTTGAGATTAGTATTAAGAAGGCAATTTCTTCCACTGTGACTTACCAGAAATATTGGTCATCTTTGGGGATGAATTGCATAGATAAGAGGAATTTTAATTCCACCTCAATGCCCTTGTGCTCCTCCAAACCAATTTCTTTTAAATAATATTGCTTCTGGATGCAGTTTGTTCACTTGGAGGCTTATATTCTGAATAACAAATCCCATAGATGTGGAAATATCCTGTAATGAGTGCACGTGTTGGCATCTTGCAAGGGGATGATTAATTTTGTAAAAATGACTGCCCAACTACCTATTTGGAAGCTCACAGTAAGTATTTGGATAGGATTTGAGACAGCTGCATGAAAGAGCAGTTGCTTCATAGCCTTGCAGCACAAGTGACCCTCGTGAAGTCAATTAGCTGCTTGGAGAGCAGAAACTGAAAGGTGGAAAAAGCCAGCTCAAAGGGATATTAAACTTAAGGTGGGAACTTAAACTTCTGGTGTTGAACATATGCAATCAGATTTGGTAAGTGACCAAAAGGACATGAAACAAGCCACTTGGTAACAAGGTTGAACCTGAAGAAGTGGTAGCCTGAAGACCCAAAGCTACATATTGTACCAACAGCACAGTGGACTTTGAGCTAATTCTGGATTTTTGCAGTAACAGAAACTGGATGGTTTGTGTGAATTAGGTGCAAGGTGGTTATCAGGCTTGGAATTCTGGAGAGCCAGTGAGTCTACTTAGAACAGTCTGAGCCTCAGATGTCTTCATTTGAAGCTATTTTTAATCTAAATTTCCTCCAGATGGATGTACATGCTGCGTGAAATACGTTTTCAAAAAGCGTGTCAAGTAATCACATCAAATCAATGCCTCACCAAGTTATTAGGAGTGTAATATTTTGCAGATAACTCAGTTTTGATTTCTTCTAATTACTAACAGCCTTACAGCTCTTCTCACAAAGAGGGTCTGACTAAACATCTAAACCAAACTCCTTGTTTTTACAACTGTGTTGCACTGCCTCTGGACAAAAGAACTTTGGCTTTGACAACTGTTTCTCTTCATATATTCCATGAAATATAGATGTTTGCATAGGGAATCTCAGTGACAGGTAGGCCATGGATAGTGAAGCTGGTGGAGAGTTGCTTGAGTGCAGCCCTGAAGAGAAGGATTTGAGGGTGTCAGTCAATGAAAAACTTAACATGAGCTGGCAGTGTGTGCTTGCAGCCCAGAAGCCAACCCAATCCTGGGCTGCATCAAGAGAAGTGTGACCAGCAGGTCAAGAGAGGTGATTTTGCCCCTATACTTGGCTCTGGTGAGGCCCCACATGGAGTCACTGTGTCAAGTTTTGGAGCCCTCAACATAAGAAGGACATTGAGCTGTTGGAGCAGGTCCAGAGGAGGCCACGAAGATGATCAAAGGGCTGGAGCAACTGCCTTCTGAAGACAGGCTGAAGGAGTTGGAGAATACTCAGGGGGACCTCATGGGAGTTTATCAATAACTGAAGGGGGCCTACAGAAAGGGTGGGGTAGGACTTTTTAATAGGATATGTGAAGGAAGGACCAGGAATAATGGATGTAAATTGGAAGAGGGGAGATACAGGCTGGAGATAAGAACAAAGTTTTTTACAGTGAGGGTGGTCTTGCCCAGGGAGGTTGTGGATGCCCCCTCTCTGGAGGTGTTTAAGGCCAGGCTGGACAAGGCACTGAGTAACCTGGTCTAGTGGGAGATGTCCCTGCCTATGGCAGGGGAGTTGGAATGAGATGATCTTCAAGATCCCTTGTAACCCAAACCATTCTATGATTCTATGACTGTAAAGTATTGCTGTGTATGAGAGAAGTGGAAAAGTTGATACTTTGATTTCAGTTGCATTCAGTTCTTGGATGGCCCCTAGAGCTGCCGATTCTATGTACAGCTAGACAATTTAGAAATGGCTGTAGTGCCACAGACCCACCTCTGACTTTGTCAGTGGCTTATCTCTGATGCAATACAAAAGCAAATGATAAAGAGGAGATGTAAAAAGCCTGGTGTAAGAATGCATATGGAAGGCATACTATGACTCTAACTGTGAATTGTTTTAAGCAGTCCCTCAAATTTGAGACCAGATAATAGGTCTCTTCAGAAGGGAAAAGAGATGCCTGGAAGAATGTGTGAATAAGAATCACAGAAAAAGGAAAGCTGTGCCTCAGCTGAATACAGAATTGTTACCAAATCCTGTAGCACTACAAGAAGATGTCTTTCACTAAAGTAAGTAGTTCAGATAAAAGTACTTCTGTATTCCACAGTAATTGAACTTCTGGAGTTTCCTGCCACTAGGGGTATAGTTCCACTATATGGAAGTATATTTTCCCTTTCTCGAGATGCTTAATAAAAAAATCTTCAAGTAGATAGAAGGGACAGTGAGTTATGCAGCTCTAAATGCTAAAACTGTCATTATACTCTAATTTAATTCATATACACGCTACAGCTCATTTGATATTATTAATGTCAAGATTGAATGGCCACTTCTAAGCAGTGATTTATTATCATAGTGCATTCATTGTGCAGGGTGTTTGTCTTTGAATAGAAAATTCATGATTTACCCACCAGCACCAGAAGTTTTCCATGAAAATCTATCGTCTGTTAGTACAATGTAGATTTGTGAACTTTGACTTTTTATTTAGTTGCAGTTCAGAAATGGTTCTTAAGCAGGTTTCAGTTTAATTGACTGAAAAGATCTTGTTTTTTTAATATTTACGAGCTTTTTTTGTGTGCTGCATTTACTTCATCTTTGATGAGAAATGACTTACAACATTTGATTCCTGATCACCTTAATTTTACAGGCTATATCTACTTAGTAAGGCCACACTGATCAATAGGAACTGACTAGAGTAACACAACAGCTATAATGGAAGGATTTTAACTCTCTAAACTGGGATATTGGATGAGGTGATCTCTTGAGGTCCCTTCCAATCCCTGATATCTGTGTGATTCTGTAATAAGGGGTCTTTATGATGGTCCATCTCTATCTTGTTGATGTCAACTGAATATCCATTAGCAAAGCACCTTTGTTTTGCTCTAAAAAACGTGTTGTGGTTACCTCAGATGCTCCACAATGTGAACTGCAAACCAGTCACTTGCAAGGAAGAACCTTCTCTGTGAAAACACTCTCTAAGTTGTAAGTAAGGCTAGTGTAAATATCCCCTCAGGGCATTAGCTGTTATGATATCTGATTACTTGTGTAAGTTATCAGTAAAACCTGAGGAAAAATGAAATTAAATGTGACTATGTCCTTTTGCATTTCCCAGGACTCTTGTAGAGGATATTTGCTAACTATAATTAAATGCACACATCATTGGGAGAGCATCAGCCTCCTAATCTGAGGGTCAAGGGTTCAGGTCCCTGTCTGGGCACAAAGCTTTTGAGAGTTCGACTGATGGTTGGACTCCATGATCTGAAAGGTCCCTTTCAACCAGGATGATTATGATTTTCTATTTTGAAGAACTTATACTATTTCACTAGTAAAGATTTATCACTTTACAACATTGAAAGTCTAAGTTATAGAATCACAGGGTTGGAAGGAACCTTCAAAAACCTCCTAGTCCAACCTCCTGCAGTGAGCAAGGACATCCTGCACTAGATCAGGTCACTCAGAGCCTCACCAAGCCTGGCCTTGAATATCTCCAGGGGTAGGGCCTCCACCACCTCAACTATCATTTCAACTGCCTGTCCTACTGAAGATTTGAGCCTTCATTATTCAAGGTATTTACTCTAAGCATAGACTTTATTGTTTTGATAAGACTAAAATTCCATTCTCTCTGATAGTACACCATTTGCAGAACTTCATTCTAACAGTACCCTTGTTGAGCCATCCTTTTGAATCTAATGTGTCATGGTAGAGATACCTTATGGAAAAGATAAGAATTCTCTTTAATTATAACTCACACTTGAATTTTGGAGATAAAGAAGAATTCATTTTAATTTTCATTCAAAAATGTTAGACTTTTGTTTCTCATTGTAAAACCTACTGCTTCCTCAAACCCATAAAAAAAGACAGGGATTGCCCAGCTGGCAATCTCCCAGTTCTGCAGCAGGCAAGAAAGAAGCTAGTGAAACCAAAGACTGTTTCACAAGGTGCCACAACATCTAATGGAAAGAAGACACTTCTTAGATTGCTTAATATTTAAAAACTAAGAACTGTAGCAATCAAGCACTAACAGCTTCCCTTAGAAAGTGAACTTTACAGGCTAAGTATTTGCTCTGTTCATACTAATTTCTTTATATGAGTACTAACTGCTATCCTAATCTAAGATCCTATGAATATCACTGAAACTTTGCATGATTTCCTTTTCTTCCTCAGATGATGACTTGAATGATCTGCCCTGGTGGACTGCTCAATTCAGAATCAGTTCTGAGCATAAAACAACACCAACTAGAAACAGACACAGATGAGAAATCAAAGCCAAAATTAAGTGAATTATATTTTCTCCTTTTCTCTTTCTTCTTTTTTCTTTTGTCTTTTTTTGCCATCAGAGGATGCTCCAGAAAGAAACAATGTAACTTGATAGGTATGATGGGAAAAATCACACTTTTATTCTGTTTTATCAATTCTATACATGAAGGGCTTTAAGCACCAATGACTTCTTTGAACTAAAGTGATGCAACAAAGGAGTAAAACAATAAATTCTGTTCAAAGTACTCAGGTACACACAGCTCTTCCCTAAGAGGCAACTGAGAAAATTATAGCTTTACAAACTTATGTAAGAAGGCAAGTGTCCACTTTAAGGGTCTCTGGTCAAGTGCCTTTCCAACGTAAAATTTAATAAATGAAATTTAAAAAGAAAAACAAGAGCATTCAGGGACAAAACTTGACCATTCACAGAGAGCAGAACAAACCTAGTGAGTCACATTAATTGGTAAGGATAGGAGGATTTTGGGAACATTAAATGATTTTCTTGAAAAATAAACAAAGGATTTTGTCAAATATGGATTATAATGAAGATGGAGTGAATTAAGACGGAAAATGTAACAGTGGATAATTTAAGGATAAGCTAAATATTGTTTCCTCTCTTTTACCTTGCAGAGTTCTTCTTGCTCCTATTTCCAGATATATCTTTTTGCAGCTGCCAGAGCTGTCAGCTCAGATCCTTTCCTTTTTTGACTCAGTTGTTTTAAGGTGCTATCACCATTCCCGGTGACATTTTATAACCCCAGCAGCACAGGGAATTTGGGAACTTAATCTGTTATGTCCAGAATATTGCCTGAGGGAAATGCTTTAAAATTTATATGGAAGAAATGAGCTTTGCCTTAAAATGTGAGGTCAAAGAATAAACAATGCTGGGTTGCTAAATAATTAAGGCAGGGCATGATTCTTGTCATGAAGTTGGAGAATCCACCTGCCAGTTCTTGTAAGTAAAGAGCAGATAAATATAATATTCCAAGTGCACCACACATCTTTTTTTTTTCCAATTTCTAAAGTATTAGAAGTTGAACAAACAGGAGAAACTGCCTAAAATCTTTCTTATGAGTAGTTAAATGAGCAAGTAAGAAATTTGGAAAAATGCAAATATTTTAAAGATGATCACTGTCTTAAAAAAACTAGCACTAATCAGCACTGAGAAAAAAAGGAAATAAAAGCACATACTTATATTTAGATTTAGACATATATGTTTTTATATTTCTCCCCTCCCAGTCTGTTTTAATCTTTTTTTTTTTTTTTTTCATTTGGCCTTCATTTTGTAACTGAAGGCCTCTCATTAAAGCATTTCAATATAAGATATACTTGAAAGTTTTCCTTTTTGGTAAGAGTATATACAAATAAAATTTATTTTTAGTCTTAATTTTCAAGTTTTCTTGTGTTGAAAATAAGCTATGCATCTCCTCCTTGATGTCACTTTCCATTTCGCATTTATATTTCAGTGCAGTTGAACAGAAAGAAAAACTGAGCACACTGAACAACTCTCTGCCCATTGGGGAAAATGGGAAATAACATTTTGATATTTTAAATTTACTGCTCTGTTAAATAAAATATTTATCCTGGTGACTGGCAAAATAATATTAGGATGGTGATACTTAGATGACAGTTGTTTTCTTTGTGTGCTGAGTTGCCATGAAGATTAATGTGAGTTTCATATAGGTCTACTTTATGAGGGAAACACTGCATTGAAAGGACTTGTTTGTATATCCTGAGCTCACCATAAACCAACACAAAGAAAGTAAATGGAGCTAATAAGTACTTACAAATTCATTCACCTCTCTGTATGCAAGGTGGATCTTTTCCTTTTCTTTACCTTTATCTTTTCCCGTATCACTCAGAAACTGATTTAAAAAGAAGAACAAGGAGTGACTGCAGAATCTAGACAGTAATTTAAACATTCAAGGAAGCAGCACCAGCAGTTTCTGGTTTTATGAAGGCAAACTGGGTCTAGTGTCCTTCTCAGTCCTGGAGTCTGTGCTCCTGCTTTAATAATTCTTTCAATTTTTCTCATTTCTTATATCATCATGTATTAAAACACAATGCAATCCTTGTACAGAGAAAAAAACCTGAATCTGTGAAACTGCACCTGAAAAAGAAACCAGGAGTTGTGCATCCTTTGAGCAGATGCTGTGTCCTGTCTGTTGGTGCCATTCAGCAGAGATTCATCAGACCAAAGTGAGCTGAGAGCAAGTAACTCCTGCAGCTCTAACACAGCAGTGAGAAACATGTTACTTGAGATGATGTGAGATAGTTA
Source organism: Turnix velox (assembly GCA_013400935.1). Classification (NCBI taxonomy): domain Eukaryota; kingdom Metazoa; phylum Chordata; class Aves; order Charadriiformes; family Turnicidae; genus Turnix; species Turnix velox. Next base: position 66,138 of record VZTY01017584.1, read on the forward strand.
ATAGAGCTGAGGAAAGCTGCAGCTGCTGAGATTTGACACTCTTGACTTAATGGAGCTTTTTGTTGGAATTTCAGCATGTCTGTGTCCACAGGAGATTGACAATTTAGTGGTGACACATTCATTTAAAGGATATATATCCCCAATTGTGCCCGTAGTACTATATAGTGTAAGAGAACGTGTATTATTTTTGATAGATGAAAAAATGATCATGATCATTACTGTAGAAAAAAGATATATCAGTGTCTGGTGTTCAGGGTGCGCATCAGCCTCGAAAGCAGAAGCAGGGAAAGAAAAAGTGTGATTTGTAAATACGCTCAACTGTATTTCCTTTGAAAATAGTTTCTGCACTTAGAAAATTCAGATAAAGAGTATTTGGACTGTCAGTGTTACTGACAAGTGTATCAGAATAGGACATAGTCTCTGTGAGATGTAAATTGCTGGCTTTAGGTTGTTTTCCCATGTATTACTGTGCTGACTGTACTTCATCTAGTTTGACTTTTTCTTCCATGGTACACTTCATACAACAAGTTATTCCAATTTTTCTTCTGTTTTTACAGTAGAACCTATAGTGTATTTGAAGCTTAATTCATGACCCACAAGGCAGAATTATCAAGTATTATTAAAAAAAGGGATAAAATGTAAAGACATTTTGATTAAAAAGCAAAGATGACCTTTTAAAGTGTAACAGAGCAATAAGAAATGTCATATAAATGCAGAGAGGAAACCTTTTAGTGCTATTGTTTGCAAGACATAGAAAAGCTACTGTCCTGTCATAGAAGTAATCAAAAAAACCTTATTTCAGGTTATTAGGGAATATAGTTACTGCAGGAGAAATGTGATGGAGAATCTGATATTTCATCATCCTTTTGCCCTCCAGCAACACACTCTGTGTACATAGCAATGTAGTCAACACAAAGAAAAGACTGTGAACAGGGAAAGAAGGGATTTTCTCACACATATAAATCTGCCATCAGTTTTCTGCAGTGAAAATCATGGTGTGAATGGACAACAATTTAATAAAACTCTGATGTATTAGGCTGTGTTTTTCAGAAAAAAACTGAGATTTCAAGTTCAGTACATCTCTTGTTTTTATTTGATATGGGACATGGGTTTTTTTTCAACAGAATGATTAGACAAGGATAAGTGATAAAAGACTGCTAAAGGTTTAAAAAGCTGACAGAATTTTGTTTGCTGAAAAGCACTCTGCCAGTGAATAAATAGATGGCAAAATTAATTTTTCTATCCAAGGTATGATACTATTCCATTAATGGCCAGTATCAATGTAATTTGAGGAGAAAAACAGACAACAGGCTCTTGTCAAGATAGCACATTTCCTCTCTGAGAATTCAGTGTCACTTTCAATTTGTACCATTGTTAATGGTTTGAAGCACTTTCAAGTTTAAATATAAACAACTTAAAGACAACACACTGAAAAGAAGAAGTCAAACTGTTTCAAGTTGGCTATCCCTCCAGGGAAAAAAATGAGATTTAAAAAATAGTTTTCAGTGAGATAATTCAGAAAGGATAGACATTAGGAAAGAGTTTTTCAATATGAGGGTGGTGAGAGGCTGGAAAAGGTTGCCCAGAGAGGTGTTGAAGCCTCCATCCCTGGAGACCTTCAAAGCCAGGCTTCCTGAGGCTGTGAGCAACCTGTTCTAGTGCAGGATGTCCCTGCTCACTGCAGGAGGTTGGCTTGATGGCCTTTGGAGGTCCCTTGTAACCCTATGATTCTATGAAAGTATCTAGTCAGTCTCTCTAGATGTATGTATTATATGCTAAGTAGTGCAAAAGAGAACATTCTTATAAATATCTTTCAGAATTTGAAGCCCTTTTAAACCCAGAGTTGATGTTAAGCATTAAACCAGTGCAAGTTTCCATGAGTTTATTTCCTTGAAGTTTACTGGTATTATTCCGCCCAGATAACTTATTAAAGATATCAGAGTTAATTGAGCCAATTACAGGTTATATTAATTCTGGCTTAACATGTTTCCATTAATTGGAAATTAATTCCAGAGCTAGAAAAGTGGTTTCATTTGAAGATTTTTTTGACCAAGTCAGCTGGAAACAGGGCAAAGAAAATTTGACATACAAATAAAATCAAACTCAGGTCACTGTCTCCCTCATTGCTGGCATGTGGCCAGAATGGGATGAAAAGCCATAATTCAGTTTGATGCAGGTTTTTTTAATATTTTTACTGTTCTTATGAACTGAAACTCTCTGCAATTTTCATTGGAATGGCACATTCCAATGTCTTGCCCTTTGTCCCTTACCCTTACACAGCTGACTGCCTTTAAAAATCTATGCATCTTTAATTGGTTTTAGAAACTTTGTCTTAGGGACAGTGCTGTGTCAAATCACTTTTTCACAAGGTGAAAGAAAAAAAAATATCCTTGATGAGGATTGTTAATGGGGGGCACTTCAGAAATCTAGATTAATCAGAATACTTCATATTCTTCTTGGACATTAGTCTATTTCTTTAAAGTTCAAACTTTAATATCTTCTGCATATAATAAAAGAGAAGTGTTTTTAATATGAACATCATAAGCTCTATGTGCCAGCTCCCCTCATTTGCCTTTTCTTCACCTCAGAATAAGGCTGAAATACATATACTGAATCTGGATGTGATTTGAGAAAGTCTCTTCACCTACCACTCAGACAGATAATAAACTCCAAGCATAAAACCCCATCTAATAAATTATTGATCAGAATTTGGAGGTGTGTGCAAATTTCAGTGTGTGTATATATACGTATAAGAACATGTATAAGCATATGTCCCTATGTTCAAATATTAATAGACGTGAATGTGCAGGAGCAGATTAGATTTCAAAGGTCAAAAGAAGAGCTCTGACCACAAGAAATAGAATTCCTGGTACAAAAGAAATGTCAGTCATGAAAAATAAAATCTTGGGATTAAATTCTTATTGCTATTTGCAGGACTAAAATTTAAAATAAAAACATCAACATGGACCTCTACACATAGGAACAGTTTTGTGTCTTGAGTTCAACAGGCAGCCTTACTAATATGAAAGAGGAAATCGAACAGCAAGTTTCAGCACATGGCAAAGAAGAGTTTGTACATTTGCATAAATTTTTAATTTCAACATTTTTGCAATGATAGGAATAAAACTGCATGCTATTTTAAGATCAGTTAGCTACTAATTATGACATTTCCATAACTGTGAGACATAATAGTTTTCTATGATGGTATAATTTTTTTCCTTATTTCAAGATGATTTAACGACCATCTTGTTCTGTGCACTAATCCAGATGGAACTTGGCTTTGATGATTTTCTTTTCTGAGGTTGTGTGTCGAGAAAACTCCAGCAGGTACCATTAGCACAGTTCTAAATGCATGTTTAGAAGCTTTCTCCTTGAAGTTAATGCAAAGTCAGTGTGAACTACTTCAGAGATGGCTTTATGAAAAAAATAGCATTTTCAAAACTCCAGTGTCAGAAAACTCTTTTACTGTACTTTTGAGGAGCTAGCTGTGCTGTCAGATAACAGTTGTGGTGGTGGCAGCAATGAAAAGAAGATAAAAATAGGTAAGGCTTCTCTTTTCATCAATTAGTTCCAAGTTACTTTAGGTTTTTCTTAGCAGCACCTGATACCTGGTCGATGTCCTGCATAGTTTTCATAATGTGAGACACATTTTGGGAAATGTGTTGGATGTCTCTTTACTTGAAAGAGAAAAATAAACAGAATTATGTGAGCTGTTGAAAATAGTTTTCTTACTTTAACTTTCCTCCAAGATTCTGTGTTTTCTAACAGATACCTGTCAGAAGTTTGTCAAAATGCATATTCAAAACCTGATATAAACCTTTCCCTAGTATAGTTTCTCTTACAGTGGAATCTGCAGTAGAGACAACTTTTGATATGCCATTCTTCATAAGAATACACAAGTTAGTGCTATTCTTCAAAACAAAACTAATATAAAAGCTTTGTTGTAGGCAATTTTAAGGCAAAAATAAGTATGGAGTTTTAAAAAAAAAAGAAAACAGAAGAAATGTTCTCTTAAGCTCCCTTCCAATCCCTGATATTCTGATTCTGTGAAATAAAACTGGAACTTCAGGAAAGCAAAATCTAATGTAACATTATTGTGATGTCATAGCTGCCACTTGAGCATTACGACCAAAGAAGCTGATTAAAAGAAAAATTTAGTGAACTAATTACAAGTATAAAGAACAGGCAAGACTAAATGAGCAAGGAGAGACACAGAAAGATGGCTTAATGTAGTAGAAGTGAATTATAGGAATAAGAAAATATTAAAAGCTGCTACATAGTTAGAATCCCTGCTGGAAAAAGGAGAGTAAACCAGTTTAAAAGGAAAAGGACTAGCAATACATGCCATGCCAGAGCAAAGAAAACATGTGTGAGCAACCTTCATTGTACAGGTAGACTTGTGACTCTCTGAAACACAAGCACAAATAAGAGAATGTTAAAGATTCAATGTGATTAAAAAAAAAAGAAACACAAACCAACAAATGGCCAATGGTGGCAACAGGACTGGACAGAACATGCTGTTGTGTGCTCTGAAGTGTAAAATACCCTGTTAGAGAATTCTACACAATTAGTTTCCAACGTATTTTGATTATTTGCTTTTCCTTTTCTTGCTACCTATCTTTTGTTGTAGCTGTTGTTATTTTACAGGGTGATACAGTGAAAAGGCCTCTACCTCATTGTTTCACTAAGTATTTTGGGTTTGTCAGCTCTGGATTAGCCTTCCCTGTCAGGATTCCTGTCTTCCAGGCATTAATTGGTGTAGAAAGCTGATTGGTACCATCGATTTCTTTTTGCCCTGTGTGCAATTTCTAATTGCTTATTTCCTGCAAAAGTTGACATAGTTAATCAGTAATGATTTTTTCTTTCTTTGAGGGTGAGTACACTGTGATTTGACATTGGATATAAGCTGATGGGGCAAGCCCTTAAAGTGCTTGAGTCCATTGCATTTTTAAGGGCTAAACTACTTTTTCAATTGGCTCTATAATAGAGCATGAAGCATATTTTTACTCTAATGGTACTGTAAAATGAGTAGAAGTAAAATTACTTTAAACTGACAATGAACAGTTGTTCTTGTGTGTCCAACCTCAACTGAGCAGGTGACTTCTATATCGACCTGGTGTGTAGCTCAGTTGGGAGAGCATCAGACTCCTAATCTGAGGGTCAATGGTTCAGAATTGTCAGAGTTGGGCTGATGGTTGGACCCAGTTGTCTGAAAGACCCCTTCAAACCTAGAAGATCAAGATCTTATAGTCTAATAATGACTTCTATGGAACAAAGCTGTAGCAAACTGCTGATGTTATCAGGACTAGACAGTGTACAGTGATAGTCACAAGTATGTTCATTCCATCCATCTGGGTTCTCCCCAGCCAGCCAGAGAAAGTTCTTTGTCCCACTTCCATCCCATCCTTCTGACTTCAAAAGCCCATATGGTATTGTCCAAAAAGCTATGATCATGCATGGAGCTGCCTAAAAGTATCCCCAGACATCACTGCCTCTCAGTGTGCCACCCCTTTCCCATCTGTGCAATCCAGCCATCTCCCTTGGTGCCACCTGTAATGTTGGCAGCTTCTCAGACTGTTAAGTTCAGCAATTTATAACATCATCTACAAAACCTAGACAATGCCCTAGTCATTTGCTTACAGCTCTACTGTTGGTCCAGAGTCCCTATTGCTGTTGTACAAGGTGGATATTTTTCAATTTCCCAATTTAAAAAGAAAAGTTTTTAACTTGCCAAGAACAAATCAAGTACTTCCATGGATGCAGATAGATGCAGCTTTCATATAACTGGAGGAGAAAGTTCAGGAAGCTCAGGATAGTGGGATGTACTGTTTTGGGTGACTATGAATTAACTTTAAAAATCTGCTTCTAAACATATGCCTCAAGGATTCGCATCCACTGGATTTTCTCAGTATCATACAGTGTTTCATTTAAGGAAAAAATAACTTGGTGACAGAATTCTAAGAGAACAGGATTTTATAAAGTGTTATCATAGGCTGTCATTTTTATATTGAAACATGTAAAGTTTACACATTTGCATAGTTTTTAATAGGAAATCAGGATAGAATCATAGAATCACCGAATAGTTTGGATTGGAAGGGACCTTAAAGATCATCTAGTTCCAAATAGTATTAAAGACACTATTTTAGGTTTGTGTTGAAACAGAAGGTCATGAGACTGTGAACTTAAATATTAAACTTTTACAGGTATGCTAGAATATTTAGATTCCTTTTAAAATTAAGCAGGATGACTGTATCTGAAACATGGGGACAGACTTTCCTGTCCTGTCTACAAGAAAACTGATTGCAAGCATGGAGGGTTATTGACCCAGGGAAGCCTCCCACTATGTATTCTCAAACTTCTCTTTTGTTATCAATATATATTACCAGCAATGTGCAGCAGGCAGTTCCACAACTTTTTTACATTCTTAATGGCAAATAATTTCATTTTATTTTTGAATTTTTGAATTTCAATTTAAATTTTTTGTGTCAAAAGTTAATGTGAGCAGCTATTCCCTGTTCACAATTTTTAACCTCTTCTTATCCTTGAACTCTGAGTTTACTGAGTTTACTCAGTTAATCCGCCTACAGAGGGCTTTTCATAACTGACTTTTCTTGAAAAATTTTTCTATATGTTTCTTAATGCAAAGCTAATTAAAAAAAAAAAACTTATCAAAAGTGATTTAGTTTTCAGATTATAGTAAAATATTCTATGCACTAACACAACCCCACCATTAAAAAAAAATTTGGTTTTTTTGCTTTTAGGGGTTTTTTTGTGATTCACACTGAATGTCTAATCAGCACATTGAATACTGCAAAAATTGAATCAAACTAATTAAATTTTAAAGTTGAAAACAGCAAAAGAGCAGTTCTGGGTGAAAACCAGCATCAAAAACACTCCTTATACCATTTGTCAATTCTAAAGTCTTCAGCAGTTTTTTTAAGCTCATGTCCCTGTTAACTCATTTTTTTAAAAATAACATGAAAGACAGCAAATGCAGCTGATCTCATGGTTATTACAGTAATATTCACAGACATTTACTTTGATTTTATCATTTTCCTAAAGTACCTTAAAAATGGGAGCCTGCAGGTTTGGTACATCACAATGGCTTTCATCTTGCAACAATTTTATACCTGAATGGCCAAACAGCACTATTCAATATTTGATGTAATTTTTACCCTAATTTATTCTTTCTTCTGGATATTTGGGTTTAGTTTGGAAGTTTTAATGCTAAGAGAAAAGCACATTACCCATGGTCCTAAATGGGAACTGTCTACAAGACAGCTTTGTGAGTCTTCTTATGAAATTTGGAAGGATGAAATATTGTATTATCATAATAGTTTTGCTTTCTATTGGTATTTGAAATAATACAAAGACTACAAGACTATGTAATGACTCGCAATGTTAAGTGCTTATAAATATGTGTGGATATAACATTCAGTTTAAAACACATATGCAATATGGACAGATATATGTATTCAATGTGTTACTCCATTTTTATAGACAAGTTTTGTTATGCAAACCATAATTGCAGTATTCCTTGTGTTCTTTTAAAAGTTTGCTTTCCACAGATTTATGGCTACATGGTGTTCAAAAACCATGCAAATATGAAACACAATGATAAATGGATTAGGAAAGAATGGGACTGAAAATCAGTGATTTAAGGAGAACTGCAGCTAGCCAGGGAATAAATGTTGCCAAAGGACACTTGTGAAGGGCTCTCAAAAGGAAGTGAAATGAAGAATGCCAAGTAGGTTGGCTGTCAGTGTGGGATCTTAAGAGCTATTACTAAAAAAGCAGAATATAGAAAAACTAGAATAGTGGAAACTAGATTAATTTAGATGAAAACAACTAGTGTCTGAGTTAGATTGAGGAAGTTGGGACAGGAAGGATGAGGGGTAAAGTTTGGAGGCAGATGGAACTGACAACAGTATCTTACTCATGACAGCACTAACCATCTAGAAAGTGAAGTGGAACCTCAGTAACCGAGTCAAGCTATTTGTCTTCAGTTACAAGACACAGTAATATCTATAGATTAAAACTTTTTCTCCTAGAATGCAAGATGGAAAGAATATGAGAGAAGACAAAGCTTGGATCCTTTGAAACATTTCAAGAGCTCTGCTTTTTACATTGACTAAGCATGCAAAAAAAGATCCAGTTATGGCACTGGCTAAAACTGTTAACTGAGCAGCTATGATATTCTGAAGCATCTCTAATGGACCTCAAAACAATTCTGCAGGGACTGTTTTTAATCATCTGAGGATAAGGTAATTCTCTCCCTGAATTTTTTGGACAGTTCTGAAGCTGCCATAAAATATTGCATATGATTTTGTCATGCATCCTACCCTCTCAGGATAGATAAAGACTGATTTTTGCTTCTGTATTTCACACTCCAGTTGTGCTTGTTAACCCTGAGAAGAAATGTGCTTTCAGTTGAAATGGTGTAGATCAACCATGTAGTAGCCAAAAGATGAAAACATCTCCAGCCCTATTTCCATTATAAAAATAAATCTAGGCATTTTCAGTCTGACTTCATCTTTACTGCTCAATGGAATATTACTGGGAATCACTGAATAAAACACATAGTTAGAATACCAGAACTGCATTTAGTTCTGATGGTTTTCTCAATTCAGGAGCTACATTGCTATTTGTTGGAAAAATTATTGCCCTAAGTGCATACTGTTGTCTTAATACTTTTCCTTTTGAAGTAGATGGATGCCAATACTAAGGACTTCTACTGATTTCCCAGAATAAATGGTTTTTGTAAGCATCTGAGGTTGAAAATACCTCTCCAATAAATCAGGGGGGATTTTACAATGAATTCAGCCTTTCAGCCTTATTGTTGTACCTTCAGAATTAGGGAGCATCAGGAAGAAACTTAAAATTATCTTACAGGTGGTTTTATTGTTTGAAAAAAATACAGGATTTCTTTAAAACAACAGCTGGGGTAAACTAAGAGCTCTTCCAACCTTAGAGCCAGTAACTAAACTAAAGAAACTATGACTAAAGAAAGTCATAGTCATGACAGCACCAGCATCTGATGGAAAAAGGAAGTAAGTTCTGTTTCCATGGTCTCTTAAAACTCTAACTATGATTCTATGAAATTTAGGAAACAGCTTCAGGCCATGTGTGCACAGACAGAAATCTGTTAATTAAAAGTGTTCACACAGAGAACACACTTTAAACTTGGGCAATAATAGCTATAGAAGAGTTGAAAGTAAACATCTGCAGTCACTGATTTTCAGGTTATTTGTAATTATTCCCTCTGGAATGCATTAGTCTTGTGTAGGCAAAATAAACACTTCAGTTTAGAGGAGGTAATAGAAACCCTTCCCCTGGTACCCATAAAGACTCCACAGTTCCTGTGTAAGCACTTTAGGAAAGGTTGGGCTTTTTAATTCCCCAAAGCCCAATCACAGCACAATGCAGTGTTGTTGTTCCAGTTTCCAGTCTTTTAAGTATCCTTTCCACCTTTCCCAATATAAATCTATCTGCAGCTCAAGTCTTTCAGATTCAGAAACTCTCTTCCATCTTAGATACTAAATCATTTCAACTCTGTGAATTCAAATCAGCAGATACACAACTGAAAACTATAGGTTCTGGCCATTCTAGTTCTTTATGTATTTAATCTGAAAGATTTCTATTGATGACTTGATCCTTCATCAAGTTTAAAATAAGATCTGAATTCATTATTTTTAAAATGGAAGAGTGGCAACAAAACTACTGATTTGTAGTGCACTAATGAGGAGAGAAACTTTACATGTGTCCACCCCAAAATTTGTTTTGCAGGGGAGACAGAAAAAAGTAATGTCAAAGACAAATCTATATTTGTTACGCTTTGTGCCACCCTCCTTTACCTTGCTAAAGATTTAAATACATGTTGAAACACTCTTCTATCTGGTTATGGTGTCCTGATGACAAGATGCTGAGGAACATTCTGATTATTAATGATAATGAGAAACTTTAAAAAATCAGATGAGAGTGTTCATAAATCTTTGTGAGAGAAGATCCAGATTAAATGTTTATGTTGTTGTCATGATGATCAGCCTCACATTTCTAATAGCAATATTAGGCCAAATTCTCAGTGGGTATAAATCATTCTAGTTTTTTTTATTAGACCAGGGTTTTGCTTGCTTGTCTGGTTGGTTTTTCCCTAGTGCTTTTGTTTAAGGAATGTTCTAATAATACTCTCTCCTCCTACAATACATTCCCCTCCAATGGCTCATCTGGCTAATGCATTTGATTGCATATTTTGCTCCAAAACATAATATATTTTACAAATATTTTCAAATAACAACTAATTTTAAAGTCTTTTTTTTTCTATCCTATATTATTTTTTCACTATAGGAGTCTGAAAACAGTGGGAAATATTCTTTGCTTGTTTTTTTTTTTTTTTTAAAAAAAAAGTTAGCAGAACTCAAAGACCAACCTGAAAAGGTCACTCATTTTACCTCATATGAAGTTAAGAGATTAAGAAAATATTTTTCAATAGTGCTAGATTAAAAAAAAAAAAGCAAAACTGCATGTTAGAAGAGGCCTGTTATAGAAAGTGATAACAGGGACAAGGACAAATAAAAGTTTGTCTTGTTCATCCAGCTGCCTTTTGTGTGTGCATATTGCTAGACATTAAAAAATACATCCCATCAGAGATTTTCATTGTTCCCCTTTAAAAATGGGAGACTGATGTAATGCCTATGACTCCTAGTTGAGCATTAACAATATCAGCAGAGCACAATTCACTTGGAAGTCCAGCTTGACTTCGGTGAAAATGTTAAATGCTGCCCCTAATGCCTGGACATGCTTCTGTACCCCCTGAGAAAACAGCAGCCAAAAAGAAGCTGTGCACGTGGAAGCCTCAGGGGTTACTCACAAAAGGGCAAAGAAATTTATCAAAATTGAGAGAAAGTCCTCTGTACTTTCGAGAAAAGTGAAATCTTGCATGACAAATTGCGTCTGTTTAGAGCAATGTAATTGAATGGGGCTGCTGGAGTGGAACTGAGCCTGCTCAAAAGGGCAGATCATACAGGGGGAAGGTCTGACCTATGGATGCTGTGCTCAAGGTAAACATGAAGGCCTGTGCTTTAGGGCTGAGTGAGTTTGCAATTTTTTCTTTTAATGGAGATGTGATTAGAGTTAGTAAAAGTGATCTTCGGAGGAAAAATAAACTAAAACCTCTACAATAAAAAAACCACTAAAAAGCAGGCTTGTAAGTTTTAAGGATAAGTTCTGAAGCCTGTATCACTCTTAAAAGTTGCACAGCCATCTCCACCTTTATATTTAAAAATGAGTAATTTCATTTCCTTCTAGAGAGTTTCATCAGCCTTTCAGTGATTTTTTTATTTTTATTTTTTTTCTGAAATAGCACATACCAACAGATCTATAAAGAGAAGTTGCAAGTTTTTTCCTCCCAGAATACCAGCTGGCACAATCTGTCATTTTTGTAGATGCAGTCACATAAAGCATCACTAATACAAGAAAGATTTTGTTTCTTGTGGGAGCAAAGAAAATGCTGGCAAGTGGATTTCTTAGTCAGCTAAGCCTGTTAGACAAAGTAGTTTTGAATTCTTACCAAATGACTGCTTTTCATTCATTTTGGAATATCAGACTTCCTCTAGGGCAATGTTTTTCAGTGACCTGCTCCATGAGCAACCTGGTCTAGTGAGAGGTCACCCTGCATATGGCAGGGGGGCTGGAACTAGATGATCTTTAAGGTCGCTTCCAACCCAAACTATTCCATGATTCTCTGTTCCTCTGAAAGCAATGACCCCAAATTTATTTGTTTTTCCTCTGCTGTCTACCTCCCTCTTCCCTGACCATTGCATGTAATTGGCTGATATCTGGTGGCTCCACAGTAGAGTATGTTGACCTTTGATAAAAGAAGAATCAGTTCTTGCACTTTTTATAACAATAATATTAATATTTTCATTCAGTGAGAATTGAGCATTTATACTTTCACCCCAACCCTCTTTTTTTTTTTTTTTATGACTTGAGGGAAAAATAAAAATAAGACATGAATAGAGCATAGTATTGGACCTCATAGTAACTTATCAGTACCTGAGGGGGTCCTACAGAAAGGCAGGGAAAGGATTTTTTAATAAGATATCTGATGGGAGGACTAGAAACAATGGATGTAAATTGGAAGGGGATAGATTTAGAAAGAAATTCTTTACAGTGAGAGTGGAGAAGCACTGGAACGGGCTGCCCAGAGAGGTTGTGGATGCCCCCTCTCTGGAGGTGTTCAAGACCAGGCTGGACAAGGCACTGAGCAGCCTGATGTAGTGGGAGGTGTCCCTGCCTATGGCAGGGGGGGTGGAACTCAATGATCTTTAAGGTTCCTTTCAACCCAAACTATTCTATGATTCTATGATTCTATACTAGTTTCTCATGGATCAGCAATAGGTTTGGAACTATTTGAATCCAAAGCAGTGTTAGACTAAGAAAGTGCCTACAGATTTTTGTTAGTTATGTGGTACAATTTTTTGGGTGACTGAGAGATGAGCTTGTAAATTTTATGCTGCTTGCAGACTGCAGAATAATGGAAGACACTGATCACAATTGTAGTTTAGTGAGTATTTAGCTTCAGGTGGAACATTACACAGGGATTCTTTTTAAGTCGGTGTCTTATCTAGTTTTCAACATATGAATAAAATACACAAATATCAATAATCTGCCAATTTACTCAAATAAATAGTTGTTAAAGCAATCAAACAACAGTCTTTTTTTAGAGGTACTGAAAAATGCAGGGAAACAAATTTTACTTACATATAGCACAGTGCAAATGGAAACAGATGCTGTCTCTCTCTGAAAAATATGTCACCTGCATAGTATTCTCCAAGTAGAATAGTTAAAGGGGAAAAAAAAAATTAAAAATCAATTCAGCAATCTCAATGCCATAAAATTTCAGAAGTCTCTGAGACTTGACTTGAGGAGGAAACAGTCAGCCAATGCTACTTGGTCTATTGGGAGTTTAATACTTTGTTCTTCACTGTTGTGTGCATTCAGATTTTCTCTGTATTTTTAATGTTTGGTTAATAGCTTGGCCATCTATTCTAAATTCAATATCCACTTGGGGCGAACATATGAGCTAAATTACTTGACTAGTACATCTATTTCAGAATTTTAGTTCCTAGTAAGTCATTAGGATGATTTTTGTAGGATATTGGTAGACAGAAATTTCAAGACATCTGGAGTAAAAACCTGTGCTATAAGTTTATTGTTGAGCATATAATAACATGATCAAGATCTTGTAATAGTGTGCTTTCATGAAAAATGTCTGGGAGTCAAAGAAGGCAAAATCCCTAACTTCCAGGTTGACTGCTGTGTGGAACTGTCATTTTTCCAGTTAGCTCTGTAAATGAGAACTGTGATGGATTTTCTGTCACTAATGATCCCAGAAAGTTGCACAGCCTGCACAGGCCAAAAAGTCAGATTTTATGATTCTTGCAAAATAGAGCCTGCAGGAAGTTTATCAATCTGTATTCACCAGAACTCAGCCATTAAAACTTTGAAAAATCTATGGGTCCATTGGAATTTCCCTTCCCCTGTCCAGCATACTCTAGGAATCAAGCAAGAGTTTTACCATCATAAGCTTATCCTATTAACCACTCCATTTGCAACGAGTATTGATTTCTTCCATTTTACTGTTCTCTCCACTCTTTACAATACTCTTTACTATTTACAATTCTAAATTACTCTTTACAATTCTAAATTGGTGGGGAATGAAATCAGCACATAATCAAAGAACAACCCTGCACCAGTCACTCTCCGTATCCTCAATTTCAACAAGAACAGCTACAAGATATAGATATATATATGCAGACATATATATTTGATATGCATTACTTTAACAAGGCAGATATAGGGTGTATCTGCAAGGATATGCAATATAATAGAAAGAATAAATTGACAGATGATCTATACATACACAGAGGACAGATGGATAAATCCACAGCTTTGTCAATCCACAGTTAGAGATTTTAGGTTGCCTTGGGAACATGACTATTAAATATGATTTTAGTATTTCTATTTAAAACAGTAAAAGGGATTTTTTTTTCCCTCTATTCTAGCTGTATCTGAAAAGTGGTATTACTGTACTGGACTTTTAGTTACTTGCATTTTATGAAGCAGCATGAGTAACTATACAGTCTTTCAATTTCTTATACACCTCCAGAGAAGTTTATATGTCACTATTGGTTCATGTTATTCATTCTACTGTAACTGGAAATGAACCAAAGTTTAATCCTTTCCTTTCCATACAGCCAAAACCTTAGAGGGAAGCTCTCTGGAAAACAATTTGCAATTAAATAGAAACGGAAACAGGGAAGGTGATTAAAATGAGAAATAACAATGATAAAGCGTAATGACTCTGAAGAGATGAGACCAAAGAACCCCTGTGCAATAAAAAGCACACTGTAGTGATGGCATCTGGTTTTGGGGAGTTACTTCTATTTACCTAATTTTTAATGAAAAGAGGAAACCTTCAGTCACTTTAAAGCTTAATTTAATTCAGTACTAATCTATAATAAATGGTTGAACATAATTGTACTAATACAACCACAAAACTCCTCAGATAAGGAGTTTAAAGTATATTTTCTGGCCATTTGGGAGGAACATTACACAAAATGTCATCATTGTGACATCCAAGTTCATTTACAGGCAGCAATTTTTTCAGAGCTTGACAAGTTTCCTCTGGTGGGATAAAAGATCTCCTCTGAGATCTGTGTGAGTTTCTGGTTTTATTTGCAAGTTTGCCCATATTAGAACACAGCTTGCCAAGAACTATCTGTCCTTTCAAGTTTTGGTTGTGCAAGCCTAGTGATGATGAGAAATATTAAAAGGAACCCAGAAAGCTCTACATAGTTGAATACAGGATGTAGAAGCATTCAAGTGTAGGTTCTCACAGAGAAGTTGTGCTGAATGTGAAAGAAGTTTTCCTGCAAACTGTAGTAAATTCTAATTTCCATGAAGATCCTTACTCAACTTTTGTAACAACAAAGATGTTTGCCAAGACTTTAAACACTTGTAGCTGTGAGTTTGATGAGCAAAGTATGCACTGTGGGTTAGAATGTGGCACTGAGATCATTTGGTCAGATCTTGTTTCTACTAGAAACTGTAAAAAACAACAGCTTGCTTAAAAGTAAATTCAGAGGAGACAAAGAATGGACAAGAATATATCATTAATAGATTGTATTCCTTTCTTTCATCCTTCTGAAAATTATTAATCCATGCTAAATTACAGAAACCTGTCTGCCACGTGCCTTGTCTTTCTAATAATAGAAATGAACAACTGTAAGGCTGGAGCAAAATATTCCATTGTCAGTGAACAGCAAAAGCAAAAATGAAGATTTTTTTTTTAGTTTAATCCTACATAAAGAAAGAGTTATCAGAACTTCCCTGTGAGTTGCATTTCTGTACTTTCACTAGTGCTTTTGATGTTATGGGAAATCCTTTGTTGTGGAAGCATCTTTCTGTCTCTTAAAGGAAGATAAAATTCTTATATGTCTAATAACTGTTTTAATCATTTTCCATTCACTTAAATAAAAATATTTTCAGGAGAAGAGACTAGATTATTTCTTTATCTCCAGAAATAGGAGATAGAAAAACTGCCACTAATTAGATTCCTCATGACACTGACAGTATTGATTGCTAAACATCAGACAATTTGAGGGCAGACTGCTGGACTCTTCAACCGAGACAGCTTGCTGTAAAAGATTAAAATATGGCTGTGAGGCTCTTCAAATTTGGAAAATTCAAAGCAGGATCTATACTGTTTGAAGTAGGGAAGAGGGTTGAGAAAAAGTGTCACTCGCCAAGCTCAACTGCTCCCGCTGAACAGATAAAACCTCTGTCTGGCAGATGCACATAGGGAAACATCATTCTGAGATCAGACATCAGTCCACCTTTTGCCCTACACCAAAACTTAAAAATAGTTTTGGGGATTTTTTTTAACAGAGAAAGAATCTCCACATAGGCATAAACTCTGTTACAAGCACACTGGATAATGCAATGTTGCTTGTCTTAGAGGAATATATCATCTTTTATTCCTGTTTTACCATGCCAATAAAAATTATTTGGACAAAACCCACATATTTAACGTTTGTGAACTTCCCCATGTATAATATTAATCAAAAATAATGCAATTATTTAAAAAAAATGGTAGCACTAGAACACTAGAACTTCTTTCTTTGTTAACACATTTTACCATTACTGTCTGAAGTTTGCAAAAATTCCCTTCATTAAATAATATCTTTTACATTTTTATGACAAGTATCAGATTCCATGATACCATTGACATTGCAGTGTCTTTCCTCATTATTTGTTTTGCAATTAAGTACAGGTGTTACCACAGAGACATTTCAGGATTTTCTGTGAAAACTGGTAAAATGTTACCTGTGCTTCACTAATGACATTTAATAAAAGCCTCTAATTTTGTTTCCCTGATTATAACGAGTATAAGGAAATGCTGTGCTTTCTGTTTTCCATACCAATGACAGTCATTTGAGAGGATACAGAAAATAAAACAGGTGCTGTCTCTTACACATCCTGGCTATAGAATGTGGTTCACAAACGCAAGAAATGGAATAATTAATCCTAAAGTGGAACATAAAGTGAAGCATAAAGGTCATCAGAGCTGATAGGCATGTTTTACAGCATACCAGCTTCTGAAATGGTATTGAACTTCAGCAGGTTACACAGTGCTGGAAATGCCAAGCATCTGCTTGCTGTTGAGCTTCAGCTTTTGGAGTTACACAGATTAAGATCAGTCACGCATGGAAAGGAAGAGCAAAGTATAATTTCAGAGGAGGGAAAAAAGCATGAATTTTTTAAGTTCTCCCTCTTGTAAATGACTTAATCATTTATGCCACTGCTAACAGTAAATTAAGTCTTTAAATGTCAGGTCTTTGCATTGCATCTTTCTCAAATCAAAGCCAAGGAAAACCTCTTGCTACATGTAGCCAGGCATTCACACGTTAGGAAGGGAGTCAACAAGCATAGTATTCTTTGCTGCAGACCTAGAAAAGATGCTGCCTTCTACCCCATCTGATTTTAGAGATTCCATAGTTTCCCCAAAATAAGTATCCAAAAGTGATTTGACCTCGTACACTAGCTCTGGAAAACTAATTAGTCCAGGTTAGAAAATAAGAACCTTTACCTGGCAAAAGAGAATCATAGAATCATAGAATAGTTTGGGTTGGAAGGGACCTTAAAGATCATCAAGTTCTAACCCCCCTGCCACAGGCAGAAATGTCTGAAAATCTGAAAACTCCCTTACTGTTTTTATTGATGTCAATATAGTACATTTTATCAATAATGAATTCCCTGGTGAAAAAACCACAAAAAATAATTAGCAACTGGCATTTAAAAAAAAAACTTACAGCATAAAATACCAGTGCCTCAAGACTGTATGATGTGAAAGTAAATACAAAAGTCAGACAGAAGGAAACATTAATTTTAAATATGCACTGCTTATAAAAGTAGATTAAAGTATTACAGCAAATCACTTTTTCCTGACATGAGAGAATATTCTCTAAACAGCAGAAGATCATGAGGAAATACTACAGTTTTGACAGAATACATTCTGGGAATGCTGGTAATTATTTTAATAAAAATACACAGCATTCTGGGTTCATTCTTTGTTCTTATCAAAAATATGTGAAATTCGTAATTAAAAATTTTAACTTTGTTAAACAAGCCAGGGATTTAATATTTCAATTTCATCAATCACAGAATGTAATTTCTGAGAATACTTTTTATTTGTTGAAAACTTATGCTTATTTAGAGATTTTATAAGTATTCCTAGTTTGGACTAAAATTATTTATTCATATATGAGATTTACATTGCTCAAGTCCTAATTTTCAACATGTTCAAATATCATGCACCAAACTGCCAAGGCTGAAGCCAAAGATTTCATACCTGAACAATCTGATGACTAAACATTCAGTCTTCAACAGCCATGTGATTAAAAATTACCTATACTGAGCAAAAAAAAAAAAGACATCAAGAAGCTCAGTTCATCTCTTTATTTTATTCAGAACACTTTCTACATGAATTTGTAAACACTAATCATTTACTCACTCTTTGGGACAGCAGTTGTTCTGTTAGTGAGACAGCTTATTTTGAAATTTCTGCAGCCTAATACAGTTCAAGTAAAAATCTAGTGGAATAATTATGTAATTTAATTGTTTTCATCAAGTCACTGAGTTAGGGTTCTAATAAATCTAATCAGTTCACCCTTCCTTCCCACAATCAGCTCTATCAGTGTGGTCTTCCTCCCACCACTGAGAACTTTCTCCTAATTAATCAAACCACTTCTGCTTTTCCTCACTCCATTTACACCTTCTGCCAAAAGCCACCTACTCGGTTTTGTAAGATTTATTGCCACAAATAGATGCATTACTTCAGGTCATTACTGTTGAACTTGAACCTATTTTCATGTTAACTCATTTTCCTAAGCAGGGGAACACAGTGATTCAGCTCCCTTAATGCTGTAGGCTGGTTATGCTTTATGGCTGTAGTGTGTGTATTTTGGGAACGCTCACTGCATTTCCATACTCAGGTTTAAACAGGAGTCATTTTTCCTCCACAGGTGACAGCACTTCTAGGCATTAATTTCTCATTCATTACAGTGTGCTCTACCAAATCTTCCATTGCAACAGCAGCAGTTCAAATGTGCGTTTTTACATCCACCATTTTTCAGCACAATGATGAGGGCTCAATAGAGACTGCTCTCAGCCTGGAGAAGAGAAGGCTCAGAGGGGACCTCATAGTAACTTATCAGTATCTGAGGGGGTCCTACAGAAAGGCAGGGGAAGGACTTTTTAATAAGATATCTGATGGGAGGACCAGAAACAACGGATGTAAATTGGAAGGGGGTAGATTTAGACTTGACATAAGAAAGAAATTCTTCACAGTGAGGGTGGTGAAACACTGGAACAGGTTGCCCAGAGAGGTTGTGGATGCCTCCTCTCTGGAAGTGTTCAAGACCAGGCTGGACATGGCACTGGGCTGTCTGATCTAGTGGGAGATGTCCCTGCCTATGGCAGGGGGGTTGGAACTCGATGATCTTTAAGGTCCCTTCCAACCCAAACTATTCTATGATTCTATGATTCTAACAATTCTCAAAGGGAAATTCCTGCAAGTTACAGCTGCACTGGTTACCACACTTCCTGAAGATTTTTTTAGAAGACACATTTGTCATACTTGACAATTCTCACATACCATTGTGAGACCACATCACATGTACCACTACAGAGCACCACACAAGACACCAAACTGGAACCATCTCAGTCTGTAACTGTGACTAAAGCCCTGCATCAGTCTGATGGTTTTTGAAAGTGTGTCATCCTAATTTGTTTTCCACTTTTATAATTTAAATTCCTTTGCAAAGTATGTGCCCACATACACACGAGTGATACCATGGTTCTTCATCCACTATAATTTTCTACCCTAATTTGCAGAGTATAGGGTGGCTTGCAAACACTACATATAAAACAGTCCTTATGTGAAATACAGATGTTATTCTAGCAATTTTGAAGGCAATATGATGCAAAATAATAACAAGAAAAATAACTCAGGTGCATTACAATAGTAATGTCATTAAAAATATAAAACTTTATAGTGAAAATAAAATGAAGGAAAGTTAATATAAATGCTATGAATAGAATGTGTCTAGACCCATTACTGTGCAGACATCTGACTAAGATGAGTATTCCACTGCATGAGAAAATAGTTTTATTTCCAAGATGGCTTGTGCATCATCTCCATTTTGTAAGCAGCAGTATAAAGTTCCAAAGAAATGTTATTTTAATTATGAACACTTAATAATATTGACTCAATATCAGACATTATTTAGACCAAATCACATTGTTTGTCATATTCAGCCATGTGTGTTTTTATAGATGGCTTCAGAACTAGAAAACATAAGGTAAAAGTAAATTGCAATTACATCTTGCCATGTGGCCCTTGAAAGGAAAAATAATTTCTTTTAATAATGTTTAATTCCAAATTAACTACCCTTCTCTAATACATCATCAACCATAAGATCTTGAAGAAAGTATCCTAAAATTCAGGTGGGTGTCCATGTCTTGGACATCTATTAATAATTACTTTGATGAGACAGTCATGATTAATGGACTTCAGGTGTTCAAAGAGGACAAAATGAAAACATTTGAGGCATCCCTGAACTTTTCAGAGAGAGAGATGTCTCTCTGAAATTGAATTATATAAGGTTAAGGTGACAGTGAAGAGTACATCTGTAAAACCTGGAATAGATTTCTATCCTTCCAGCAGTTTCCACATCAAAATCAGACCTGCCTTATTTTGTCATTTTCAGCTTCAGCTTATTTTATTTCTGAAAAATTTTTGGAAGCTCCAATAGCAGTATCCTTTGCAACTCAGCAGCCAATTTAACTGCTTCATTGCATAACAGCAAGAATACAGGAGGAGTATCATTTTGTGAATGGGGTCTCTCCAGAGCAAAAGATGAATGAGGTTTTAGAACATGATGATTATGGTGGTATAAAACGTTATTAGGTACTATTTTTATTTTGCATCTACTTCAGGTCAGCCTAATATTCCCCAGCTGGAAAATAATTATTACTTCCCAATGACTCCCTATTAAGGGCAAAGCTATCTTGAGTTGCCATCCCATCATAAATGAATACTTACTGATTGCAATAAAGGATATAGAAACATATTTTACACTTCTGGAGTAGCTTCTTTCTATGAGACTTTCCTTCTCCTTAAGAGCGTATTTACTGCAATAATAAAGAGGAAAAACATAATTCTCTTATGAATTTGGTGCCTCAGTGTTGAAGAAACTTGCCCAAAGAGATTCTGAAGAGTAATAATTTTGATCAATAATAAAACTGATTCATTATTGAAACAATTAAATGAGCAAATTACAAGGAAAAATTCATTTTGAACTTAAATGTCCTGAGTGCAGTGAGAGGAGCAACTTTATTTTTCCTAAATCCAGGCTCTTAACAGTCAACTGATTCAGTCCATTGACCATGTATCTGATCTGCATTGGCTTGAATGTTCCTTGTGGGTTTTGAACTCTTTGAATTTACCAGGCCTAGATGTTTCCTGAATAAGATACAACAAAGAGATATTCAATGACTATTTGATACAAAAACCAAACCAAACATTAAAAGCCTTAAAATATTATCTGGTGAATTTGAAATTATTTGGTCTCTTTTTTTTTTGAGTCCACTGCAGTACATTCACCATAACCCAAATTTTCCATTTTAAGATTTGAAAGTGACTTCTTTACTTGTGTCCTAGATCTGTCATATTAATTCTTTCATAGCTAGATTCACTTTCTCCTGGAGCCTTTTCCTAGAGCTTGCTTTTTACTACATATAATTGTTAATTCATTTGCACAGATTCATGATCTTTGATGAACGATTCCTATATATTTGGATTTTGTGATTCAAGTTTATACTTAGCAGAACTTCTCATTCCAATGGAAGAAGTACAGAGAGAAGCACACAATTATATAGCTCAGAGCCTCCACAGAATTCTCATTTCTAATCATTCCAAGCTAATTTATTAACCCACAGGGAAAACAAAAAACAGGGAAAATAATCATGTTGTGTAGAAAATCAAATAAGAAAAATTGACAGAAAAGCAAATTAGATCCCATTCCAATAAAGAAGATTGTAACACATTAAAATAAAATAGAACACCATATTTCAGAAGAACTGTAAAGGAGAGCATTAAAAATCTACAGATGGCAATAAATCTTTTATCTGTATCAATATAAGCAAACATCATGAACTGGGTTTTAAATTTTCATTGCCCATCCCAAGGGATTGGTTGGTGACATTTCACTTCCTGCTCATTTCAATTTCTTCATATGAACTTACTGAGCTATGCAGAAATTGAGCTATGAAGGAGTAATAAGATTTTTTTTAAAAATCACAATCCAGCCTACCCCAGTAGGTAGAAAAATTCTAAGACACTTTCCAAAATTCATGCTGCTTCAAACACATCTATGAAGTCGTTGTAAACAACTATGTCTTCTTAATAATCTCTATAGGTTATCTATGTCCTTATAATTAATATCTTCACAGTACCGATGCCAATTACCTTAAAACATCTCATTATTACTAGAGAAATTAAAGAAATGCAGTTTCCATTTCCACCTTCAGGAAATTCATGCAATGTAATCTCTTGCAGTAAGTGATATCTAGAACTACTCTCCTTCTCTGAAGATAAAGTTGAATTGTCTTACTAGAAATAAACCACCTATAAAGAAAAACCCTATCACATGTTCTTTATTTCCATTAATATCTAATTAAAGGGTGGCACTGCAATACTGGGTCAAATTGTTTCCCCTTTAAAAACTTTGTAAAGACTCTGTGAGATGCACTCTTGTATGGAAATTCAAGTAAAAGTTCTTAAAGAGAAAAGTAACAGGTAAACAAAAGCTTAGAGATGCCCTATATGTTCCTTATCTTCTAACAGGCCCTCGTTACCAAGTTTCTTAGCTTGTATTCATCATAATGTGTATATATGTTTATTATAGATTATTTCAGTCTTTCTCTAAAAAAATAGCAAAAAATGTTATTGTTCACTCTCATGGTATCAATCATGAATAAGGTGTGCTGGCTCATTAGGGCTACTTCCCAAAAAAATAAAAATTATGTTGCAGTGAAGAAATGTTAACATGAAATATTTAGATGGAGATAAGAAAGGTGTGATGATGTTTTTTGACTGGGGGGATGAAGGATGAAGAGGAGATATTTCCTGAGTAAAAATTTAACTTGTAGATGAGGGAGAATAGTTGCACATTAAAATCACTAATCAGAGAACAGTGGGTAGAAATTAGCATGATATTGCTCATGTCAGCATGATACAGAAAATCAGATTTCAGCACTAATTTAGTGTTGATTAAAAAGCAAGAAACTGATTGTAATTAAAACAGAAGTCCCTCCTTCATCCGTGGAACAGAAGCATCAAAATTTTTTTTCATTTAAAAAAATTCAATTGCTGAACTATTTAAGAGACCATAAATGGTCTGCTGCTGTTCACTCAGAGCAAAAGAGTTTTTGGCATTCTTTATCAGCTCACTATTTGCTTTTCTTGTATAATCACTAAGAACAATATTGATGGCACTGAGGGATGTATAATGGCTTGTTTTCATGATGTTGAGGCCACTTACTCATGCCAAACTGGAACACAAAGTTCTAGAGTAAATGCAAGCTATCATACACCAGCTCTACTCACACAGGGGAATATGTGATCAGATTATTTGAACAGTACAGCTATTACACCACATCTAATCTATTAATCATGACTGAGGTGCAATATGCTGCATTATTTAAGGCTTTTTTACATTTCTACTTCTACAGTTATTTCAGTTATCTTCATCCCTGTTGGCATGTGGAACAGTCATTATTCTAATTAAGAAGGAAAATACTGATGCCTTAGTTCATGTTCTGACAATCAATATTTAATTAACTAGATGTCAGAACCCCCAAATGTCTGTATTTATATTTTGTGGGGGTGAGATGACAATACCAGTCCTTACACATTTCCCTATATATACTAAAATATTAAGACACAGAATTGGAAATGTACAAAAAGGCTGCACTCAGGCAGCCAGTTTTTATCTTAGTATATCTTCAGCTTCAAAGATTTCTAAATAATAACATTGTTATTAAAGGCTCTCCATTAATCAGGTTTCTTACCCAAAAATAAAGTTATTAATTAAAAGTTCCCAAAAATATTACTGTGTAAAGCTGTCAAGCATTCAACTCTTTCAGTGACTGTGCTGTGAGGAATTTGGGTCAGAGTTAATCCTGATTTACATCCTACTGGGGAGTTTGTAATAGCTGCTAAATAAATGTAATCTTTACTATTTAGTAAAAGAGGACAACAAAGTTGGAAGTAACTTTAGCATTGTAACATTCAGAATGTCTAGAATTATTATCAAATAGTAGAAATATAAATTTTCCAGACAATCACTTTCCCAGGTAGAAAATACAATCAGCAATTCTTTGAGTGTAATAAAAGGGAAAAACTATTTGGTAGTTATAGGGAAATTATGGAGTTTTATTAAAGTTAACAGCCCTTATGTTCACTTAGATATTGTAGATTTGTTGTTCATTCATGATTTCTTACATTCATATATTTTAATGTTGTTCCTATGGTTCCTAGGCTTTCCTAATATTGACTGAATTCTCACAGCTTGGTTTTAACCCTTTTGAAATATCAAAGTTCTAAGTTCCGAAGTCCTGAAGACTTTTAACTCTATGTGTGTCAGCAAGTTCAGTCTCCTTAGTCTTGTGCATCTCTCCGGTATATTACCACCAGGATATAATCACTGTAATTCCTTCAAAGACAGCGCAGGAGATCAAACACTACTTTTCCCTCCAATAACTGCAAATCCTATATGTGCATCTTGAAACCTACTGCTGCAAAGACACCAAGGTCAATACAAATGATGAGTTAGAGCTCTGTATCAAGGGTTACCCTTGTCAGAAACAGTGAAGGGGACACTTTATTGCAGAGGAGCTTTTTGCTTTTAACTGAAAAGGAAATTGGATTTGCTCTTTAGGAGTATATTAATATTTGTAGAGCACTATCACGGACAGTTTTCTGTAAAAAAAAAAAAACATTCATGGCTTAGCACTAAGGACTTAATGCTTCATCTAGAGTGGGTCCAATTTTGAAGGCCAATTCTGTTCTTCATCAGAATTCTATAATCACGTTATAAGAATGTGCTTGCAGGAAGGGTTTATAGAAGCATAGTCTATAGATGGTTTGAGATGTAAGTTTACTAGACTTTTTTACCCAGTTTTGCAAATTGCTTTCTTGGAAATGCAATGTCAATGAGTTGAAACTATTTTTTCTCCATTAATATCTCTGCAAGTTATGCTTAAAGTTGTAGTTTCATCTGCAGATGCTGAAGATTCCATCATGCATCTTACTGAGTGTTTGCAGACTATCTACAACTTTAAATGCATTTCTAACTCTTTCTTTTGTTGATTGCTTTGCTATTGGGTAAACTTCAGCTTGGCTTTCTCAGAATCTGGATATGGACTGGTCTCCAGCAATGAGGAAGGCTGTAAGGATGATGCAAGGGCTGGAGAACCTCTCCTATGAGGACAGGCTGAGGGAACTGGGACTGTTGAGGCTGGAGAAGAGAAGGCTGCACCTGGAGAGACCTCACAGCAGCCTCCCAGTGCCTGAAGGGGCTACAGGATAGCTGGGGAGGGACTTTTTGCCAGTTCACGGAGCTACAGAACAAGGGGAAATGGTTTCACACTGGAGCAGGACAGGGTTAGGTTAGACATAGAATCACAGAATTTTTTGTTACCTTAAAGATCATCGAGCTCCAACACCCCTGCCACAGGCAGGGACACCTCCCACTAGACCAGGCTGCTCAGTGCCATGTCCAGCCTGGTCTTGAACACCTCCAGAGAAGGGGCATCCACAGCCTCTGGGAGCAACATGTTCCAGTGTTTCACTACCCTCACCATAAAGAGCTTCCTTCTTGTATCTAGCCTAAATCTACCCTCTTCCATTTTACATCCATTATTTCTAGTCCTACCATCACATGCCCTATTCAAAAGTCCTACCCCTGCCTTTCTGTACCCTTCCTTCTCTGCACACAAAGTTAATATGAAAACACCTAGCCNCTTCTCTGCACACAAAGTTAATATG
>VZTY01017585.1:9042-19472 GCA_013400935.1 Turnix velox
AGGCAGGGGGGTTGGAGCTACATGATCCTTGAGGTCCCTTCCAACCCGGGTCATTCTGTGATTCTGTGATTGGTCCTTTCACGTACTCAAGCGCGACAGCCCGGTGTGCATGGAAGGGAAGCCGCACCACAACCGCCAGCAGAGTGGAGCGGGTATGGGCGAGGTGCGGCTGGAAGGCGCGCAGGTGACGGAGCTCCGCGGCGAGGTGCGGACCTGAGCCCCCGCCTGCTCTGAGGCGCCAGGCTCCTCCTCATGGCCTCGTTGACGCCAGGCGGCCTCCCTCCCGCTCCATTGGCCGCTCGGCCATGTCTCACTATCCTCACTCCACCCCACCAGCCAATGAGCGCGCAGGATCCTCCGCTTCCTCACGCCTGACTCTCCGCCGCTGCCGCCCCGCAGCCAATGGTTGCCGCGCCGGGGGGTGGGCGGGCGTCCAATGGGAGCCGGCGGCCGTGGCGGTTGTTATTGCTGCGGCGGGCGCTGCCGGTACCGCGTCTCGTTCCGTCGCGGCGTGAGGAGCCGCCGCCAGCCAGGTGAGTGGGCGCGGGGAGCGGGCGGGTGGCTGCGTCCTGCCCCGAGACTGCGCGGTTCCCGTGGGTTGCACCAGCGGAGCGCTCCGTGCGGTTGCGCCTGCCCGGGCGTCTCCCGTGGGCCTCCCCGCACCTTGTTGCCGTCGCTCGGCTCGTGACACGCTCTGTCCGCTCCCCTGCGCTGGCTGGACGGGACGGACGAGCCTGATCCGGGAGTAGCTTCTCTGCTCCAGCCCCTCGGCTGCTTCTCGGGGAGCGTGAGTACCAGTAATAAAAGGCTACGTGTTCTGCTGGCTTCCCTGTGAATACTCAGGGGGTGGCGTTGCTTTAGAGAAGAGAACGGGGACGGTGCTTCGCTTCTCTTGCATCTGGACCGAGAGCGTGTGGGCTGGGCATTGCACTCACTGTGGGGTGGGAGGTGGGCCTGTTAGAGCGGGCCCAGAGGAGGGCTGAGAGAGCCAAGAGAGAACGCATGGCCTGTGGGGAGAGGCTGAGTGGTTTGGGGCTTTTCAGCTTGGGGAAGAGCAGATTTCAGGGAAGCCTTTCACTCCTTAGAGGAGGCTTAGAAGAAAGGTAAAGAAGTACTTTTTGCTGAGGCCTGGAGCAACCGGACCAGAGACGGTGCTTTTAAGCTAGTAAGGAGTAGAGTTAGGTTTGATGTTGGATGGTATTGATGGTATTTTCAACGACGGAAGTGGTGAGACACCAGTTGCACAGGAAGTTGTGGATGCCCCACATGTTAAAGGTCAGGTTGGACTGGATGTTGGGCAANCTTAGAAGAGAGGTAAAGAAGTACGTTTTGCTGAGGCCTGGAGCAACCGGACCAGAGACGGTGCTTTTAAGCTAGTAAGGAGTAGAGTTAGGTTTGATGTTGGATGGTATTGATGGTATTTTCAACGACGGAAGTGGTGAGACACCAGTTGCACAGGAAGTTGTGGATGCCCCACATGTTAAAGGTCAGGTTGGACTGGATGTTGGGCAACCTGACATAGTAGAAAGTGTCCCTGCCCTTGGCAAGGGGGGTTAGGCTGGATGAACTTTGGAAGCCCCTTCCAACTCAAACCAGCAAGCAGCCTCAG
Source organism: Turnix velox (assembly GCA_013400935.1). NCBI lineage: Eukaryota > Metazoa > Chordata > Aves > Charadriiformes > Turnicidae > Turnix > Turnix velox. The sequence goes on from VZTY01017585.1 coordinate 10,652, forward strand.
CTCGAGAAAGAAGTTAGAGTCATAATACGGTTTGGGTTGGAAAGGTCCTTAGTGATCATCTAGTTCCAACCCTCCTGCCACCTCCTGCTAGACTGGGTTTTGGGCACTTGTGGGGATGCTACCTCTTGTGTTTTTAGGAGTTGTGATGAGAATTGTCTCACTTATGGAAAGGTGGATTTCCTTAAGCCAGCTGCAGTCTTCTGTGTGGATTCTGGCTCAGAGCAATGAGACTGGATAATCAGGAAATCAAAGTTAATTTAATTTGTAGTGTCTTATTTGAAATTTTTAGTACAAAACATAATCATCCCACAAAATACTTGAAATGAAATGGAATAATAATTATTTCTTGATCCTTTTTCTCTCCTGACCTGATGTCAGAACTTGGGAGCTGATTCCATCTCAAACTTGTCTCCCTCTCAAAACAATAGGAAAAAAATCTTTCACTTCTCTCACCTTCCATGTTGTATTTTAAAAACAGGTAAAAAGTATGATCATTTTTTTCCTGAGTATTAACTGCTCTTTATTCATTTCTTTCCTCACAATTCACAGGTGCTTGTATACATCTGGAAGAACCATAATTGTGATGTTTTATGTTTGAACCATGGCAACGAACGACAGCATTAATATCTTGAACTCTGCTTATCTGGCAGTGGAATACATAGACTCTTTCTTGCCTGACAATCCCTTGCAGCAACCATTTAAAAATGCCTGGAATTACATGCTGGATAACTACACAAAGTTCCAGATTGCAACTTGGGGATCACTTCTAGTTCATGAACTTTCCTACTTCCTGCTCTGTGTCCCTGGGTTTGTTTTCCAGTTTATACCATACATGCGAAAGTATAAAATTCAGCAGGTAAGACTTGAGTTGTGAACTGCAGACTTGCTGTTTCATCACTGAATATGTGAAGCAGAGCATATAACTGCAGATTCCTAGTTTTCAATTTGCACACCCCATTTCCTCTGTTGTTCTGGGCATCCTACAAATGGCAGCAAAATTGCCATGTGTGAGAGGGATGGAGGAGAAGTGGATTTTGGGTAAGGACAGGAGTTATTTCTGGGGGAGAGAATCTTTACCACTGAGGTGGCACAAGAAAGAAAAGGGTATGTCAATCTCTGTGTTAGTGAAGTTAAATTTTCATCATGTAAGTTCATGTATCAGCAGGGGGAAGTACAGTAGAATTGCAATTTCTGTTCACATTATGAAATAATTAGATGGCCCATTTTTGGAAAAGGAGGTTTCTTAAAGAATCTCCACATATGCTGTCTTGAAAGGATTTTGAAATATTCTAACAATCAAGAAAACCTAGGATAGGCTGCACACTCGTAATTGATAGTAAAGACACATCCAGTTTCTGAAGATTATTTTCTTCCAGTTCCCTGTAGCACAAATTGAAAATAATACTATTTCCTAAAATTACCATAGGAATTGGTAAAATGTTTTCCTGTGGAAACTAGATGTTTCAAGGCAACTTAGTACTTCACAAACTTGTCTTTATTTCTATTAGTTCAGCTATGGAAATGCATCCTGTAGTGTGAAAAGCAAAAGCAAACTTTGATTTGTCAGGCATTGAATATGAAATGTTTCTGCTAATGACAAACACTAAAAGGTTAGTTTACAAATCAAGAGGTTAGGAAGAAACTGAATCTTGTCCCAAGCAATTTTTATTGCCTGAGTTATTGGAGGAGCTGCTTTCTGTCATCTGTAGTGAAATGTTGCTGCCTTCAAAGGAATTTTTTCAGTACTTAGATGCAATAGAAGTGTGTAACACAACTGATTCTTCTTGTTTCTCCTAAGGATAAACCAGAAACATGGGAAAAACAGTGGAAGTGTTTCAAAACGCTCCTCTTCAACCACTTTTTCATTCAGCTCCCTCTGATTTGTGGCACCTATTATTTCACAGAGTATTTTAACATTCCATATGAGTGGGAAGAGATGCCTCGGTGGTAAGTACATTTTTCTTGCATGTTGAAGCTGAGCTAGATAGAGTTGGAGGCAGAACACTTAACAGAGGGTTTTCTTTAATGCATAATAATCTTTTGATGATATAAACAGTATTTGTTAATTGTGCTTCTGACATTGCTGTGAAAGCTGATTGGAGTTTTGTCATGGTTTGGGCTGGATTGGCTAATGATGAAATTTGCTTCTATTCCATTTCAAACTAAGACAAGTTTCCTGTGTCTTCATTAAATGGCTGCAAATTCATTTGGTATGCTGAAGGCAGTGGCTTTTGGAGGAAGCTTAAGGAAGGAAGGAAAGCAAGATTCATGATGGGATGGGTTAAACACTGGATTTCCTTGGTTTTTCCATTTCTTCTTTCTGCCTTGGTACCACCTGCTTCACATTCCTCTTTTTGGCACTGAACAAATAGACTGTTAAACAGAATTGATTTGGTTTTAAATGCTTTCTTTGTTTTGTGATTTTTTTTTTTTNCTGACAATGCTGTGAAAGCTAATTGCAGTTTTGTCATGGTTTGGGCTGGATTGGCTAATGATGAAATTTGCTTCTATTTCAAACTAAGACAAGTTTCCTAAGTTTTCATTAAATGGCTGCAAATTCATTTGGTATGCTGAAGGCAGCGGCTTTGGGAGGAAGCTTAAGGAAGGAAGGAAAGCAAGATTCATGATGGGATGGGTTAAACACTGGATTTCCTTGGTTTTTCCATTTCTTCTTTCTGCCTTGGTACCACCTGCTTCACATTCCTCTTTTTGGCACTGAAAAAAAAGGCTGGTAAACAGAATTTATTTTGTTTTAAATGCTTTTTTTGTTTTGTGATTTTTTTTTTTTTCCCCAATAACTGATACTCGAGTTCCTTGGAAAATTATTTTCTGTCTGGATAGCTGAGGCAGCTCCATGTTTTTATCTCTGCATCGTAAGCTGTCTGTAGATGTTCTTTGTAGACTGTAATATTGAATGATTGTTAACACTCTCTGCTAATTCAGTTTATGAACAGATGAGTTCATAGATAGTATGCCTAGCAACGACTACTTTTAGTATGTTACAAAAGTAGTGTCAATGCACTATTATTCATGCAATAATATAAACACTTCTGGGTTTTACTAGCATATGAGCCATTTTATTTTCTAATATAATTTATCTCTTACCGTGTTCTATAACTAACAGCTCTTCTGCTTCTTAAAGGTCTGTTCTTGTTGCCCAGTGTTTTGGATGTGCAGTGATTGAAGATGCCTGGCACTACTTCCTGCATAGACTGCTGCATCACAAGAGAATATACAAGTATATCCATAAGGTTCACCACGAATTTGTGGTATGTATTCCCTGATTAGTTTTGAATAGTTTTTAGTGTGTGCAGTTTCATAAAACTTACTTAAAAGTCTTATTTGAAAGACTTAAGAACTTTGCATCCCTTTGACAGTGGGATAGATGTCTTTTCTTGAGCTGTTTCTGCAAGAACAGTCATCCATTTTGTTTCTGAAATTGTATCCTGTAATTTTATTTCATTTAATGGAAGGTCACAATCGGCTCTTTCAAAGCATGGTTGAGCTTGGTGAAAGTAAGCTTTTGAAAATTTTACATGCTTGATTGCTGGGAAAGGGGAAATGATTTGCTTCTGATTTTGATGGTTTGTCAGTTCTCCACCACCTTGCCTGTTATCCAGAATATACTGATCATAAAATAGTTTGGGTTGGAAGGGACCTTAAAGATCATCGAGTTCCAACCCCCCTGCCATAGGCAGAGACACCTCCCACTACATCAGGCTGCTCAGTGCCTTGTCCAGCCTGGTCTTGAACACCTCCAGAGGGGGGCATCCACAACCTCTCTGGGCAACCTCTTCCAGTATTTCACCACCCTCACTGTAAAGAATTTCTTTCTTATGTCAAGTCTAAATCTACCCCCTTCCAATTTACATCCATTGTTTCTAGTCCTCCCATCAGATATCATATTAAAAAGTCCTTCCCCTGCCTTAAGATAGTCTTTTACAGCCTCAGGACAATTTTAATTTACACCTCATAACTCCTAATCCACTGTTCAGATCTGTCTTTATCTCTTGTACTCATTCTTGGTTCCTTGTCCTAATGCATGTCTGTTTGGTTGGAACTTGATGATCTTTAAGGTCCCTTCCAACCCAAACTATTCTATGATTTTATGATTCTACCACAGCTCAAATTTCCATGCAGCTGTATTTTCACTCTTGTAAAGTTCATACCCTTGTGCATAACAAATAGTCTTTATGAATAAAGTTCTGGAATCTCTCATTTAGCATGACAATAGCAAAACAAAGAAGCTCTGAAAAGATTAATTGGCTAGAAAATGCCAACAAAAAGGGAACAAAGCATCACTTGGAAAATAGAAAGAAAAAGCAGCAACGTATCTTCAGAAAAGGAAAAAAAACAAGACCTCAAAGACTGTAAAATATGAATACCTCAGGAAAGAGTTGCAATACCTATGCAGCATTTGTTTTTCCTTGTTCTGAAGGTGGTGCCATCTTCTTTTTTCTCTCTGCCACCAAAGCTACAGCTCTACAGAAACAGCAGCTGTCTTCTCTACAAACTCCTTTTGCTACCTACCTCTTCAAATTTCACCTTAGCACCTACAACAAAGGTGAGAGAACAGTAAAGAATTCTACCCCAAAATGAAGAAGCATGAATTGCATTTATTCAGCTTGGCTTAAAAAGTAACTTTGGAAGGTCTACTCCAGGTCTAGCACCACAGAGCAAAAGAAGGTGCTGAGCAGACACGTCAAAGAGACTTTTTAGGAAGACATCAAGGTAAGAGCTAAGTATTTGTCTGTTGTGTAGGGGCCTGCTTAAAATACAAGTTCAGCCCTGGTAAAAGGTGGGGACATGAGGTTGTGGCTGCCTTGCCATTATCAGGCTACCAGATTCAGCCACTGCCAACACTTCCTTACATTAACAGTTTGATTTCCCTCTGCCATGTTATCACACCAAGATAAGCCAAATCAGAAGAGGGATTTTTACTCAGGCACCAAATGTTTTTCAGCCAGGTGTGAGGCTCTGGAACACAACTCAAACCAAAAACCACAACTCTTCAGTCTTAAGAAAAACAAATGCACAAAGGGGAGTGATGTTATAGTAATCACATCTGTTTTGTGAGGCACTAAAACAGACTGCCCAGAGAGGTGGTGGAGACCTCAGTCCCTGGAGACACACAAAGTCAGGCTTGATGAGACTCTGAGCAACCTCATCTAGTGAGGGACATCCCTGCCCACTGCAGGCAATTTCTACTTTGCACATACATAATGGCTAAAGTCATTAAAAATATGCAATGGGGAAAAAAAAAAGAGCTCAGAAAAATACATACTACTCAATACACAGTTAAAAACTCACAGTAAGCAAAATAGGAAGTTTTCCCAGAAAGTTGTTTGCTTAGTAGTTTGTTGTGCAGTGCTTTTCTGTGAAGCTTATTCATGTAAAGCACAAATTAATGAAGCTGCTACTGGTAATAAAACATGCCTGCAGAAAGAGCACACTCCTTTTTTCCCTTCCCTCCTACACTCACTCTCCTGACAGGCAGGCATGTATAAGCAAATGAAGAACGCTTAGTGGGATTATTTCACTAAAAAATTAGATCATTTACTGTCGCCTGACATGTCTTACAACGCAGATAAATTCAAGAAGTGTGCCACTGTCTCTGCACCAGCTAAGCCATACATTACTTCTGCCTTCACTTGATTAAAATCCTCAAAGCTGTTGTGAAAAAAAAACCCAGAATAAAAGGTCAAAAGAGGTTACCAGATGGTTGCCCAAGGCCTAGTGTACAAAATACACCCAAAAGTAAGACACAGTGATACTTCACTGGTACTCCTTCAGCACACAATCAAGCAGTACCCTATAAAGTGGTTCAGTGCAGCACTAAATCCTTGCCAAGTCAGGCTTGAACGTGTTTCTATGAGCAGAGTTTGTAACAAAACTCACGTCAGCTTGAATTTAAGTACCTCTCTGCCACATCAGCAAGCCCCTAATATTAGTGAAACAGTGCTGGCATAAAAGAAGTGAATGTTTGGACTATCATATATAGAATCATAGAATGGTTTGGGTTGGAAGGGACCTTAAAGCCTTGGGACACCTCCCACCAGCCCTGAACTCCTCTTCAGGGATGGGGCATCACCCCACTAGTTCTATAGTGGTTTCAACATATACCAGGATTAACCGGTGCTTTTAATTTAGTTTTAATTCTGAAATTATTAAAACAAGCCAGTTTTAGAAACCATTTTAAATTGAATGACTCTGGATATGGCTTCTGGCTTTTCAAGGACTGCCATAAAGATAAGCAGAAGGACCAAAAACTAGTTTATTTTTGCAGTTCTTTGAGATGATCCATTAAAGTACTCAGTCTTTTCCTAAGCCTTTAATAATACCTATGTCAGGGAAATAAGATCACCAGCCACTGATGGCTTTTGAGAGCCAGGAGCTCTATTATATAAAATATATTTTGTAAGGAAAATTTGTTTCAAGAATTAGTGCAGTTGCTTGAGACCTACTAGCAAAGAAAATTTAAAAAAAAAAAATTTATGAACAGAAGATTCTATTTCTCTTCATATAGTCAGCATAAAAAGTGATGCTAGGCTGAAACATGATGTTGAACAGCCTAAGAAAGGTTTCTGTGTTTCAAGATCAAGGCAAGTCCAGCAAACACGCACTGGTGGAAGATGAGGTAAGATGAGAAATATTTTAATTTTCATCAGGGAATTAAAAAATAAGCAGTCGCCCCAGGGTTCAATAATTAGCACCTTACTTATTATTTTTAAAGAATAATTTTTAAATGTTGTCAGCAGGTAATTTTGGTCAGTAAAGAGAATGAAATAAAAGGAAATAAAAGGAAACAAGCTCAGAGCCTGCAAACTTCAGGATGGTGAATTGAACCTGTAGCACAGCAGTAATAGTTCTATTAAGTCACATCCTAGAAGATTGTGACTGCTTCTAGCCAGGAAAATTGCTGTCATTAACCATACTGTCATCACCAAAGTGCACTGTCAAGCTTATAAAAAAGTCTATTTGAAAAGCATTCAGCACCTGCTGTTAATTCAGGACAGCCTCTTTTGAAGGAATACTGCACCTGGGTGTGTAGCTCAGTTGGGAGAGCATCAGACTCCTAATCTGAGGGTCAAGGGTTCAAGTCCCTGTCCAGGTACAAAGCTTGCAAGAGTTGGGATGATGGTTGGACTTGATGATCTGAAAGGTCCCTTCCAACCTAGATGACTATGATTACAGAAGATCCTACTTCTGGGGAGCCACTGGATCTCTACTGATTACCTGTTGGTCTCTTGGTGACATGCCAGGTGTTAATCATGACCTAGAGGGCTAGAATTGCCTAGAATTGCCTTTTTTCAAGATTTATTTTCACTTAAGCTGTTTCACTTACCCACATTATCAAAAAATCCTTTAAAAATCCTTAAAAAAAGTGATGGCTAAAGTAGAGGGATAAAGATCAAACTCATTTCTTTCCTAACCCTTTTAGGTCCCTAAATCAAGTGTAGCTTTTTTTTTTCACAGGCATCTCTTTCATAGATTCTTTGAAGGACAGACAAACTTCCATGGAAGCAATTTCAGCACTGCTTAGTCTCAAAGCATTTTTTTACATATATATAAAAATAAAAATTAATATATATAAAACATTATATTCAAAACAGAACCTACTGTATGGTAAGATCCAGTGAAATATTCACAGCATTCAGTACAGTTGAATAAATATTTCTTTTATCTCTCCCACCCACAGCCACAGCAGTGGGCACACTTCCAGCACACAGAATGCATGTCTCTGCTCAAGTGCTGAAATGAACTTTCTCTTCTTACAATGCCCAATGACACATCTGCAAAGGTTCTAAAATGGAAAATACCCCATCTAAACCAGAAAATTTTCTGCATTCATCAAGTAAACTGAAGAAAGTAAACTTTGAAAGTTAAGGGACATCTTTTGATGCATTAAGAGAAATGCTCTTTAGTGTTCAAAGGTATAATTTATTGGTAGGCTTTTAGAAACTCTTGAAAAACATTCCAACTATGGTTAAACTTTCAAAAAACACCTTGTGCTCTTTACATTTGACAGTGTTGATAACTTATACAAAGCCTGTTAGTTTAGCTACCAGTTTCTAAACAAAAAAAACCAAACTTCTTTTCAGGATAAAGCTTGACAAGCATCAAAACATTTCTAGGTGCAGTCTGATTCTCAGATCAGATACAAAGAACGGCTCTAAAGATGACTGCAATTTAAGTCTCAGTAATTTTATCATGTAGTATTTGCCACTGTCTTTAAGCAGTGAAGTGACCAGTCTTATAAACTGGCTTATACTGAATCATTTTATATTTCCTTCAAGATAAAATCCTACCCAAACAGCTGCTCCTGTTGAGCTGTGTGTAGTCCTGTGTTGTTAAACTGGTCATGAACCTGAACTTCCTTTTCAGTTGAAATCCTGTAACTGGTGTACCCATCCATTAGTGAAAAGGATACTGAAGAAGGGAATATGAAATCATTAAACATGGCCATGAGGAAATAGAGAAATTTGTTACCAAGTCTAATATTCTGGTAAGTTTATAAAAAAAAAGCAATTGTTAGCCCCTAGGCAGAGGTCATTTTGCATGCCCCCCCCACTTCAAACTTCACATAATGCATCATAAGCAGAAAGCACTGCCTCCAAAGCAAAGTCTGAGATCTTCAGTCTAAAGAAAATGAAATTATTTTAAGAATCATAACAGTCTACCCATACAAAAGACTGTTACAGCAAAGCTAAGTTGCTTTACAAGACAGCAGAAGTACCAGAAAGGGATCTAGTACCATCCCAAGAAGATTTAAGACAGCCAATATGCTTGTACCTGAAAAAATTCTTTAAAAGGAAAAATA
>VZTY01017588.1:0-36760 GCA_013400935.1 Turnix velox
ACAATCTTAGAGTTGGAACGGGACCTTAAAAGTCATTGTGCCCAACTCCCCTGCAGAGACATGTGACATCCTCTACTAGATCAGGGTTCTCAGAACCTCATCAAGCCAGACCTTGAATGCCTCCAGAGATGGGTCCTCCACCACCTCTCTGAATAACCTGTTGCAGTGCCTCACCACCCTCATGGTGAGAAATTTCTACCTAATGTCTTATCTAAGCCTTTCTGGCCTGGTCAGCAGTTCTATTCCCTTCTGTACTTCAGATTCCTTTCTTTGGCTTATTTATGGTATCCTCCTTGTTCTTTCTCTGGGGCCACATCTCATTTACTGTGTTTAATTGTACATTTTTCATCCTGTCCTGCCATTAGGCAGGTTTATCAAATATTTTAATTCTCCAGATACTGCTGGACTCCCTGTTCCATGTGGAGCAGTCAATTATAAGCTGTAGCTCCAGCATGGTCCAGGACAATGGACATGGACTCTTTCCAGGGTTGCAGTCATGGAGTTGAACAAGGGCACATGCACAATCCTGTACTTGGGAAGAGAGAACTCAATGAAGGACGACATGCTGGGGGAAAACCATCAGGAAAGTAGTTTTGCAGAAAAGGACCTGGAGGGACAGGTGGACACAAAGCTGAAGAAGAGCTGGCAATGTGAGCTTCCTGCCAAGAAGTTTAATGGAAACCTGGGCTGCCTTAGACAATGTACTGCAAACAGGCGAAGCAGTCCTCCAGGAAATACAGCAGTGCTGAGGCCACACTTTGTGCACTGTGCTCTTTGAGTCTTTGTCACACCTTTGCTGCTCAACCTCAGGCCCATAGTTTATATTCTAGTTACAAAACAAGCTCTGATCTCAGTTTCCAACTTTCAATCTTTTATCAAGCATATATATTTTACTGGTGCTCGTTCTGCTTCAGTACCCAGGGTACAGCTACGCCTCTCATGTTTAAAATGTATCTGCCATCTGGAAAGCAGGCAGAAATCCCTACCTTTGCTCTGCTCCTCTCTGACTGCAGGCGCCTGCATTTCAGCACACAATCATTTTTATCTATTCTTTTTTAGCCCCCTCCCTAACTCGCGTCTGAGCTGTTTGACTAAAATCTGAGCCATTTCTCAGGATCTGTCTCACAGCCCAGTCAACACGGAAGGAGCTGGTGCCAAAAACCCATTTCTTTCTGATCTGATTGTTTGTTTTCCTGCCTTTCCAGTTTGGGATTTTTTGACAGGAAGCCATGTGAAACCAACTGCTCATTGTTTACTGGGAAGCCTGTGTCTGCATTTTAGTCATTTTACTCACAAAACGACTGGAGGATACGCCGGAAAGTCAACTAGTCCCTTGCAATAGCCTGGGCATGTAAAGCCCTTCAGTGTCCACACATCAGCAAATGCCAAACCAAACAAGTGCCCATCATTGCTGAACGTTCTTGCTTTGCTGCCCAGTCACCTCCTCGCCTGCTGCCACAGCAGCACCCCAAGTACCTCCCCAGATCCACCCCTGCTCCATATTCTAAAACTGCACTTGACAAGTAGAGTTTGGAGAGGGACACAAGAAGGCCAGAGCCTGCCTCCAGGTCCATCTTTTGGACTGGATTTTCTCATCTCCTCCAGAAAGCACACCATACTCCTCATGCTTGGGCAGCATGGGCACATCCTCACCCGAGGGATGCTACAAGCATTTCAGTGCCAGACATCAAGTCACCCCCCTGAGGCACTCAAAACATACCAGGTCCCTGGATGCATAGCACTTCTCCCAGAAAACCTTCAATCATGGTTTGGAATTCTCTGAGCTAACTTCTCAGCATGGCCCTGATTGCAGACAAGAACAGAGCACGTTATTTTAAGAGAAGTCAATATTCCGTGAGGGCAGTTCCAGGCAACATTGATTTGAGAATTTCAGTAGGGCTCCCATCCCAAATACCTGAACAACTAGAACTCAGCAGCCCAGGAAGTTTCAGGCCAATACACTCATTTGGAATATGCTGGGGCTTAGCAACTCAAGCCTAATTCACCTGCTTTGATTATGAGAGATCTAACATGCATCACCCTTTCCACCCACTTTCTTGTCTAGAAACAAACTGCATTTCATCTTCTCAGCCTTTAACCAAAGGACTTGCCAAGAGACACTGGCTCAACCCATCATTGCTCATGGTCCCATTGCAGTCCTGTGCCTTCTAATCTAAGTATGCACCCATCGTGCCAGATCCTTAGATTACCCTTGTGTTACCAGACTGCCCCAGCTTTTTATCAAGACACCAAGAAAGCTAAAGGCCCTCTGAGATAAGGCCCTCTCCCCAGGGAGCCCCAGGATGCTTTCCTGAGAGCTGATCCCAACAGAGAGCTCAAAGGCAGGCACCATGCCAGGCAGCCAGCACCCCCCAGAGCTGCTCAGGCTTTGAGGCACAGCTCCAACACACAATAAGCAACAGTATTAGTGAAACATCTAAACAGACCCAAATGGGATCCTCTTGCCAGCAGTCAGGGAGAGGTTCTCACTGCAGGAGGCACCCAGAGACACATGAGCAAGAGGGAAATAGTTTATAATGCTGAATGGCTTTTTTGGAATCTCTCTACTCCTGGTGCAGCTCTTCTTAAGCCCAGTCACCAGGTGGTCTCTTCCCCTACACTAAACAGACCTTCTCTCACACCACTGCACTTCTGGTAGGATAGTCAGAAGTTCACATTCACATACTATGTCTTAGAGAGCTATCTGGAAAATTCTCCTACTATATTCCCTGCCTTCATCCAGATGGAAATTAGGATTTTCAGCTCCAACTTCAGGGAAACCACACACAGGCACCATAAATACACAAATCCTGCATGCCACCTCTGTCCTGAGTATGCATAACAGCCTGGAGATTGGGGCACTGGAGCAGGGGGTGGGTTTAGTCACCCAAAGAACAGGAGCCATAAGGAGGATGGTAAGGATCTGCAGCAGCCCAAGCAAGCAATGCTCCTGGAGCTGCCAATGTTCCCAGGGCTTCTATCTAATTCCCAAGCTGCTCACATTAAACTGGCACACATTCTAAACCCCAGTTATTATACATTGCTCCTCTTCTACTGGCTGGAGCTATTTGCAATGGGTGTTCAAAGCATTACAGAAGGGGCTGTCAGCTACTGTATTTATGAAAGCTGGGATCTTCAAGAAAGCTCTTTTCACATTTAATTCAGTTCTCCCAGTACATCTGCTAGTAGAAAGTGGATTTCAAGGGGGCATTAAGGAACTTCATATCCAGGGGAAGCTGGTAACCACTGAGAAAAAAGCATCAGCCTGAACTGTAATGACACACAGAAAGGCACTGCAGCTTTGCCCAGCTAGTGGCCAGGCCAGGTCCCAGGCATTTCCAGGATGTGCTATAGGGGCAGCTCAGGGCCACCTATGACTTCTGAGGCAGGGTGGAAAGCCTGCTGCTCAGGCTCTAGGGTTACCCAGCTGGGGCACTGGCAGGGCACAGATGAAAGCACATAAGGTATAACTGAGATGGAAGAGTGAGAGAGCACAGCACTTCCAGCCATGAACAGTGGGTTTAAGTGAATGCCAAACTCTTGTGTAAACACTGAACTCCCCCTCAGGCAAGGATAACTGAGACATGCTTCTCTAGGACAAGTCTGGTATGATGCAGCTCAGGTTCAAAGATGATTGTGCCAAGTGGGCATATATTGTCCCAAAACAATATTAATATTTTAAGAGGGCATGGCTTATATAGAAATTATGGGAGCCTACAGGTAACAGCTCTGAGCACAGCCTTTTACCCAGCTGACAGACAGCAAGAGTTTACTGTCCTGTTTTTAAAATCTAGAGATTCAGATCTGGATTGAGCANAAAAGGGGGGGGGGGGGGGGGGGGGGGGGGGAGGGAAGAGAAATTGCTCTCAGGAGCTGACCGCAGCTGAGTCTCTCCCCTGTCACCTCCCCCAGGCTGGAGGACCTGCTGGACTCACCTTGACCCACCTCACCTGAGAAGGGCTTGAGAAAGCTCCTCTGTTTCCATCTTTAGAGGAGATTCATTCAAGGCTTGATGAGGCTCTGCAATCTGATCTAGGGTAAGATGTCCCAGCTCACTGCAGGGCATTGGACTAAATGGCCTCTGAAGGTCCCTCCAACCCAACACATTCTACAATTCTATGAGATGCCCAGGGCTGCCTGCACCATCTCATAAGGAAATGGGATTTCCATGGGCAATGAGGGCACACAGAGGGAGGGAAAAGCTGGTAGCCAAAGAAACAGCAGCACACATGCATCAGATTCAGAGAGCTGAAAACAAAAGAGAAGAGCTGACGGCTTTGCTCAGAGAAATCAGTAAAAAGCTTTTAATTCCAGGATTTCAGAAGATTCAGCCAGTCTGCTCCACTGTCTGTTTCTGCCTCCACCACCTTGCCTTGCAGCTCACACTTGGGCAGTTTCAGCTGAAGGCAGCAAGGAGCTGAGGAAGCTGTTGCTGGGAAACTGTTCAAACACCCTGGGCTAGACAAGCACCTACAAACACAGGGCTGGCAGTACCCAAGCAGCACAGGCTGTCATGAGCAACTCAGTGATCCTACTGGCCCATTCTCCATCCCCTTGCGTTGTATTTGGACAAGTCACCCACCTAATTCCAGCTCAGATAGTTAGGTCCTTGTTTAATATGAGTTATACAGCACTTAATGCTAATCACAACAGCACATTTGCTAAGAAAGCAAGATTTGACCTTGGCAGGGGGTTTGGACCTAGATGATCTTTGAGGTCCTTCTAGTCCAAATCATTCCATAATCCTGTATCATCCTCCACAGGATTCCATTAAAAGCATTGCTGCACTCATGAGGAAGTGGTTGCTCCTCAAGCCATCTGAGAGCTGGGTTGCATTTTGCTCCCCCTTGGGCTGCAGGAGGCTGGACCAACTTTTTCTTAATTGTTCTCCAGGGTGAGTACATCAGATGAAGGGCTCAGCAAGGAGCACTAGATCACCATCCCTGGTGATAGCAGGGCTCTTTGCTACCAGTAACCTCAGTGATATCAGTCTTTATCATTTTACAGAGCAGAGACAAAAGCATAGCCTTGGAAGTGCCCACAGAAGTCTGTTAGAGCCTATATGAGTTTTGCTCTAGGAGTGAGGGTGCCTGTAGTGCAGCCCGCAGGGATCTTTCTAGCCAGAGACAGTCTCACCAAGGGACACACAACAGCCAAGGCTAAACACAAAAGGGGTATCTAAGAAGCAGTTACCAGCTCCTTTAGAAGGAAATAGCTTTCTGCATTTAAAAAACCTCCAAACCCTCCATCCTTACACTGTCTTGATGTATATGCAATACCATACTAGTTTTGCACAAGATTGATCTCAAAATTTCCATTTCATTACCTGCACACACACACTCCTGCTGTAAAGCTGCCTGCTGAGCCCCACCAGCTCCAAAGCATTAAAACTACAACATATGAAGATATCTCCAGGGCTTCAGCCCCACACTGTGGGGGAGCTTTGGCCCCCAGGCCCCAGCACAACCCTTCTGTCACAGAAGAACATTGCTTGCTGGTGGCAGGAGACAAATGTCTTTCATTTCTTGCCAGCTCTGCCAAGTGGGAAACCATTTCCACACAGACAGAGGATGGTTAAATGAACGTTTGTCCCACGAGGCATTGCCTTGAGGGTGTCAGGTTGGGGCTTGAGCTCCATCCCTTTCCCCAGTGCCTGATACTGAAGTGATGAAAAGCACAGCATTCATTTCTCTTGCTCTGAAGTTTCTGGTTACAGAGCTGAGCTCCAGTTGCCATTCTGCTACTGGGCAAACTCCCAAACCTTTGAGGCTCAGGGCAGCAGATGGCCCAGGTGTTTGTCATAGACCACACAGATGTGATGGAATGACCCAAAGATCACCCTAAAAATAGCAGAAATGTCCAGGGATGGAGATCCATTTGTATCAAGGCCATTGATATCATAACCCTTAGGGAACCAATTCCCTCTTCACTGCCCATTTCTGGAAAGAAATAAGGGGAAAACTCAGTGCAGGCCTTTGCCAGAGAGAGGAATTTTTTTTCCCCACCCCATGTTTTGGTTTCCTCACAGATGAAGATGCACATCACCCTCCTCACTGCATATCCCATCCCAGGCTGACCCAGGACTGCACACACAGGGCACTGATCTCAACTGAGGCCACAGAGTGTTGCCACATAGCACAAATAAAAAGTGATAATGGGAACTGTAAGGTAAATTAAACATATGAATCACTTCCTCCCCTGAATTTTCCTGCTCCTGTTGTTTCTCTTATCCTCTCACAAAAAACCCAGGGAGAACATTAATTTTCTTTCACTCCCTGCTCTGCAATGAGCACCGAAGGGGGTACTTTTTCCTCTCCTCATTTTCAACTGACAACAGAGCTGTGCCAATGTTCCCCAGACCATTTCTCCCTCTCATGAAGAAGCAAACACCTTGAGTGCCTTTAGTAGGAGCCCCCTTATCTCCCACAAAGCAGCTCCAGCCCCAACCCAGATCTCACTCTTCCTCTTCCACTGCAGCCTGGGGCTCTCTCCATCTCAGAGCTATGCCCTACATGCAGCTTTCCCCATGTTCCCAGAGGGTGGGTGCACAAGCCCCACAAAGACTCCCCAATGCATCACAGCCGTCTAAATAAGGCTAGGCACAGCCACTCCAGCTACCTTGAGCCTCCAAGGGCACCAGACAGCCCTTTGCCTCAGGAAAAATAACTGTCAAGCCCCAAAAGGCCATTTCCTCCCACATTGTCTCATCCCCAGCCTGGAATCAGCAAACTATAGCTTCTTCCTACCCCTGAGGTGGCTCGTTTTCTGGGAAAGCTATGGCTCTTCTGCCATCTCCATCTTGGGAGCAATCCTGCTCTCTGGGTCTCCTGCCAGGCCAGCCTGTAATTATGACCAGCAGAGCAGAGCCACCCAGAGGGTCTTATAACCCCCTACCCCAACAGCACATGGTAACACCGTGCTTCTCTCTCCTGGCTCCCCTCCATTTACCTCAGCGGCAACATTGACTAATCCAGCATAGAACTAATTACTCCCTTCGAGGAGATGCTGACAGAGAAAGGAGCCAAGTGGGACACCCTAAAGCAGCAGAAATCCTGACAGGCACAGACAGTGAAAGGACATCTTGCTACAGCTAAAAAGCAGACGGATGAGGACATCACCACCCAAAATCCCATTAAAAGCCCCTGCCCACATACTGAGGAGGTAGCACAGTGGGGGAAGGCTTTGGCACCAGCCTTTCCCCCACTTCAGGATTCCTGAGCTGCCCCCCTTGCTCTTCTGACAAGGGAAAGGGTGCAGAGCAAGAGCCCGAAATAAAGCTCTAGTGGTATTGTGATGAGCCTGGAGAAAAAGTGGCTGAGGGGAGATGTTATGGCTCTCCACAACTCCCTGAAAGGAGGCTGTAGAGAGGTGGAGGTCAGTCTCTTCTCCCAAGGAAGAGGTGATGGGACAAGAGAGAATGGCCTCAAGATGCATCAGGGGAGATTTAGATTGGATGTTAGGAAAAAAATTAAGGGTTATCAAGCATTGGATCAGGCTGTCCAGGGCAGGGGTGAAGGAATCATCCCTGGAGGTACTTCAGAGATAGACAGACAGAGCTTAGAGATACAGTTTAGGAATGGTTCTCATCAGAGTTGGATTAATGGCTGAACTCAGTCTGAAAGGTCCCTTCTAACCTGGGCAATTCTTTGAACCATGAAGGTTGTAAAACCTTGGGTGACTAGGGACCAAGAATACTCAAAAGGTGCATGTGCCCGGTACAGATAAATCCCACCTCAATAGCAGATACTGCCTTAGGTACCCCCAGAGACATGTCCGTTACCTGCCTGGGGGTCTTTAGTGCAAACCTGGGAGGGCAATAAAGGTTCATGATGGAAACACTGAGTTTTTCTAGAGCATTATCCAGGCAGAGAGAAGGGACCAGCCACCAGATAAGCCTCCCTCACACCAGCTGCATCACTGGGGAAGAGGCAGCTCTGGGTTGCTCTGAAATGTTCACATCCAGCGTTTCAGGTCACTTAAGCACCCGTGGAAACAGGGATTTCAACTCTGGGAGCATTCCAAAATGCAACTCAATTTCCATACTGAATAATCACCTTTTATTTGCCACCTGAGACAGCCGAGTGCTGAAGTGCTGCAATTTTCTGATGGGGAAAACTGTTTTGTCAGCTCAGGGAAGACTAAATTGATGCAACTTGAATCTACTCATCTACCTCCACTACACATGTGCTCCCCCCCAGCTCTTCCCTTGTGCATTCACAAGTCCCAGGCACCAAGCAAAATCATTTCTGCTGAGCTCCATAGACAGTTATGTCCAAAAAGGGCCACTTCCTCAGTCACAGAGGGTGTTCACATCATGACACCTGAAGATCATGTCATAGCAGGCATCACAGAACCACAGAATAATCTGGGTTGGAAAGGACCTCAAAGATTATCTGGTTCCAACTCCCCTGCCCTGGACAGAGACACCTCCCATCAGACCAGGATCCCCCATCTAGCCTGGTCTTGAACCCAACACCTCCCAACCCAATCCTAGCTGTGGAATAGGGCACCCACAGCTTCTCTGGGCCACTTGTTTTCCTTTGTGAAAGGCACAAGTAACCATAGGACAGACAGCTTCATTACGGCAAATACAGCAGATTTAATCATAAAATTGGGGTTTTACAGCTCCCAAGAAGAACCCACAACAGATTCCTACCAGAAAGCTTTTTGTAGTGGTGGTGTTTCCCCAGGCTGCAGGTAGATTGCTGCAAGAATTCCAAGAAAGAGCCAGAAGGTTAGGATTTATCCAAATTTATCAAATGCTTCAGTCCAAAACTCCCCCAACAAGGAGTAAGAAAATCAAATCAGCTGCTTCCCAAGCCAGAAACTGAATTCATTAGAAACCAACGAGGCTACTCAGTATAAAATAAGAATTGGTAACAACCAGCACACACAAAATTCAGCACTGGGGATCAGCCCAGAGTTGTGGCTGAAAGGAAATCAGAAGAATTGTGGCTGGCTCCATATAGCCACACCAGGTGTTTGAGAAGCACAAGAACAGGTGACACCTCCTGTTGACAAAGGACCAAAGTCCTCTGGCCAAGCCAGCAACCAATTCAGGCGTTGCTGGGCAGTACGTGCATTGCAGCTACTTAGAGATGGGATGGAGGAGGTCTCAGTGTCACCACCAAAAGCACTGCAGAGCTCCCTGTGCACTGTAAGCTGTTGGCTGGGATGTTGGTGGGATCAGCACCAGACAAGCTCAACTGGTGTTTGAGGAAGCCTCAAGTTTTAGATAGGACTGGCACACCACTCACCCCAGCTCTGCGGGACACCAGAGGAGCAAACCAGGGTGACTGCAGAGCTCCCAGCCATGGCAATATTGAAAAGAGCAGCGCTAGGATGAGAGGCAGGGAGCTTAGAGTGCTCCTGCCCTCTCCATTGCAACGAAGCCAACAAGAACAACAGCCCTAAATTCACACCAAAGCACAATGACCTTAGAACAATAGACAGATCTTCTCATTTGTTTTTCAGATGCAATATGCAATTAACCTGTGGGACTCATCCCCACACAGCTAATGGAGAGCAATGTCTCAAGGGAACTGCAAACAAAACAGCAAAATGCACAGTGAAGAGTATCCATGCTGGCTGGGGAAAACACATTTCCTCAGAGTGGTATTCCCTGGTGGCTTTCCACAAGAGTGTCCACCATCCTTACCCATGGTCTGGGTGTTGTTCTCTCAGAACAAAGGGAATACAAAGATGGAGCAACTCTTCTGTGCTGGTAACCACACCTGACACCAGGAGTCACCCCGAGAGCAAGGCTCTGAGCAGGCATGGCCTGAGAGTCCCATGGGATCAAGCTCTGAAGCAGGGCCCTCCCAGCCAGGGCAGATTGTTACCCACTCATAGCACCTGGAGCACTCTGGAACAAAGAAAGACAAAGCCTTGTTCTATTTCCACCTATCCTTATGCTCATTTTGAGGCCATTTCCACCATCACTCAGTGCAAGAAGACCTTGTCAGCTCTGTGATCTGTGGGTCTACATTCCAAAACAACAAGTGCCCCTCCCAGATGAACAGCCTGCTCTCATAGTGCTGCATCCCCAGTCCAACACCAGTGCTCCCAGTATGAGTGCACTCGCAATTTTCCTGGCTTGCAAAGACTATGCCTGGCACAGGGCTGCTCTCCAGAGGATCAGAAGCTGGGATGCCACCCTGGCAAATTCTGGGGCAGCATCTCTGAATAGCCAGATGTGGGAAAAAAACCAACAACATCAGAAAAGAGTGTCTAAAATTGCCCTCATATTACAATCTCATTCCGGTCCCAACGGCCTTCTGCTCACTAATGGCTGGGGAGCACAAAGGGAGGGAAGAAAATTGCTGAGCAAAGCCTTTTCCCTTAGGAATGGAGTAAAGAGGATGGAGGGGGTTGCTTTTCCCGGCTAAAACCTACTGCTGCTGGCTTCTGTACAGCCATAGAGCACCACACTGGCCACCTCAAAGGACAATTAACAGAAACCTGAGAGTAGGGAGACATATTGCACAGGACCCTCTACCCTTAAACCCACTCTGGATCAGTGGATCTGCTCAGCTCCCTCAGACAGGTTTTATTCACGGGGGATCATCAGGCAAACTCCAAATCCACTTCCACTCAGCATTCCTGAGGAGCTCCATGAGCAGCCTGTTCCAGCTCACTGGGGATGAGGAAAGCAGACCTTCCTGCACATATTTGGAGGGATTTCCCAAGTCCACCCTGCACATGCCATTCCCAGCAGCCAGGAAAAACAAATGCTCACATCCACTGCAACTGCTGCTGGCAAGGAGAAACACGCAGAAGGAAAAACAGGCAGGCTGATGACCCATGGTCTCCCAGAGCAAACGTGGTGGCAGAGCACAAATATAATCCCAAATTCATATTTAACAGCCTGGGCAGAAAGCAGGAGGCCTGACATCCTCAGACCCAGAGGGGCAGCCAGAGACAGGCTGTGCCGACCAGGTCTCACCCACCACCACACCTCCCACCCAGCTTAAGGAAGCAGATGAGAACAAGACAAGCACACAAAGATGCTTCCCCAAAATGCTCTCCCAACTGCAGCAGGGGAAGGAGGAGGGAGAAAGGATAGAAGAAAATTTCATTTAATACTCTCACGGTCTTTTCTCAAGCTCAGGTTTTAAATTCTCATATATATCCCAGAGCAAGGAGTCTTCCTGCATACCACCACTTCATACAGACCCTGTTGTTTCCAGCTGAAGTCCTATAAAAGATTTCACATCTGAGGCTAAAATTCAGTCACTTCCAGATGGCCTCTCTGGGCCACTGGTGATTTTATGCCAAAGCAACCTCCATCATCCCACAGATCTCCTCTTCCCCCACCCCAAGCAGGCATCTCCAGGAATCTCCAGCTGCACAGCCCAGGGGGGAAAGGACTGAGCAAGAAGATCCAAGAGGATAACTGAGCTCAGCAGCTTCTTCCAGACAGCAGGACTGCTAATAATGCTAACAACCATCTCCCAGCTGTCTGGTGGCCCCACAACCCTGACCCAGGAGCCCCAGTCTGTTCCAAGAGTCTGCAAGTCCCCTGGAGCAGAGATCTCCCCAGGGAGCTGCAGAGCAGGACAAGAGCAGTGAGGAGCCAGGAATGACAGTGGCTGGAAGAGGCTGTTTTACAGCCCAAGCAAGACATCAAGAAAAATCATTAAATCAACTCATTCTACACCCATAAGGTTTTTATTACTTTGGAGATGGCAGAGGGTAATTTATTGATCAAAGGAGGAGACGCTGCTAAACACTTAAAATTAATGTTGTGTCTGGGCCTGGCATCGTGGCCCAGCAGAAGTAAGAAGCTGGGAGACCCTGAAGCAACCAGGTTCCTGGATTGAAGAGAGACAAGTCTGAGAGCACAATGCCAGGAGATGGCTTTGGGAAGGTTTATAGCAGGTAAAAAGTCAGGTAGATACAACCTGTCTACAGGCAGGGCATGAGCATTCAGCTCCGAGGTCAAAGCCTCTCTTCTCTGACTCAAAAACTCCATGGAACAACCCTGCAAAGGTGATCACAAGTGCCCTGCTGCAGATCACTCACACTTTATCAAAATCTTGAGAAGATGACAGACAACAAATCCATACTCCAGTGCTACCAGGGCAGCATACCTCACCTCTAACCTGGTCCTCCCCAGCAGATGGGGCCAATGACTCTGCCAAGGTTGGAGACACCCTCCCAATGACACCGAGACCTGACAAGTCACTGCGTAAATCCCACACAGTGAAACTCCTCCAGAAGGAACCCTCACAAAGGGAAAGGGTCCTACAGACAACTCCTTGCCCCAGAGCCCCCCTGCTGCACGGACAGGAGCAGCTCAGAAATGGGATTTGGGCCAGGCCATGGATGGGGAAGATGAGTAGAGGCTGACAACTCCTTTACCCCAGTGACCATGAATGTGACAAGGATCAGCACCACAAGAAAAACCCAGAGCAAACCTTGCATTCACTTGTCGCAAGCCAATTCAGAGAAAAAAAGGAAAAAAAACAAAACCCTGTGCAACAGACTAAAAATCTTTTACAAGGGGCCGAGGCCAGAAAGCATCTGAGGATCACTGCCAGCACTGCCTGTCCAGCATTGCCCAGCTCTCCAGCCTGCTCCAGAGCAGCTCACCGTGAGCAGGAGCCCCATCTACCGGCTCGGCCACGGAGGACGCACATCCCAGCTCCAGAGGGCGAGGAGACATCACCAGAACATCACACACAAGGGCCATCACTCCTGTAGGATCCTCCTCCTCACCTCGGCTCCAAGCCAAATTGGCTGTGATGAGTACAGAGGATGCTCCACTGGAGACAAATCCACAGACAGCCCTGGTCCTCTTAGAATCAGAAAATTGCCTTGGTTGGAAGAGACTTTTCAGATTATCTAATACACAGCCCACCAGAAACCAAGCTTACCAGACCACCAAAGCCTTACCTCCAGCCACCCACCTGCAAAAGTCACCTGCTTGTCCCTACTGTTACAGCAAGAGAGGGTGTTGCTTTGCTCCTCACACACTCAGAGGCAAACACATCTGATCATCCAGATGTAGCTGTGATACTTTATCCATCACCCCCAACGGGGTATAAGTCAGCCCCCAGAGCCACCCACAGAGACCTGGGAACAAGCCCCTGCTGACACCACGCTCAAGGCCATGCTATGTCAAGCAGCAGCAGAGGAGGTGGGCTGGAGAAACCAAAAGGCTGGTGGCGGCTGAGCAGAAACACTAAATATTTACACAGCCTGCCATCAGGCCCCAGGTGAGGGGGTGGCAACCGTACAATTTAAACGCAACCCAGCATAACAATTTTTGTGTAACCAGAAGTGCAAGAAAATTACTTAAACATACCCAAGGCGAGAAATTAAATCCAGTCAGGACAAAGGGAATTGAGTGCTTGGGTACTGCAAAAGAAAAGCCCAACTCCTAGGGATTCAATGGGTTTTAGGACTCTCAAGGAATCAGTGCCCCCAGAGCACAAGGGTACCCCTCACTCACCAACATAGCAGAGCCAGGGCTGGGGTGGAAGGGCACCTAGATACTCTCAGCAGCACCAAAATGATTCCCACTGGAAAATATTCCCCTCACTGTGAGCTGCAGAAGAGCAAGGGTGGGGGAGGGACCTGGGCAAGAAGAGGCATTTGATGACAGAAGGGTGCAATTACCAGGAATTGGGGCCTTACTAAGGAGCAAGGTGACCATTAAATGGTGCCTCAAAATAAAACACAAGTAATCCTTTAGAGCCACTTGTTAGCTGTTCTAGGCACTGGAAACACCACATACAGCTGGGCAAAGGACACTATCACAAGGTGCAGCACCCACAGGACAACAAGCTCCAGCAGCATAGCATATAGGAAAGACCTCCAGAGCTCAACACAGAGACCACCAGCACCCTACTCTGCTCTTCACAGGATCAAACCCTACCTGAACACTGAGTCCTCAAGCAGTGAGGCAGCAGATGACAGTTCAGTCCAACCACATTCCATGCAGGACTGGAAGGATCCCCCAGGTAAGAAAGACAGTCCAACATCCTCCATGCAACCCAGCTAGAAACTAAGAAACCTGAGTTGAGCTTACATATAGCCCTTGGTGTAGGGTGTGGGTGGAAAGCCCAGGTGAGGCAACTCAGGACCATCAGCCAGTCAGCTCTGCAGCTGAAGCACTATTTAGTCCCTGCTGAATTTAAAGAGCCAAACACACTGTAGAGATTGCTTCTTTGTAAGGTGGTGTAAAGGAGATGATAAGGGATAGAGGCATGCTCACATCCACTATGGGCAGCCCACCATGAGCCCTGATGCTTCCAAGTGAATTAAGACACTCCAGGAAATAAGGTTCAGGTATCACAGAATATGTTGAGTTGGGAGGATCATTCTAAGGTCATCTAGTCCAATCTCCCTGCAGTAAGCAGGGACATCTTGCACTAGAGCAGCTCGCTCTGAACCTCATCAAACCTGGCCTTGAAAGTCTCTGGGGAAAGCTCTCTAGGAAAGCTGTACCAGTGTCTCACCACCCTCATGGTTAAGAGCTTCTTCCTAATGTCTAGTTTAAACCTGCTCTAGTTTAAAACCTTTGCTCCTTGTCCTATTGCTCCATGCCCTTGCAAAATGTCCTTCCTCAGCTTTCTTGTAGGCCCCTTCAGGTATTGTTTTCACCTTCAGATAGCCATGAGTCAGCAGCTGGGTCCAGAGGAAAGGACTGAGGTCCAGCCAGGACAAAGAGAATAATGCAGCCCCTCACTGCTGGGGCAGCTCTTGCACTGCCAGAAGGGAAGTAGGTTGACACCATTCACTGTCTCCCCCAGGAAGCCATCAGGCTCTGGCCAGGGTGCCAAGGATACAGCAATGAGCACAGAGTCTGGAGCACACACACCAATGGCACTAGCACCTGAGCAAGCAAGCACCATCCCATCCCAGCATCACACATCCCAATGACAGCAGAGGGAGTTTTAGGGTGCCCTTAAAAGTGGTGGCCCAAAAGGAAATCCAAAGTCACAACCCTTCTCATTTTCTAAGGTGCACACAGAGAGACCAAGCCACCTCAGCAGAGCCAGGAGAGCAGGTTCAGCAGCTCCATGGAAAAACCTAATGCTCACCATGAGATGAAACGGCCACAGGCACTCCAGGAGTGTGACAGCACCTTTGGGTCTGTCCGGTGTGCTCTCAGGCTAGGGACACGGGACCCCAGGGAACTGACTCCCAGGGAGAGGGCTGAGTCCCCTTGAGAAGAAGCAGCACTTCCCAGCAGCCAGTTTTTCTCTGGCAAGCTACTGCCGACCTCCACGAGAGGGCTTTGCTGCACAAGGAAAGGAAATGAGAGGAGCTCCATTTCCAGTCTGCTTCCAGTTAAGGCCTGTCTTTCTGCTACAACTTCTCAGGAGGGCTGGGCAGGCAGCAGTGGGACACAGGCACCAAGGATGACACCCAGAGGCTCTGATTAT
This sequence comes from Turnix velox, assembly GCA_013400935.1. Lineage (NCBI taxonomy): Eukaryota > Metazoa > Chordata > Aves > Charadriiformes > Turnicidae > Turnix > Turnix velox. Next base: position 15,396 of record VZTY01017588.1, read on the forward strand.
ATTCCCGTGTCAGTGACAGCTTTGGGAATAGTCTTTTTTTTTTTTTCCCCTGAAGCCTTTCTTTCCTGAGTGAGCTGCAATTCCAGGATGGCTGGATGGGGGCTGAGCCAAACTTTTACAAGGGACTCTGGCACCAAACACGTCCCCAGAGCATGGACGCAACCTTCAGATCTAATGCACCCACTTGCAAAACAAGCTGGCCACCGTGTTTGGGGAGGCACAGAGTTATCCCTCCCTTTTCCTCCCACTGGAGCTTTGAAGCACATCCCATGATTGAGAGTGCAGTGTCCTTGTTCCCACGCATGCATCCCTGGAGATAAGAGCCTCTTGGGCTGCCACCGTGGGAACTTGCAGGGCAGAGGAGGAGAATGGGAGGATGAATCTTCTTCCCTAGCATGACCAAAGGAATTCACACCAATTTCCATGCACACTCATGCTGGTCTTCAGCAAGAGACATGAATCACAGCATAGGTGCTTGTAGGAACAAGTTGCAGGCCACCAGCTCAGGTAAACATTAGCAGCTTGTTGCACTTTGCCTGTCCCTTTACCAGCCCTTAAAGTCACAAAAACTCTTATCTGAAGAGATACGTTGATGCATCTGGTTTTGCGTAGCACTGTTTTAATCACAGACCTCTAAGGAGCAGTCTCTGAACCCTGATCACGTCCCCAGAGGGGTGCAGTTTGGGGTAGGGCAGCCCATTCATCTCACAGGGTTTGAGTCTCATGAGGGCAAAGCCTAGCCATTCCCTGGCCAGGCAATCTCCAGGCCTGCTTGAGGAATGGAGTGCAACACTATCTCCCAAGGTCACTTCCAGCCTCCTATGTCCCTGATTTAACAAGAAGCGACACGTTACCAGGCAGACAGGGAGCTGTGGGGGATGCAGTGGCTGCCTTTGCATGCTGGCTGTTTCATCACCCCTCAGGTGCCCTCCAAAAACAATGCCAGAATGAGCCACAGCTGAGTGCAAGGCCACCTTTTCCACTTCCTCCCAGCACTCAAGACTTTCTCATCAAAGCTCTGTAGGGACAGAACAGCCCAGCTACAATACCAGGATCTCCACAGCTCCAGGGATGGGGGTGTCATGCTGCTACAGGTTCAAAATGGTGCCAGCTCCTAGATCAAGTTCCCCAGGGGAGCTCGAGGTATCCCTGCTATCAACCTCTAAGTCAGAAGTGGTGGCACAGGGAACCCAAACAGCTCCACCACCTGACACCTCATTTCCAGAAGTGTGTGCGTGCTCTGGGCTTCTATTTTCCCACTCTGCCAGCAGCCAACAGTGGTCCCCCTAATCTATGCCATTCAGAAGGGGACCACTGCATCCCAGCATTGGATGTGGCAAAGCACTCCCCAAGCACCCATCTGTGCCAGGAAAAGCCAGGAAAGAGGCTCCAGGGCTGGAATCTCCTGCAAGCAATTTATAGCAAAGTTTCTTTCCTCCCCCCTCTGCTTGAAAATAGTAGAAGTTTTCCTCCTTTTCTTCCAGCCTTTGAATGTGGCATTTTCCCAGTGCACATCTGTCTCTGGGACACCACCAGGCTTCTGCCACCGGCTGAGAGGGAAGGGTTGGGCTGTGACCAGGGGTACAAAGTGCTGGGATGACCTGGGACAGGAGCTGATCTTGATACCACAGTAGAGTTAGGATCAGAGCCTGACTCCCTTGCTAGCCCACCAGGCAGCACATGCCACCTTACAGCTTCTCCCTTTTCCCCATGGACAAGAGAGGTAGCCTCTTTCTCCTGCCACTTGTCACCCTGTTTATTTTTAACAGCTGTCTCTCCTAGCCAGATATGACCTCCCTCAGGAAAGCATCTCCTGATTCTCTCTCAGTGCCTGTCAGCCTCATGCCACCACTCTGAACCCTCTGGTCCCTCCCCACCTGGCCACTGACCAGGAACACTCACATCACACTCTCCTGAGCTGAAGGCAAACACTCACTCTGTTGCCCGTCCCAGGGAGGTAATTTCAGTGAGCCTGGCAGACTAGGACACAGCCCAGGCTGAAGGAGGACAAGGTCAAGCAGAAGGTGCACACGGCCCTGGCCAACTACACACCAGATGGGTTTTTGGCATAAAATGCACCAGTTCTCTCTGTGAAACTTCATCATGGATAAGGTGGGGAGAAATTCACCCTGCAATGGGCTAAACAGCCCTACCCTTTGGAGACAGAGCCATGCTTGGAGTCATCCCTGGCTGGTGTTTACATCCCTTTGGCATTTGCTTTCCATTAACGCAAAAGCCAGTGGGCAGGGCCACTCGCTGACTGCAGCGATGAAGCAAGTGGCACAGGCTGTTTGCCCACGGGTGCTGCCGTCAGCCCTTGCTGAGTGCCAGAGCCAGAAAGGGGAGTAGTGTCTCAGCCAACCCAGTAAAGGGTAAATCCCAGTGTGACAACGCTTGAACGTTTTGTGGCTCCTCCGGTGCCAGCAAAGAAGGAAGAAAAGCTCCGGTTCCCTCCCCTGTCCGTCCTTCCTGCCTTCCTGCCTTCCCACGAGAGTAATGTCATCTTCCGGATGCGGCTCCTCCTGGTCTCCTGCTGTGCCAAGAGCCTACACGGTCAAATTTTCCCTCAGGAGCAAGCAGGGCTGCAAAGAAACAGTTGCCCAAGAGCGTTTAGCCACCCCCTGCCCATGCTGCACCCTTGCCATGGAGGCTGCTGACATGTTCAGCCCTGGGTCAGGGGTTTTCATTCTTGGCCCAGAGAGGTGAGTATGGACCATTGCCCCTCACATGTTCCCCATCCTCACAGGACTATGGCTGCTTGTTGGTGTTCCACTCCCACTCCTGTAAAATGCTGTCCTGGACCAGTGCCAGGTGAAAAAACACATAAATTCCACCCGCCTTGAAAAACAGCAGCCACATTGCCATGGAGACATAACACCGTGCTGCTCCCGCGGCCCCCCTGAACCCAGCTGTGCAAGCCAGGGACGCTTGGTACCCCCAAACCTGCATCCCACCCCGGCTCCTGGCCTAGTGCTCCCACCACTCCCAGCATGGCAGTACCCAGGTTTGCAGGAGTAAACCTGGGGAAATGAGAGGGATGCAGCCAGCAGGGATTTCTCTGCTTCTCACTGCTTCCTCCCTGTCTTTTCTAGTGATGCTCCAGCCACTCTCCAGGTGGGATCCTGGCTCCATGAGGGACCAGGCATGGGGAGCTGCTGTTGCCTGTGCCAGGTTGCCCACATCCTTCTGTTTGCTTGGGGATAAGAGTAGGACACCACACATCCCAGCCCTCCAGTCCCAGAACAAGGGGAGCAAGTGCCCATGGGACTCCCACAGACCTGATCTAGTAAGGTATTAGGGCTCTTGCCTCTGCCGTTCACTTGGGACACACTCCCCCATTTCCTGCCTTTCCCAGACCACCCTTCAGATTTCCGAGCAAGCCACGTCCTTCCTGCCCTTCACAGCAGGGCCAGAACTCCCCATCCGCCCAGCCAGTTACTGACTTCTCCATTTTCCACTCTGTTCTCCTTTCCCTACAAGAGTTCTCCCTGCCCCCCCACCTCCATCTTCCCCTCTTGCTCTGCCTGACCTATGGCAGCAGGGCTCTGAAGCCAGGGTGAAGCCCAGGACTTGCCAAAACAAACAGCAGCAGGAGGAGGAGGAAGAGGGTGGCCGAGGCTGAAGCAGCCAAAGGGCAGAGTCCACCTTGGGCAAACCCAGGTGGCTGCTCCATGGCGAGGAGCAGCTTTACAGACCCTGCAGTGGGGGATGATTTCACACCACCCTGCTGTGCAGTGGGTGTCAGAAGCAATGATTTGGCTGGATGGGGTCTGGAGATGCTCAGCAGTAGAATGGGGGTCAAGTCCCCTTTGCCACTTTCTGCATGTGGGTCTGGGGCAGAGGCTGAACTTCATGGGGTGCTGGAGGCCAAGGGAAAGAGGCTCCAGGGCTGGAATCTCCTGCAAGCAATTTATAGCGAGGCCTCTTTCCTCCCCCCTCTGCTTGCTGCCAGGAAAAGCAGCAGGAAAATATTTCCCTGGGAATTGTTTTTGTTCCTTCCTCTGTGTCTGTACGCATGAAGCTCTCCTCCTCCTTGGACATGCCTCAACCTGTCCCCAGGCTCAGATTAAACCCCAGCACTACCAGGGACGACAGCTGAGGTCAGATGCTGTCAGCAGAGGCAAAGAGGAGGAGGAGGAAGAGACCTTCCCCCTAGGGAACCACCACACACCACCCAACTAGAGCAACACAGGCAGCCCTGCCTTCCTCTCTCAAGAGCAGGAGAACACCCCACAAACGTTGTGCACACTGGAGCATCCTGCACTGGATGGAGGGAGAGCTCACCACTGATGGTACCCAAGCAACATGGCAGAACCTAAAACCCTGGCTCAAGGGGTAGCTGCAGGCAGCAAATGCATCCAGCACAGACACTAGAGGAGCAAAGCTAGTGAGTGCTGCTGCCCTGTTTTGGGGCACCCACAGCTGGAGGCACTGCCTAGTTGTGACTTGCTGCCTGCAGCTACCCCTTAAGCCAGGTTTTAGACTCTGCATGTCCTTGGCTGTGGCTGCAAGAAAAAAAGATGAACCACCCCATCCCCCCTCGCCTGCCCTGGAGAAGTGAGCCCTGGGCTTGGCCAGAAGAGCTGGCCACAAGCAGGTCTCAGTGCCCCAAAGCCAGCATTGAAGGTGGAGAAATGAGAACACAGGGAGAGCACACATCCAACAAAGCCATTTCTTCATTGTGCAACATGTTTAACATCACATTGGAGCAAACCAGGACAAGCTCGGGAGAGCTCAGCTCTGTAATTGATGCTCCAGAGCCTTAACCCAGGCAGTTTACCTTGCTCTCATCCCATTTTCCCCTCTACCTTGTGAGAGTGCTTGGGAAAAACATGATGACTGACTATTTGCCTGCATGTCCAAGCCCTTCCCTCCCTCTCTCCCCAGGCTCCATCACGAATAAATCACACCACTGGGAGACAGGGCCAGAGGAAACCAGAGGCACAAAACCCCAGGCAGAGCCTTTTTCCCCTCCCTGCTCTCCCCAGCAGCTCTGCATTTCATTACCGCGGCCAGGCCAGCCCTCGCCCAGCTGGGGAGAAGAAGGGGAGGGGGGGCCCTGCAGGGTTTGCACATGGGGAGCAGAAATCACAACCAGAAGAGCAGGAGAACAGAGCCATCTGTGGTTGTCACCACGTCTCAGCTCTCGCCTGGCCCTTACCCTGCTGCCAGAACCCTGGAACAGCTCTCCTCTGCTGGGGTCCCCTCTGTGCCAAGGCAGCTCCAGGCATCTTCCAGCCAGCTTCTTCCCCCACCGTCCCCCACCCGACATCTCCTCTCAGTCACGACACCTCTCTGTTTCTCTCCAGCCTCAAAAGGGCGCTTGGAAATTCCCTGGAAGAAGCTCTGGGGGTCTTCGAGCCTCAACAGCAGGCTCAGCCCTCCCAGCGACCTTCCAGGTCTTCCCTCTCCCGCTGCTCCCAGGCTGGGAGGGCTCTGCCCACGCCAACACCCAGCCTGTCTCTGCTCCCCCACCAGCACCCCCAGCCCTCCAGGGAGAGGGAAGGAGGCTCCCTCTGCCCCCCACTAAATACACATTGGCAGAGCATCGCCAGCAAGCACAGTACACCAGAGACAGAGGCGAGTCCCACAGGGCTGGGGTGGGAGGGGATGAAGTCTTGCTTCCACCCAGCCTCCTGAGAAATCATTAAACAGGATGTATTTCTTGCAGCCCTCCCTCACCCCAAAAAAGCAGGGCCTGGGGTTTAGCCCTTGGCAGAGTATATCCCCCCAGCTCCCCAGGCGAGGAGAGGCCCCAGCAGGCAGGCTGGCCTGCCTCCCTCCTCCCACCTCCCCGCCGGATTCCTGAGCGCTGACACAGGATGCTGCAGCCATGAATGTGCAGGGCCTTCCTNACAGGATGCTGCAGCCATGAATGTGCAGGGCCTTCCTCCCCTTCCCCTGCCCCAGGAGGGGGACGGAGGGGGAGGGAGGGGGGCGCGGATAAAACCTGGGTCGCATCAGGCCAGAAGGGAGCCAGAGCATCCGGAGTGAAAGCCGGAGCCTCCTGTGAGCCTCTGGCTGCCCATCACCCACGGGCTTCCTCCAGCCCCTGGCTGGCACCCGTCTCGAGCCAGACCTATCACCAGCCCTTTAAAGGCTGAGATGATTCACACCATTAACATTCCCTTATTGGCAAGAGCCGGTTTAAAATCACTCCCTTTCTCCCAAAAGGTATCCCTGATGAGAGTTGCAGCTTTTCTGGCAGGAGCAGAAACTGGCCATCACTCCTGGCTGATTACAGCAGGAAAAAGTGAAAGCCTTTCTCTCGCCTGCCTCCCGGAGCAGCCCACCACACGCTCAGCTCCCTCCACCGGCATCTGTCCCACCCACTGGCACCTATCCCATCCTCCAGCTGCACTAAGGGATTTTCCCAGCACCTCTCCTATCCCAAGGGACCTAATTTGATGCAGAGGTGGGGTGTTGGGTGTTGCAGCAGTCCGTGTGAGTGCTTCCAACAACTCGTTGCTATTATTGGAAGGTGAGGATCCTGCCATCTTGCCATGAAGTCATATCCTCCTGGACCCTGTGAGGTCCATAGGAGTCACCCTCTCTTCCAAGTGATGAAAGTTTTTATTTTTATCCTGTTTATTTATGCCCTTCTCTTCCCTCCGTCAGCATTGTCCTGGGCAGCAGGTTTGGGTCATGAGTCTCTCTCCTTGAGCTTATTCCCCCTTCCCAGCTCAACTCTTCTACCTGTCACAATCACCTCTGTGGCAACTGAAAGGCCAGAAGGAAAAGTCCAAGGATCAAAGTGGTACACTGGAACAGATGAATTAAAGAAGACAGACCCCGTTTAGGTAAAAGTCATTACAGGAATAAAAAACCACAAACAAACAGATTAAAAAAAAAACCCACCCAAAAACAAAAAACCACCCAAAAACCAAAAAGAGATTGTGAGAGAAAAAAGCCAACACAAGGAGGGGAGAAGTTGATTCCAAAAGTAATGCAACACCATCATTACAGGTCATTTTGGATTTGAGACTCATTTTCAGACCCCTTGACAAGGACCCAAAGCTCACCAACCTCTAGTTTCTCTCAGTTATTTTTTCTAGTCCCCTCAAGCAGCAGCCACCTGCAGCTCCCCATGTCCCAGAGAGCAAACTTCAGTCATTACAAACACACAGACATGGGGACAAGCCAGCATGCCTTAAAGCACTGAAGACAGGCAATGGAGCAGCAGACAATGGAGCTGGTCCAGGTCTTTCAGGGGCTCAGGACATCATGATTATCAGCCAAGTAAGTGAGAACTTGCTTACCTCAGACAGCTCCACAGAGAGGTAATGCCAGCCCAAGAGAACTGCGTGGGCATCACTAGATTGTCTTTGCCATCTTCTCAGAGGCCAATTTAGCTGTTGCACAGCTCCTCTTTGGAAGATGGAATGGACACAAGTGCTGCCGTCCATGTGTGAAAAGGGGAGGTTGAGTCTTGCCTGCACAGGAACACACAAATCAGCAGGACCAGATGCTTTCCCAATCAGTAGTTAGGGACCCAGAAAACCTTTAGATACACCAAGAATGCTCCCTGATTACTAAGAACAAGAGTGCCTCATCTAATTTCTGCACTCAGGAGTTGATCACAAGCCCTGGGCAAAACCATTTACTTCCATGGAGATGTTTCCATGATGGACAAGGAGTGGGACTGAAAGGAGTATGGGACTATGAAGCCATTTTCAACCTCCAGTCCAGCTTCTGAACCATGAGAGCAACCTGTGCCCTCAGAGTAAAGCAAGGGAGTAGAAGAGGAGACCTGCTGGAGAGCAGCACTGTGGGAAAAGGGCTGGGAGTTCTGGTGGATAATAGGATGCCCACAAGCCAGCAATGTGCCCTTGTGACCAAGGGCAATAGCACTGTGGGGTGCATCAAGAAGAGCATGGCTAGCTGGTCAAGGGAGGTCACCCTCCAGGCTCTGCCCTGGGCAGGCCAAATCTGGAGCACTCAGTCCAGTTCCGGGCTCCCCAGTTCAAGAAGGACAGGGAACTGCTGGAGAATGGGTTGAACTGGGTGATCTCTGGAGGAGCTTTCCAACCCCTGTCATCCTGTGGTTCTGTGAGAGCAGGCAAGGAAGTCACCTTCCTGCTCCCTACTGCTCTCCTCTAATTGGAGAAGTCTCAAAGTGACTGTGTCCCATCTGACAGCAACACTGCTGCCCTGGAGAGCCCTTGTACATGTGAAGCAGGAAGAAGACCTTCCTGCTACCTCTCAAAGGTCATCAAGTGGAAAGAAATGTCTCATCACACATAGCTTTCTCAGAGCTGCCTACCCGACTAAAGCTGTAATGTCACCATTAAGTGCCATTATCAAGAAAATTAAGACAGTAAGACTTGCACTTTTACCTAAGAGGGAGTCACTGAGTTGTCCACAAACTAGCCAAGCTGCCTCCAAGCAGTCTCTGACCAGAAGCTTCTTCCTCACCACCAGCCCTCCCCTATTACCTTCCTATTGCCTCAGGAGGACCAGGCCTGATGCCTCCAGCTCTTCCAGAAACAAGGTACAAAAAAAACCCCAGCCCACAAGCCCAGTGCCCTCTGCTTCCATACGTGGGGCCCTACTCCAGCTACATCAGAGAGCATGAGGAGCAGAAAGCTTCCCCTCCCACACCAGAGCCCAGCTCTCCCATCCAAACCCCTGAGGTTTGGCCAGATATCCCCAGCTGCATGTCACAGCACACAAACATCTTCCTCAGCTCGCCAGAGGTGCAATCCTCAGTTGAAAAGTTCATTAATTAGGAGCAGAGAAACCTCCAGTGGATCTCCCAGTAAGAAGTAGGGGGAAAAAAAAAATCCCCCTGACTGTACAACTCAGCATAATTACACCTCCTCAGGGCACTCCACAGTGCTCTGAAGCAGAGGCCAAACTTCCCTCCCCACCCCTTAGAGGAAGAACTTTAACCCAGTTAGAGTTCTACTGATAAGGGAAAAAAAAAAACCAACACACCCCAACACTCATCACTGTAGCTATTCAGCAAGTAACAGCAAAGCAGAGTCTCTGGAAAACATTTCTGGAGAGCAGAAGCTGGCCATGAGCACAGCCTGTGTCTGGGAAGGTTCCTCTTGGACCTCTGAGCAGAAGCTGGAGGCCAGCCCTCGGCCTGACTGTGCCACAGGGCCAGGACTGCACACAGCTGCTCTTCTGGGATTTAGCCACCGCCTTCCACCCACACACAGAGTGACTGCACATTAGGGACTTTCTGAAAGAGCGAGACCTCAAATGCCAAGAGTAGTTCCAGCCCTGGGAAGAAGCTGCTGCCAGAGGAGCAGCCGGAGCACCTGGAAAGGACGCCGGTCATACAGACAGAAGTTCCCTTTCTTCCCGGCTGCTGGAGGAAGCTGGATCCAACTCACCCCAAGCCTCTGGCAAGGCAGGGTGGATCCAGCCACAGACATGCAGCAACCACACCCTGGCTGCTGCCTGCCCTCCTACCCTCCCAAGTCAAGTGGGGCAGAGACATGAACTACGTTTATACACTTGAAAATATTTAATACGTGTTGTACACGTAGAATTACATTTTATACAAAACAAGATACATCACTGAAGAGCACTGTACAAAAAAACCCTATGGGAGCCCCAAGCCTTTATACAACAAAGACCAGGACCAACCAACCCTAACAAACAGGCTCAAGGACCTCCAGCCTGAGCATCTGTAAACTTCGTTTCTCTCAAATAAACACTTTTTAAAAGCACCATGTAATAGTTCTGACCTAAACCTTTCCAAAATAGAGACTTTATTTAATAAACTTAATACTTTCCAAGCTTAAAATACTACCCCCGCTGGGAGTGCCCTCGGCGTCGTCGTCAGCCGATGAGCCTCCCCCGGGCGCCGGTGAGGGCGGCGGCTCAGCCGGGGAGGGGAATTCCGGGAAGGCCGGGCTGGGGGCGCTCCCAGGGCGGGTACCGGCAGACAGGACCCGGAGCGCAGGCGGTGGAAGAGGAAAGCAGAGGAGAAGTGCTGTAAGTTCACGGTCCTTCCCGTTCGGCGGAGCAGGGTCTCGCAGGAGCCCCGCAGCGCTGCCCGCACAGTTCGCTGCAGCGGCCTCCCTCCGAGCGTGCGAAAGAAGGGGAGGAAGGGGTTCACCTCTCAGTCCAGCTACCCGTCTGTCCGCCGGGCCCCCCCTCCCTCTCTCCCGCGGCGGAGGACGAGTCTCTGAGGCCCGCGGCCGGCGCGTCAGAAGGCCACGATCGCCGTGCTCCAAGGGTTGAGGGTCCGCAGCACTGGCTCGTCGCAGCAGATCTGTCCCGGCTCGGCCTCAGTGGGCGTCGTCGTCTCAGTGCCGTCAAGGGGCGGCCGCCGGCGGCCCTTCGGCTCCTTGCTGAGCAGTCCAGAGAAACTGGAGCCAAAGATGCTGATGAGACTAGCCACGTTGCCGGTATCCATGTCTTCCTGTTCGCTCGGAGGCGGAGGGGAAGGTGGCGGCGGCGGCTCCTCCACCTCTCGGCGGGGTTTCTTCACCGGAGAGCCCGTTTGGCCCCGCTCGCCGGCGCTCCGCTTCCGGGGACAGTGGGGTGGCGGAGGCGCCGCCGTCTCCGCGCTGGCGCAGTCCGCCCGACTGGCCTCGCCGCCTGCCGCCGTCGCGCAGTAGCAGCTGCAGCCGCAACAACAGCGCCGCGACCGGGAGCTCTCGCAGTCCGCGCCGGGCAGCCGTGGGCCGCCCCTGCTCGCCTCGTCCTGCGGGGGCGGTGGCTCGCCGGCAGCCCAGGCAGCGGTACACGGNCAGGTAGACCTGTCGGGCGCTTCGCAGCACCAGTGACACCAAGAGGTTCTTGTGGAGCTTGAGGCCGCCGCGCTGGCCGCGGGCGCTGTAGATCTTGCCCAGCGAGATGCTGACGATACGGTGAGCCTCCAGCTTGAACTCCATCAGGGTGAAGTGAGGTGAGACGGGGCGGGGGGCGCCGGGCTGTAGAGAAGCCGAGCCGTGCCTGCCGCCTCCGACAGCAGCCCAACGCCTCACGCCGCTCCTTCGCGCCGCCGACTGAGGCGAGCCCACGCGCCCGGCCGCCTTTTATACTCAGCCCGCCCTGGCCAATCAGGGCGCCCCACCGGCCTCTCCAACCGCCGGCTGGCCCCCGCGCGCCCGCGCCGGCCAATGGCGACACAGGGGAGCGGTTCGAAAGCTCGCCCCGCGGAGAGGGCTCTTAAAAGGGAAACGCCAGGCCGTGGGGCCCGCTCTCCGTCTTCACGTTGGCTGGTTCACACCGACGGCCGGAGTTAAAATTGTGGCCAAAATAACTTAAGTTTCGTGGGGGGGAAAAAAACCCCTCAAAAAATTCCAACCCAAACCAAGAGCAAGGCCTGTCACGCAGCTTTTCCCCATCTTACGGTGTTAAGGAAGGAGCCTATGTTGGCTGGAGGGGGACATGCCTTGGAGTACTTCAAGGAAAATCTGTCCCCATGTTGCCCAGAAAGCCATCCCTGCCCATGCTGCTGGTTGGAGATCCGCCCCAGAGGTTCAAGGGTGAAGCTCTCAGACAAAAAGAAAGATCTACCATGGGGGTGGGAAGGGCTACAACGGAGGATGGGGAAGGACAACAGGCCACCAACATGGCCAGCAGTGATAGGGACCGTGGCAGCCTGGAGCACTTTCACATGGGAACTGAGAACCACACTCCACTGTAGCTGTGGTGGAGGGGCCAGCCCAGTGGCTGGGGGATGCAGGAGACAACCCACCACTTCCAGAGGCAGATCTGGAGACCAGGGAAGAATCCAAGAATGCTTCATGCAGTTCCTGCTCTGGGCAAGCCAGTGGGATGTTTTGGGTCTCAGAGCAGGGACCCTCCTTCTTCCACCATATGGCAAGAGGCAAGAAGTGAAAGGGCACAAAATTGAGGAAGGTTAATGAGCTGCCCCGGAGTATCAGTTTCCATTCCAGCTGACACACAAGAACTTGCTTCCATCCCTTTTTCTTCAACTGATTCACTTGCAGAGCTTCCAAAAGGAGAGCCACAGCCTGTTGTGATGCTGCATTGGCAGTAGCTGCCATGACACCCTGGCCGGCTGGAAGGACAAGGGGTGGCTGGTCACAGCAGTAACAAGAAACAAGTGAAGATTCAGTCACACCAAGACATAGTTAACACAGCAGGAGCCTTTCTCTCCCAACAAAACCCTACACTCAGGCCAAAGGCATGTTTTCCTCCTATTCCAGCACAGATGGAAAACCTCAAATGCTACTCTCTGGATGTAGAACATGGTGGTGTGTCAGCCTGGGGAGTTACATCTCAAAATGCCCACATCTTCTTGCAGAAACCTGCGATGCTTCATCTGAAATGATGGAGTTTTAGCTCTGCAATTGAACACTCTCATTTCAGACAATTTCAAAGCACCATACAAAACAGCCTTTCCCAGTTCTCCCCTGTCCATACCAGGTCGAGCCTCACCCAGCTGCCGAGAGCAGGGCTGTCCCCCCCATGCCCAGTGTGGGAGGACAGAGGGACGCCAGCCCTGGTGGTGGGAACCAAAGGTTTCCAGACTCGCTGAACCTGCTCCCTGCACCTTGGAGGGCAGGTAACACCCTGGCCTAAGCCCTCAGGTCAGTCTAACCAGCCAGGGCAGGTGTGGGTTGGGATGTTTGGGACTGAAGTCATGCTTCCTGGCTCATAGCCAGCATGTCTGCTTGCCACCCTTGTCCCCTCCACAGTAGGGCGTCCACTGTGCCCCTTCAAAACAGCTTGTGCATCACACGGTGCATGTGACATGTGTGGCTCCTGTCTGCTGCTTGTGGAGCTGTTTGCAGGATCCAGGCACCCACATCCTCAGCAGAGGTGACACCCGGTGAGAGAGATAAAGGCAGATTTGATACATCTCAGCTGGGTACATTCCAGCTGAAGAGCATCAAAACCACCTCATTATCTGGAGAAAGCTGAATGTGGGCAGAGGAGACACAGTGTGAGAGCTCTGCTGAGTAAAGATGCCTGGATGCGAGCAGACCAACCTGTTCTGTTGCTCACCACCTCATCCCACTGGCATGAGACACCATTTCTCATCAGTCACCATGTTTTAGCTATCTACCCTGCCTAGCAGCCTCACCCCTGCCCTATCCAGGGATAGGCACGGTGGAGATGGGAATCACGGGATCCCCAATACCTACTAGTGCTCGGTCAGGCACAACCCTCAGCACACATTATTCCCAGATCACCAAGTCCTTTCCTTTGCACCAGCCTTTCCCCCGCATGCCTTTTGTCCCCTTGGCAATGCAGTGGGGTGATGGCTTGCCATCCTGGGGGGAGGACGTTGTGCAGGACAGGACCGGCAGCGGCACAGGCAGAAGTGTCCCAGCAGCCCGTTTAAGCCAGGCAGTATTTTGGTGCCTTTCCCTCCCAGGCTGATGTCATGCTTTAGTAAGTTTGAGGCAGAGTCACATGGCAGCCTCTGAGGTCACCGCCTGGGGTGGCTTTGTTGTCTGTCTGCCTGCCTGCCCTGGCCTCCTGCCTGCTCACACAGCCCGCCGACCCTGAAGGGGTTCTCCTCCGCGCCGGGCATCACTGGCATTCCCACAGCTGGGCATCTCCATCATACTCATGGTTCAGCTGAACATCTCCATCCTATCTAAGTCTCGGCATCTCTATCATACCCACCTCTGTCACACCCAGGGCTGGGTACAGCCATCCTTTCAATGGCTCCAGCGTCACAGACAGTTGGATACAACCTTGTGTCCACACCTCCACGTGAAGAAGTGGCACTGCCCCCCATTCCTGGGGGGAGGTCACAGCGGGATATGGGAGAAGGAGGCGGAGGAAAGGGTGTGACGGGTGGCTCTAATCTTCGCATGTGATCTAACCAGGCTGGAAGGGGTTTGAGGAACAATTAACAATCCTCCCAGCTCAGCTGCCATTTCCAGAAATAGCTCTAACAGGGGGAGGAGGAGGGCAGGAGGGTGGAGGGGGGCTGGCAGACAAAAGGTGGCCTCTCCGCCAACAAGCGGCAGCCCGCAGCAAGGCCAGCGAACGGGTGGAGGAGGCAACCCCGGAGGCCGAGCAGCGGGGAGCCCACGGCCCCACCTGAAAAGGAAAACAATGCGAGATAAAAGCAGCTTGGGGCAGGAAGCAGCTTGTGGTACAAATAATGATCATCACAGAGGGCTGTGCGCACCACCGGCGTTTTCAGAGGCGATGAAATCCGCCTTCGACGGTGGGCTGGGGAGCTCGGCGCCGGGAAGCTCGTCGGGAATTGACGTTGGTGTATGTTGGCCGGGAGCGGTGCGGGCTGCGCTGTGTGCCGGCTGCCGCCAGCCCCGGCCACGGCGGCGCAGCCCCAGCCGGAGTCCTCCTGTCCCCCCCGCCCCCAGCTGGCGGCGAGGCTGGGGGGGCCACACCGGCAGGGCCATCTGGTGTGCAGCAGGGCCGCCCCGACCTGCGGCGATGGGGATGAGGATGTGGTTAGCAAGATCCTGTTTCGACAGCGGCGCCTGGCCCAGGTCCCACAACCCCCTCCCACCTCCGCCAGACCCTCGCTGTCACCAAATGTGGCAGCCGGGCCCCAGGGGGAAGTCAGTTGGAGCAAAGAGGTGGAAAAGCCTCTGGGTAGGACAGACGGTGAAATTAGGGTCTCATCATAGCAGAGGCTAAACTCATCCATCACTTCTCTTGGCTGTCCCAGTGCCACTGCGTTGCCCTCTTCTTTCCATTAGCACTAGGATTTATGAGTTAGACCTGGGAAGAAGATGGGAACAAAACAGCCAGACCAATGGGGCTGGGGCAAAAGCTTTCACCCTGCTGCAGAAACAGATCTTCAGGATATCCATATCCTGGGGAGATCCAGACACATCCCCAGCGATGGCTGACAACAGCAAAAGGGGATAGGGAGGAACATTTCCAAGTAGAGATTCATCCACACTCCCTGCCTGAGTTAATTTCCAGATGGGAATAACCCACATCAGAATTGCAAGGGGCCTAAGCGGGGCTCAGGGGGAGGAGGTAGCTTGTTTGACTTGTGTTTTGGGGTATTTTTCTTAAAAAAATGATGATTTGCATGGACGCAGTCTGGTCTTGCTGCAATTGGATATTGGTAAATGATTCTCCACAGCTCTCAACTGCTCTGGTTTATCTGTGCTTGGAGATAAAGTTGGAAGAGCTGGAAAACATCCCAAAAAGCAGGGAAAAGCACTAAACCTCTAATCAGACGAAACAAAACCGGTAGAGCAAAAGCACGAGCGAAACAAATAGAAACAAATCAATACAAACCTAAACCCAAAGGAGAGGAAGCAGCTCCCTCAGCTTCTGAGAGCTCTGAGACATTCGCCCCCACAAAACCACAGCAGGGTGCACGCCTGCAGCACAGCACACTAGAAAGCAAAGGGGGTTTTCCAGGGTTAAAAACCCCATTCTTGTTGGCAGGTGATCATGCAGATACCCCAGTCAAGCAGGACTTCTTCCCTCCTACGTGTCTCTCTATTTTCCACCAGTGACCTGGGATTCCCCCTGCTCCCCCTGCACAATCGATTTAAAATTTCCCTTTCCTTATTCTGAGCCACTGGTTCAGGATTTCCCTCCCCTCCCCTGGAGACCCATGACCCGGAGAACCCCCTGCCCATCAGAAATCCTGCTGCTCCTCCATCAGCCTCTCCAAACACAAAAGACAGCGGGGAGTGGAGGGGAGCCCACTCCCAGCTATCAGCTTCTTCAGGCAGCCATTTCCCTTGGAAAAATGTGGCCCCACATCTTTCAGTGTTTTATGGAACTGGCTTGGGTTTCCTGGGGAAAAATGCACTTATTTGTCTGGGGTTTCCTATCAGACAGCCCTTCCATTGTAGTCCACCTTCCTGTATTTTTTTTTCACCCACTCTTGATATGCCTGCAGTGAATCTTGTGCGGTTTCCAAAGAGGTGCAGATGCCCATGGTCTGTGTGCTCTCACTACTCCAATTATGCCAGGGGGAAAACAGCAGGAGAGCCCTGGGATGCAGCCTGGCAGACAATGTTCTGGCTGCCCAGCAAAGACAGGGTGATGGGGCCCCGTCAAAGATTGTTTACTGGGGTGATGTGCTCCCCAGCCACGGGGGATACACTCACTCTCTGCAAAATAAGGCAGCAGCCTTGGCGACAATTAAAGATCTCAAATTAATCATGCCAACTCCACACGGAGCCCGCCCAAGTCACAGTTCACCCACTGCGGGGCAGACTGTCCGCCCAAAGGAGTCTCAGCCTAATTATCTTTTTTTTTTTTCCCCTCTGCCTGTATCTCAATGTCACCTTTCTTTTAGCCAGTGGGCAAACGACAACGGCATCCCTCTGCACATCCCAGAGTGCAGATGTGTCCTCTCTGCCACTGCTTCCTGCTCAGGCGTGATGGGGAGGTTGTTCAATGATGCTCCAGAGCTATGGAGCCATTATCCTTAGGTGAGGCTGCCTGCTCTATTCCCAAACAAAAGGGCAAATCAGGGTCCCTGGGACCTGCCAGCAAACCACACCACACACAGCACTTATTAGGAGACCAAAGGTATGCAATGAAGCAACCTGAAGTCCTCAGAGCATCAACCACTGACAAGAGTGGCAAGGGCAGCACAGATCCTCTCTGTGCCGAATCCCTCCTCCCACTTTGCTAAGGAAATCAGTAAAATAAAAAGTCTGGGCCTGCCAGCAGCCCTTGATTCCCCCTGTTCCTTTTGATCCATATTCTTTCCTCTTGTGGGGATCTTACTTTGGCCACCTTGTCCTTCACATTGTTTGTGGGGCTGGATATGCAACCAAGGTCAGAGCCCTTGCAAGGCTGTCCATGGACAATGGATAATGAGGAACAGTTACGGGCTAAAATGGATGGGGAAAATGTCATTTCAGATGCTTAAGAAAGTGGTGAGGATTCTGGCAGTGAAGTTCCTCACTATCTAGGTCATTTAACCTCTTTTTGGATCCAAGTAAGCTCTCAGCATCCCATGGTAGGCAGTCCCAGAGTTTCACCCCGCAGAAAGTAATGATGTCTTTGCTCAATTTCATTTCCCATTTTCATCTTCACTAAGTAACTAATTGCTCATGCACTACAAAAAAGAAATTCAATTTCCTACACAACAACCCTTATTCCAATCATCCCACATCCTACCAGGAATGATCACCTTGCATTTCCTCGTTTATTCTTGTCATGGTTTAATCCCAGTCAGCAACCAAGCACCACGCAGATACTCATCCATTCCCCCTGGAAAGATGGGGAAGAGAATACAAAAAGGAGAGAACTCATGTGCTGAGATAAAGACAGTTTAATAGGTAGAGCAAAAGTTGTGCATGAAAGCAAAGCAAAACAAAACAAGGAATTAATTCACTCCTTCCCTTCAGAAGGCAGATGTTCATCCATTTCCAGAAAAATAGGGGTCCATCACCATTGCAATTTGGTTTCATTAAAATTAACTCTCCTTTAATCCCCCAACTTCTTGTGCACTCCCAGCCTGCTTACTGGAAGAGTGTTGTGAGGAGCAGAAAAGGCCTTGATGCTGTGCAAGCACCGCTCAGCAATAACTAAAACATCTCTGTCCTACCAGCAAATCCAAAATACAGCCCCATAGCACTGATTGTGAAGACAATTAACTCTATCTCAGACAAAACTAGCACAATCCCATAGTCAATGGACTTTTTGCCTTTTTTTTGAGTGGCTGCCCAGTCAGGGATTGCAGTTTGTGCTCCACACAGCCTCAACAAGGTACAGCTCTGGCATCAAAGCAGTTTTTCTGTACAACAAAGAGGTCACAAGAGACAGCATCAGGAGGAAAGCCCCGACCATAAGAAAAGCTTTGGTCAGACTTCACTCCTCCCCAAACAACTGCGAGTCCAAGGAAGCCTGCACTCCTACCTGCAGCACATGGCACCAGGAGAATAGAATACTTTGGGTTGGAAGGGACCTTACCTTTCTCTTTTAACACCTCGGAGTCATCAAAGTCAGGAGGGCACATCATCACAAAGTTGAGGCTTCAAGCTTTACACCAAAATCCCCACAATCCGGAAATCTAGTTAAAAACACAGAGCCGCCATGAGTAGGTAGGATTTGATGGAAACCCTCAGGATTTGATAAAAAATTTTGCTGCCCACACCACCACTGAATATTTAGCTACAGTCTATTGTTCTGTATCAAGTTATCACTGCCTCAATCCTCCTCTTATAACCACCACTCAAAATCTACTCTGACTAAAAATGCAAATGAAGAGGAAAAACGTTGAAGCATTTGAAACCCAGGGGGGAAAAGAATCTCCTATGCTTTTACAAATGAAACTTCAAATCTATCCAGTTTTTTCCCCCCAAGAGGAAAAGCCATCTCCTCCACACCAGATATTCTTTGCACCAGGCAAGTATGGGAGCACACACACACACACACACACCAGTGCACGTACTCACACACCACAAAAATTTTCCTGATTAAAGTTGGGGTGAGCACAGCTTTTTCCTGCAGACAGTTGGGATTTTGAAGAGTTAGCACTTTTCAGTGCCGAAGTGTTTAATCAGATCTTTCCTGACTAGTTCTGCAGCTGTGCACCACGCATCCAGCTCTCCTCTACCACATAGGAATCAGGTTAGCCAAGCAAACCAAAAAGCTACCAAAGCAGTTCCCACTGCCTCTAAACAAAAAATCAGAGCTTCCAACTGGAAATGGCAAAAATTCCATTTCTATTTTAAAAAGCAGTATGTTTTGAGCAGTTTTCAAGTGAAAATCTAAATAATGTACTTATCTAAATAATTAACACATAAATTAATTTTCATCCTTAATGAAAAGGCTGCCTTTTTTCTTCCTGGAAAGCTTGCAATTTCTTTACATTTTGGTAACACCTTCTTATTTTTAGCTTCAACAGCTCTGCAAAGCTTGACACTTTTTTTGCAAACCTGTAAAAAACCCTGCATTTTTCTACTATGTGCATAAAGTCTTCAAATAATCCATTAAAGGATTTCTTGAAACTCCAAGATATAACTGATATAGGGAATATTTCCCTATATTTCCCTATATAGGCTATGGGAATATTTCCCTTTTTCGTTCCCAGTGTGGTGAAAGTTTCATGAGAAATTTTGCACAGAATGTGACGTGCCAAAAGGACCAGAAACAATGGATGTAAATTAGAAGGGGGTAAATTTAGACTGGACATAAGAAAGAAATTCTTGACAGTGAGGGTGGTGAAGCACTGGAACAGGTTACCCAGAGAGGTTGTGGATGACCCCTCTCTGGAGGTGTTCAAGACCAGGCTGGACAAGGTACTGAGCAGCCTGATCTAGTGGGAGGTGTCCCTGCCTATGGCAGGGGGGTTGGAACTCGATGATCTTTAAGGTCGCTTCCAGCCCAAACTATTCTATGACTAAGGTTGCACAGCTAGTTAGTACTAGAGTAAGAGGTTAGGGTTAGCCATGATGTGCCCCTGATGGACTTTTACAAGTGTTTCAACAAATACAACCCCAATACCCTTCAGTGGGTTGCTGAGAATACACCACATTGTTAAGCACCCTGACTGCTATAACCAAATCCCTTGGAAGCTTCAAACACAGAGCAGCAAGACTTCACAACATTCACCAAGATGCTTCAGAAGGATGTCCCTTCCTTTTAACAGGTGAGTTATGGAGTCCTGCACCCACCATCTGTGAGCTGGTTTGCCATTCACAAGTCATCAGGGCACAAGACAATGGAAACCACTGTCACTGCAAAGTACAGTGGCACCCAAAGGAAGCCAGTGTGGGTACCTGGTAAACACCAGGCTACTGTTGGGACACTGTTGCCAGGGGGAAACCAGAACTGCTGAGCAGCTCCAGCTCAACTCAAGTCATTTTCTTCTCAAAGTTGCCAGAGCAGGACACAAGGGCTGCAGCACAGTATAGGGAATGGTGACAATGGAGATTATAGGGTTCTGAGGAGTGTGAAGCGCAGGTGGGAATCACAGAGGCTTTGGAAAGGACAAGGTCTTTGGGACCTAAGACAAACTGGCCCAGTGACTCCTTGACACTGTTTTTTTTCCTGGAGGGAATCCCATCCCTACTCAGCACAGGTTTTCCCTAAAACCTCCTGGTGTGGGAAAAAAGTCATCCAAGGTGTAGCAAGGAAGGACCAGCAAACACAGGCCTGAAGTTGCCGCCTGTTGCGCCACACCTTGCAAGCTGTGTCTTCCCAGGCATGGGGCTGGCCAGAGCAGGAGGCAGCTTTCTCACCCTGCAAACTTCAGAAACCGGTTTTACATGTGCCACAGCCTTCCCACCCCACACTCATGAGTAAAGCCGCTGGGATTGCAAAAGTGAGATATCCAGTTCTCATGCTGAGGAGGCATCTCTGCAAATGCGTTGCCTGTTCCTTCAGTGAACCAGCACTGCCTTTGCTGGGGATACTGAACTGCAGCTATATTCAGAGAGCACAGGCAGTGACACACACTTCAGTCAAAAGAGCAGAGACCTGAGAGATTACTCCAGGCCAAACCTCTGTAAAGGGGACTACTGTGCCTGCCTAGGAAATGGAGGTAAAATGGGAGTGTTCCCCACAGGCTGCTGCACGGAGGAATCACAGAGTTGGCTAGGTTGGAAGCAACCTTTACAATCATCGAACCCAATGATTAACCAAACACTACCAAGTACCCCGCTAAACCGTGTCCCTCAGCACCACATCGACCTTTAAAGACCTCCAGTAGTGCCTCAGCCTCTTCCCTGAGAAGTCTGTCCCAATGCTTGACAATCCCTTCAGTGAAGAAGTTCCGCCGTGTCTATGTTGCCCCCAATGTTGCACATGCACCATTCAGCTCCCAACAGCTTTTTTAACCCCAAAATTACGTGCTCATAGCTGAGGAAGCCAAAGATTTAAAAGAGGAAAGTGAAGGAACAAGGTGTCCTCGGCCCTGGAATGGCCAAGAGCCAAGAGGGAAAAGGCTGTTCTCACCCGGCAGAGGAGGAAGGAAGCGGTGCCTGCTCATTCCTGGGGCAGGAAGGGTAAAGGGAGCAGAGCAGACTGGCTGTCGCTCTCCCCTTCTTCCTCCCCCACCGGACACGAACAAGGCCTGGCCTTGTTGCTCTTGCCAGACAGGCTTGCAGGGACAATGGCCAAAGGGGTACCCACCCCAGCCCCCCACAGGACGTGCCGAGAAGCCGGCACTTAGGAAACGCGGGGGCGAAAGGGGCGAGCGGGACACGACGCCTCCGACCGCTGACGGGCTGCCCGGGGCCTAGCGGGCCGGACCTCACACAAGGGCTGGAAAAACCGTCACCAAGAGCCGGGACGGCGCCTTTTCACCGCAGCCCACCTCTCACCGCCCAACAGCGGGCTGCGGGAGCTCTCTCGCAGCAACCCCATAAGCAGCCCCCAGTTACCGGGGCCTCCGCTGCCTGAGGCAGCCGCTGCGGCCACACGCCAGCACCGGGGCGGCGACGCCAGCTCAGCTCAGCTACCGCGCGCAGGCGCTTGGCGCGCGCCGGCGGGGGCGTGGCGGCGGCGGGGCG
>VZTY01017588.1:36828-110205 GCA_013400935.1 Turnix velox
CGAGGAGGCCCCGGGAGTTGGAGATGGGGGGGCGGGGGAAGGGGGCGGAGGGGAGTGGTGAGCGGTGGGTTCTTTGAGGCGATCGGGGCTGGGGGGCAAATGGCGTCCCTGTCTCCCCTCTTCTGTGGTAGAAGTGAAGGAGGGTCTGGAACGCCCCCGATTCCAGAAGTGTTGGCCGCGGGAGGCCCCCGTGTGAGGCGCTGTGCCTGGCAGGTGCTGGGCTGCGCCCGGGCCTCCCCTCACGCTGTCTGGGCTGGGGGTGGACAAGCCTGCCCGGATGTCCCCGCCGTGGCGGCTGTGGAGTGGGAAATGTCGCCCTGCAGCCGGCACAGCGGGACTGGCCGGCTCCTGAGTGGGTTCCCTGAGAGGCCAGGGCCGTGCTGTCCCGGCAGAAAGATGACCAAGACGCTGCAGCGTGGATGGCTGTGAGAAGAGGCAGGCCGAGAAGGGCCTGAAACAGAGGCAAACACAAAGCAAAGGTGGCTGAGGCAGGAGGAAAGGCAAACAGTAGTTAATGGGATGAAAACACCTCGGTTTCTAACAGCTACCCCACCTTCAGCTTCCTGTCACAGTGAAACACAACAGAGGGGGACCTGGTGGGGAAAGTGTGAGTGCAGGAGGTGGGAAGGGATGCTGCTGCAGGCAGGGAGAGTGAATTGATCGTTCTGCCAGGTTGAACTGGCTGGTGCTATGGGGAAAAAATACGAGTTGCTATGGGTGGAGAGAAAACATCCCGTCAAACTTTCCAGAGATGTTCCCGTGCCATGTGGGAAAGGGCTAGGAGTAGAGAGGGTATGTACTGCCAATCCTGGTGTTAATTATTACCCAGCAGGTTGAGGTGGAAGGGCCTGATGGAGGCTGCCCACGTTAGGTTCAGTTTGTTTTCCTGGAGTTCATAACTCCTCCCATCAGAGGAAATCTGGCTTTACTTTAAATTTCTGCTTGTGGGTACTTTCCCAAGTACACCCAGTTGGACAAAAAAACACCAAACCTTTTCATAGCAAGTGGTGGAGGGAACGAAGTTCCAGATCCACACTTAGTGTGGGCTGCTGACTTTAAGGCACTAGATGTGGCAGACTCAGAGCCATGGGTGTGTGAGAAGAGGAAAGGACACACATCAGGTTGCCAAGAGACTGTAGCTTAGATAGCAGAGTTGAGTGCTTCAGGCAATGGTGGAACATAAAGTTACAGTCCTGGCTCTCCTGCAGGACATGGGCTTGGTTTGTCTGTCCTGGGCTTCCCCTCATGATAGCCTGCTTTCCATCACTGGGGATAAACACCTGTATCTTACATGGATGCTTTGTACAAGTGCATGGACTCCTAGTGGCCACCTTTCTTACCAGCGAAGTCTTCTCACTTGTGTCCCTCATCCCGGCTTCCCATGAATCTGGAGGAGTGGTTCAGGACTCAAGACTGCACAGTTTGCAGTCTTGATGCAAGTACTGTGACCCAAACTTACAGACCTGCATCAAAGCAGCATTCAGCAAATTTGCCATCAGCAAAGCCTGCCTTCCTGTGAGTGTACTCATCTCCAAAAAGTTTAGAGCAGCAGAAAATACTTCTGTTCCCTAAGCCAGTGTAGTAGAAGTGTGTGGGGTTTTCTTGCACTGACTTAGAATAAACAGTGCTGTGCTGGACAGTTTGCCTGGCTGTATTGTGGGGACAGTTCCTGTAATTCTCTGTGTCCTTGGGGTATCTTACCCAGGCAGTCAAGAGTCTGCGCAGGAAAGCATTGAGAGGAATGTGAAACAATGATTGCTCTGCCCTGGCTTGCCTGTGTCACTCAGCACAACCTCCCCTAAAGAAATAGATCTTTTCATTAATATAAGTTGTTGCTCAGTTGTTTGTGCTGCAACAAGAGACTGGATTGCTCTACCAGCCAAGGTAGAGCAAATGCTTGTTTTACAAAATACACTAAAAATTTTAGAAGGAAAGATGTCTGGGAGAAAGCTGGACTTCCTTGTTCATCTAGACATGGGGTTGTCTTGCTGTAACTGCTGCAGAGCAACTGATGATAATCCCTTTACCTCTCTTTCATGACCCCGGCTGCAGGGAGGTGCAGAAAGCTGTAAACACTGCCCAGGGACTCTTCCAGAGGTGGACAGAACTCTTGCAAGATCCCTCCATTGCTACAAGAGAAGAAATTGACTGGACCACCAATGAGCTCAGGAATAACCTGCGGAGCATTGAATGGGACCTGGAAGACTTGGATGAAACGATTAATATCCTTTTTGTGGCTCTTTGGAAGCAGGGGTATGCAGTTCCTGAGTTACACAAAACAGCCAAGTACCAGTGTTTGCCAGTACTTAAGTTTTGCAGAAATTAGGACAATTTAGGATTGAATTTTGGATTTAGTCAAACTGAAAATGAGAAATTAAGGCAGCTGTGTTTACTTGCCTTATCCAATCCAAAAGCAGAATTTTTCTTTTGCCTTTTTGTTTTCCTTCTGATGAAGTGCATTCTAAGATGCTTAGTTCTAGGAAGCCTGCTGCTGTGTATGAGTTTGGATTTCTGTGCAGTCGGTTGCACTCCAGGCTGGCTTCCAGAAATACTCCTTTTCCCTTGTGTTCATCTGAACACTCCAGAAACACTGCACAGAGAACTGAAAAAAAATACAAGACAGAAGCCTCACACTGGTGCATTCACTACGCAGTACATTCCTGACATGCCTTTCAAATGTTGGGAGAAGGCACAGTGCAGTGCCATTTGGTAGAACCCCGCTGAGGCACACTCAAGGTTTGTGAGGTTTGTGTATCTGTGTCTGTAGCAAACAGCACTAACCAGGACTCCTTGACTCGCTGCCTACGCATCGTTGAGGCAAACCCACGGAAGTTCAACCTCGATGCAACGGAGCTGGGTATCAGGAAAACCTTCATCACAAGCACGCGGCAGGTGGTCAGGGTAAGAAACGTTGGGCTTGAAATGGGAGTGTGGTGAAAAGACATGAGGAGTGATGAGGTGGTTAAAAAAGAGGGAAACTTGTGGCCACTTCCATGGAGAAGTGGAGAGCAGAGAATAAACCTGCTTCCTGCTCACTCTGTCTTCCTCTTCTTCCTAATGTGCTCCCTGCCCAGTTGGGTTTGGGGCTGCAGGGTTGCATGTGCCCCACTCTCTTTTACTGCTTCTGTCCCTTTTGGCCTTCACACCTCACTTGTAACAACAAGCCTGGGAACCCGTAGAAACTGTGAAGGATGAGCAAAGACCCTACTATGATGCAGAGAGCCCCCCTTCAGAGTTGAAGGAAATCACAACTGTCTTGAATTTTTAGTAGCACTAGTTTTCAAAAACCCAGAGTCCACTTTGAATGCAGACAGGTGGTTAAAGCCAAGTGTTACTGATGTGGTGACTTCAACTTCCTGCTGCTACAGAATAGTCCAAACAACCACTAGATTTATTTTTAACTTTGAGATTTTATTTTTTTCATTTAAGCTCATACTTCAGTAGCAAAAGGAGGATTTTAACAACTTGGTGGCAATAAATGTGGAAGAAACACTTTCTCAGAGGCTTCACTGCCTGGAAACAAGCTGCTTGTTAGGAAGTTTTCTTCCTATTAATAGCTATGCTAAGTGTAGCTTAGTTTTTGTGCTGTTCCTCATGACTCTGATGTTCCTTCTTTACAAAAAGCATTGCTGTGACCAGCAACAAGTGAGTTACCCTACCCACAGTCTGGATGCAGTTCCTAAGGCTTGGTGCCTGGTAACTGATCCCAAAATCATGCTGCCCATAGGTAGCAGACCTGTGTGTGGCACTTTGGTGTTGGTGTAGTTTACTCTCCAAATGAACAGGATCAGGCAAGCCTGATCTACAGTCCTCTTTTCCTGGCTGAAAACTGCTGGCTAATGGATTTTGGAGCAACATCTTGTACTATTGAATGTAGTTCATCAGTGGTGTTAGGCAGCTGATTTCAGTTTTTATGGAGTTTGTGATGTGTAGCAGTATCTGCTTCAATCAGTGATAAGTAACCAGTTGAGATCTGCTCTTGAGTGATCTATTGTACATCTCTGAACAGAAAAACATACCTAAATGTTATGGTGGAATCAGAACTGTGCTGACAGATCAGCTCCCATTAGATCACAGTGACTGCTTGTCAGTCTGCCCTATTGAAATTAGATTGCTTTACATGGTGATGGAGAGCCTTCTGTGGCTGGTGATCTACAGATCTCAGCAGCAAACTTAATTGGTAACAGAGATAACATGGGCAGTTGGAGAGGATAGCCACAGGATAAGGAATTTATCTCATCCTACGCAATGTAAAACTGTGAACAAAGTGATGGGGTTGAAGGCTTCCAAGACCTTAACGAGCATGGCTCTTCCTTAGAGTACATCACTGAGAACTTTAGTTTGATATAAGTCAAATCTAAGTGCTTCTGGCTGTAGTGGAGCAGAATTAATAGTAAATAAGGAATGTTTTCAAAATACCCTGTTGACATTGATTCTAGTATTAGTAAAGCAATGAAGCTTTTGACTATATTCTTACAGTCTCCTCAAAACTGTACATTTTAAAAGGAAATCTCTCTTCCCTCACTCCCCCTTGCAGCACCCTGAAACTGCATGTCACCTCAAATCCAATGCTCACATACTTCTTCTTTTATTGAACAAACAGGACATGAAGGATCAGATGTCGAACTCCTCAGTGCAAGCACTGGCTGAAAGAAAAAACAGGCAGGTGAGAACCAGAAACAGGCAAGTTATGTGAATGTGGTGGTTTTAAGGAAGGTTTACCAGCTCTGGCAACTAGTATCTCAGGCTATGTGTTAGGTGAAACTTCCATTTTCACTTTGAGGTCCTCACATTGTAAGGTAGAGTGTATAGCATTGATCCAAACTATGTAAAGACTGTAATTACAGTAGATATCCTCTCTGTAGTTTATCCCTTTATGAACCTTGGTTTTGGGAGGGGTCTTGTGTGCTGTTGCAAAACTGTATTTATACTGTGTCTGTTTTGCTGCCATGAGAGCTGGTTCTTGCAAGCACCCTCTTTCCAAGCCCATCTCTCAAAGCAATAAGTCAGCACTTGCCATCTGTCTCTGTCTTTAGATCTGCTTGTGTACAACTGTCAGTGTTGCATCATTGTGCAGGAGGGGGGATCTCCCTCCTCCTCTTGGCCAACAGAATCCATGTCAGTGAATGTAATCCTGTACACTGCTGTATTTAGGAGCCAAGATGCTGTAATACCCTTTCACACAGCTACCTCTCTTAATAGTTAGCCATTTAAGAAGATGCAAGAAGCTCAAGGAGTCTCAGGTTGTCTGTGCTTGTAATCCAAGGAGTAGAAACAGATGCAGCTTGCACTCCTCCCTGTCTGAGGAGGAGGCTGTAAGGAGATCCCTGAGCTGACTTGCAGAGCTGCCTCAGTAGAAGTTGGTGTGCATTTCTTAACAGTTAACTTATCTGGCTGCTTCAGTCTTACCACTTGTGGCAAAAATGACAAACTGCAACAAGCTACTGGAACACACAGAGCTGATTCCTGAGCTTATTACAGGGCTAATTGACATGCTTGGCAAACACTTGAGAGAGCCAAGTCCCTTACACCCTTGCTCAAACATGCCTGTAGCTGTCTGCGTTTTGCTGCTTTCCTTTGTGTAAAGTTCCTGCTAGCTGCAGGAGACCATATGGCTCAGCTCACACTGCAACACCTGGTCAGGAAAGCTGACTTATCTGTGCTGTCTTCCTCTCCCTTCTCCAGCCCCTTGCCTTCCTTCCAGACTGCAAAGCTTATGCTGGGCCGGCCTGCAGTGGTTTTTCCAGCGAGCCTCTGTGTCTAGAAGGCTGGCTGGTGGCAACCTGACCTTCACAGGCCAAGGCAAACAAAAGCCTTTCTATTGAAACTGCTGCAAAACTGGTACACCACATTAAATAATCAGTAGCCATACTTGCAACAAACTGGAGAGAACCAGAAACTTGCTCAGTTTCTTGAGAGTGGGCACAGCAGTCAGTCCAGCTTTGTTCACCCCTCCTTGATCCTTGTAAGGCAGATGGACCATAGAGACTATTTTTAGCCTGCCAGGGTGGCCTGGTCATTGTCTTGCTGTTTTTCACAAGTAACTTGTTCGCTCCCCTCTGTCCATGACCAGAAGCTGTGAGATGGGCTTGTTAAGAATCAGCCTTGCTCCCACACTGGTGGGCAGAGCTCCCTAACCTATTTGTAGTGCTCCAGGATGCAACTCCTCACCTGCAGGCCTCATTTGTCCCTTGTATTACACCCCTTCCAGGGATCAGCCTTACTCGGTTGGAAAGCCACATCTTTGCTGGCATTGCACAAGGTTCTCTGGGTTGTAGAGCAGGTTGCAGCTGTAATCTTGTACTCTGGCAAGTGAACAGGAAGCCTAAATCATGGAACATAAGCACACAACATTGTTGTGTTTCTATTTTGCACTGCAGCTCAACCAGTAAAGTACTTTATCCAGACTCTCTTAGGCCCCTGTCATTAGTAGGACCATGTTCAGTTCAAGCTATACATCTGTTAGCACAGTATATTTGCACTTCCCAATTTACATGTGCTAGCATGCGTGCTGCCTCTTGAGCAGACCTTTGCTAGTCCTTTGTATGGTGCAGACCTCCTGTGTACACCAACTGTTGGTCATACTCCAGTTCTCCTGCTGCTGGAAAGGCATAGTTGCCACATCAGGCTGCAGAGACTTCCCTGGCTGGCATTTTAGCATTGCATTGTCTTGTCAGTGACAGCACTCTGGCTGAGGAGCAGTAGAGCAGGAGGAAAAGGATGCTGTATGTGGGTATATAGTAGTACTGTCTCTTCTGCCTTTCCCCTACATGCTCTGGATGGGCTGTGATCAGGCACAAGCGTGTTGCTAAGGGTTCTCTGCACCTGTTTAGGCACTCCTGGGAGAAAGTGGGAGTCAAAGCTGGAGCTCTGGACCTGACAAATACAGCCGTCTAGACCGGGAGCTCCAATTAGCAAATTCACACTTCATCGAGGAGCAGCAAGCTCAACAACAGGTAAGGCAGCTGGCACCATGTGGACTAAATAGCTTTGCTTGCCAAATGGGTGCCAGGGGAATGAGATATGGACTGCAAGAGCCAAAAAAAATAAAACTTCAGTCCTCGGCTGGTCTGGATGCAGAAGCTTTGGATGCATCCTGGTGCAGTTTTTAACCCTTGAGGCTTGGGTCTTCTGATCTGTAGAAAAGGCAAACAACATGATCTGGGAGATGCAGCACCCTAAGCTTTAATACTACAGGGATTGCTGAAATCTTTGGAAGTGTAGAAATGTTTCAAACAGAAAAGGGCCAGTTTCTCTTAGGCAACTTCCTGTGGTTAAAATATGAGCTGACGCTTATTGTTGTTTGTGTGAATCTTCTTCAGAGTAGGCTAAGGAGAGAAGGAGCACGTGTCTGCTTCCTTTTCCTGCCTTTGTCAACATGAGGTTCAGTAGAAAGTCTATGCAGGGCCTTTGTGAGAAACCCCAGCAAGGTGCTTCCCCCACTACCTGGGGAGTTCATCTGAAGAAGTGCCCGGGGAGCGTGCAGCCCCTTGTGCAGCAGCCCACCCAAACACAGGCCTTCAAACAGGCAGCTTCTCAGAGGCAGGAGACTGCTAAAGCTCCTGACCCTTCAACGCCACCCCAGCTTTCAGACAAGTTTTACCTACTGACTCTAGGAAGATAAATAGATTCAGAAGTATGTAACTAGGGTAAATCTAATCCTTGGTGTGACTGTGCCTTGAAAATGACTTAAAACATCAGCACACCTACTCCTTTGGCACATTTTGAACCAAGCTTGCTATTTTTAGTAGTAGAATCTGCATTAGCTCTTTACTCAATTAACCCCTTGTTAGCTGCAGGTGTTTCCTGGTTGCATTTCCCAGGGACAGCATCAGTGTGGCTCTCTGTTGCCTGCTGCTCTACCTGCTGTGGGCAGAGGGGCTTGATGTCCAGCCTCTGTGGCTTTCAAGAATCACTTCAACGATGGCTGCGGTAGTGAAAGGAGGGGGCATGGCTGAGCCGAGGCTGGATTTGTGGGGATGATGGGAGGCTTCAGCCTGCTGTGCCGTGGGGATGCCATTCCAGGGAGACTTCCCTGCAGCTGTCATTTCTCCAGCATTTCTTTGTAACATAGTCTTCATTCCTAGTGGTTAGTTCCAGGCCCTGCGGGTGATGTTGGCAGGAGGCAGCAGACCTGTAATTGCTCATTTCCCTTCTCTTTGGCCCCAGTTGATTGTGGAGCAGCAAGATGAGCAGTTGGAGCTGGTCTCTGGCAGCATCGGGGTGCTGAAGAACATGTCCCAGCGCATTGGTGGGGAGCTGGAGGAGCAGGCAGTGTAAGTGTGAGACATGATGGTATGGGGCTGGCTGCAGCACAGCTGGAGGTCCTCATGTGCATATCTCTGCCCCTCCTAGGGCTTTTGAATTTTCTAGTCCCTCAGGCAGCCTCTCCAGCCTTTGATTTTAGGCAGTGGAAAGTATTTCTTACTGTAGCCTGCAAGGATCCAACTAGTCTTGTTTGTTTGAAAGCCTGCACCTAGGGCAGGCTTAGCTGCCAGCTTACCTCTTCTTTCTCTTTTTTTACACATTCCCCCTGAGGCGTGAAGTTATTGGCTTCATGCAGTGAGCAGAACTGAACAGATGAGGGAGGGGCCTGCTGTGTAAAGGGGATACTGGGCAATTTCCCACTCCACGGAGTTCTGTGCTGCCCCTGGATAACTGCTTGATCCAGAAGTTCTCAGCTCAGCCTTGTTGCTGTGAAATGCGCAGCACAGAGCTCCTATTCATAGTTAAAGCTAAAAATAACCCTCACCCATACAAAGGGTTAAAGGGTAGCCCACAAAGTAATTTACACCATCATTTACATATAAATTATATTTCTTGTCCTTTGCAAACAAGTGCATGAATTTTCCAGCTATGCAGACTAACAGCTACCACTTCCGGAGAGGTTTGAAAGGTTTATGCCTAAAACCTGCCTTGTTTTGCTGAGAGGAGTCCAGAGAACTTTGTCCCTTGTGAAGTGATGTTGTCCTTGATGGACAAGAGGACTTCTATACCCACCTCCTGTATGAAGCATAAGAGTCTTCTGCTCTCAGGGAAGCAGCTCAGTGCAGTGTGTCCATTTCCAGATGGTCATGTCCTTGCTAGATGAGTAAATAACTGCTGCATTGAGGCCTCTTCACCACTGAATTAAGGTTTAACAAGTGTCCTGGAACTCCAAATGAAGGATCCTGGCCTTTTAAATGTATTAAGCTTTAAAGTTACAGTGGCTTGAGATGATTGGATTGGTACATTGCTTCTGGATATGCTGGTTTCTCTTTAGATGGGTTCTTAGCATTGACAAAGCAAAGCTTCAGGAAAGGTTTCAAATTCGTTACAGACACTGTGTGGAGGAATTAGAGGGGTAGTTTCCATCCAGAGCTTAAAAGCATCTTAAAATCAATTGCAAATTTCATTGCTTCTTGATACTGGAACAAGGTTTTAGTTTTAAATGCAAGCCCTGAACAAGAAGAGAGATTTGAAGTCCAAGCTGGCATCTGGCTCTTCCTAACCTTTCTCTGCTAATCACAGATTACAAATGTGACTTCAGGAGGGGGAACCCCACATTGCAGGAATGCATAGAGCTCAGCCACAAGTGTGCAATGGGGACCAGTCCAACACAAGTCCAAAAGGAGTTTCCACTTCACAGCAAAGCAGAGCTGCTACTTCAGCAGGTCTTTACCCCCTTGGATTGGTTTCTTTCAGGAGACACAGCTGTTTTGGTTTTCTTTGCCAGTGTGTGATAGGCTGGTCACATCAGTGTGTTTGTGTGTGCTGAGAAATCCCAAAGGGTCATGCCACTTGCTGATGTGTGCCATCCTCCTCTGTTCCCAGGATGCTGGATGACTTCTCCCATGAGTTAGACAGCACTCAATCACGGCTTGATAATGTCATGAAGAAGCTCGCCAAAGTGTCTCATATGACAAGTGGTAGGTCCTGGGGTTTGGGCTTCAGTCCTGGAAAGGGAGAGACCAGTTCTGGAAAGGGAGTGATGAGCCATGGGATTTCAAGCTGGGATGCTACACGGTCCCACCCAGCAACAGCCATCCCAGGCCCCAGCAGAGAGGAGGGAGCAGCTCTCAGTGCCTGAAAGAGATTTCCAAGCCCTGCAGCTGCTCCTGCCCAGACACTGATCTGTAGCCTGTCCCTTGCCTTTGTTTTATTTACAGATGCCTTTCTATTTATGCTGCTACTGCCACAGTGGGAAAATCCCCCTCCAGATGACAGGGGGGGAAGCTCTGCAGCCTCCTTCTGCTCTGCTGCAGTTTCCCAGGCTGCCTGGGGAACAAAAACTTTCAGGGTGCCTTAAAACACTCACCACTGAGCATGGCCTTAGCAAACCCCTTCCCAAATCCCACCTGCCCTTGGTCTGCCTGGCCCTTGGACCTGTTATAGGTCAGATAAATCCCTCAGCTGACAGAGGAAAGAGACGATTTTTGTGCAGAGGAGGAGGCTGAACCCATGAGAAAAGTCCTTATAAGGCTGTGCCTGAAAGCAGTGGGCTGGCGGGGTGCCATGGGCAGAGCAAACAGGAAGCCCAGCGTGCTTGCCGGGAAGTCCCCTACTCCTGGCTCACCTCTCAGGCACTGGCATTGTGCCTGGTGGTCCCCTCCTATGTCATTCCTTTCCTGTGGGGCTTGGGAGGTTTGTGGAGGCAGCAGAAATTCAGGAGGAGAGGCTCTTTTTGCCCTGCAGGATCAGGCTGGCTGGTGGATGTATAAGATTGCAGAAAAACAGCCATGGAGAGNCTTGTGGAGGCAGCAGAAGTTCAGGAGGAGAGGCTCTTCTTGCCCTGCAGGTTGCAGAAAAACAGCCATGGAGAGACCATTTGGAGAGTGCACTTGAATTACCAGTGGCCTGGTGGCAGCACAAAAACTGGCAATCTTTGCATATCTCCCTTTTTCATCTGGGAAGAACACTCTGATCATTGCACAGTGCTTCTGAAGGTTGTGAAAGAGCATTTCTGCTGCCTCTGGCATCTCATGTACTGGGGCTGACTGTACCCAGAAGTTATGCTATGAAGAAGCTATGAGGTGCCAGTAGCTCTGTTCCCGATAGTGCACCAGCCACCAGCAGGGGCTTTCTGCCATTGCAGATGTGGCCACAGACAGCAGCTCTCAGGCCATGCAGTGCTGAGCTTCTGTGGAGCATGCCCAGGCCCTGCAAGATACAACCTTGTCTGGGGAATCTTCATTCCTTGCAGAGCCCTTTCAGGAAGCTTTCACTGAACCACTTCTTATGCCCCAGCAAACAGGTTACTCCTCCAATGAGCAGCTGCATGCAGTTCTCCACTTGTTCCCCTTGATTGCTTTTGAGCTGACTTATCAAATCTGTTTAGGGAAAAGTCTTAAAATTCCCACAGCTGTCCCCAAAAAGCTAGATGTATCCTCAAGGAGAAATGCTGTCACCTTGTGGGAGTGTGCTGCCAAAGGGATTGCTGCTTTGGCCTTTTATGGCTTCTTTAAGGTTAAATTAGAGTACAGCGAGGAAAAAGCTCTTCCCAGATTTTCCTTCCCTGTTTGAACAGGAAGACTGATCCTCCTTTTTCCTTCCAGATCGACGGCAGTGGTGTGCAATTATCATCCTCTTTGCCATCTTGCTGGTGGTGCTCATCCTGTTCTTTGTCCTGTGATGAACTGAACTTCCTCAGATGCCCCCTCCCTGCCCCCTCGCCCCCCCAACTGGGGGAAGTGAAACTCCTCACCGTTTCCGTCCGCCCACAGAGATCCCAGGCAAGAAAACCTGCACCCAGCTCTCACCATTCTCCTCTGAGGACTGCTGCATCTCACCTGGCCCCGGGGTAGGAGGTAGAGGATTGGAGCTGCCTCCTCCCCCAGTTTGATGCAACCTGGTCGGGGATTGACCCCTGCGCTTCCTCCTGGTGCAGGTAGGAGCTGGTTGCAGGGTCTGGACGTGGACACAGTGCAGCGAGCCCTGGGGAGGATGGATGGCACTTGGGTGGGGGGGAAGAAGAAATGAATTCTCTGAGCATTACAAACTGCATTGCCAGCCCGTGGGTGCTTGTTAGCCTTTAAAAACATCACCACGAGGAGCAGTAGCATGAAACCCCAGGCAGCCATGGCCAGGGAGGGGACCTAAACTCCCCCAGCCCCACGCTGCCTTCCTCCTACAGCTGCAGGCTTGTGCTGTGAGTCTGCAGCTGAGCATCCCTCTACAGCATCCCTTGGCAGAAGCTTACTCCCAGGTGAGCAGCAGGAGGTAGTGTCTGTTCTGTCCTCAGCCAGCCAGGAAACATCAGAAACCCCAGAGCTTTTAACTGGGGTTGATGCATGTTGCAAGCTGGCAAAACTGCCCTTAGCCAGTGAGCAAGTTTCTTAAAGCTTTTAAAATTGCCTCCTTCGTTATACAAGCCTCTAAAGCTCATTGACTGATGCTTTCTTTGCCCTTGTATAACTTGAGTGACTGCTTCTGTTTAACAGCTGCTTCCTTTTGGCAAATGATTTGTCAGGTCTAAAATAACTTATTTTTTTTAAGGGTAAAAAAAAAAAAAAAAAAAACTTTATTTGATTTTTTTGATGATCATTTGGGCCACATTTTCTCTATGGGTGCACAACATGCATTGTGAGAGCAATGGGGGTCAATTATGTATTTTAAGTGCATATAAACTTGTAAATAGGATGTCTTCATTTTTCCCAACTGCTATTTTTAGCCTCTTCTGTTGTAAGCAACCATAAGGCAGGAGATCCAAAGGTAGCTCATTTCTGTAGTGCTTCCCAGCCCTTTTGTTACTGGAGTTGTCTCAGCAGCATCAGTACCTGAGTTGTCTCCCATGTACAGGGAATTAGAGTGAGATTTGGGGGGGGTACCAGACCCTGATGAAGAAAGCTCACCCTGACAGTATTTGTGGGGAGAAATGCAGACAGTGGCTGGGGGGAGGGGATTCATACTACAGACACCAATTGCAGGATGTGGGTGACCCTTCAGGAAAGAAAATCCCAGTTCTTACTAAAGATTGGTGCCACATTTAAGTTGCAAACACCAGAAGACTGGGGCTGGTCTGAGCTTATGCCTCACATGTGTGCCTCAGATGGGGCTGGGGGAGGAAATTAATTGGTGCTGACGCTAAGACTTCTGCTGAAATTGCAAATCACCCCCAAAAATCATCCTCCCCAAGTGGGAAGTCGCCACCAGGCCGCTTTGCCTCCGGGATGCTTATCCCAGATGGATCACTCCTCCCTACTGGGTCGTAGCAGCTGCCTGACCCTCATCCCTCCCCACAAGCGCCAGGGCAGCACCGTGCCTTCTGCAGCCAGGCACTGGCCTGGGGGCCCAGCCAAGCTCCCCCCATGCCTGGGCTGATGCTCTCCTCATCAGCGCACACATGCCCTCACCGCTAATTATTTCAGCAGTTGCTCTCTATCCTTGTGGAGCACCTTGTTTGTTTTGGTTACACTGTCAGAAATACTGGGTGTCCCCTTTCCTGGCTAGCTGTCACAGTGTCTGTGCAGCTCCTTGGGCTTAATACCTCTCCAAGAGCAGGTTTCCCAGGAGCACAAGTCCCACCAGGGAGCGAGGCTTGCTGCTGGCTGGTGTTCACACACCACCTAGCCTTGGTCTTACTGCAGCTTGGTTGTGCCTCCATTGGGAATGGCTCCATGTGGGACTGCTCTTTCTTGAGTCCTGTCTATGTTTGCTTTTTCTGTTGTTGGTGGTGCCCCCCTCCCTTTAATACTTAATAAAAGTGTTGCTGCTGCCCAGTGTGGCACAGCAGAGATCACTGGTTGGCCTCGTGGTGACCTGTGCCTGGGGACAAGCCGGGGCTGGGGAGGAGAAAGGGAAGTCATGCCTGAAGCCATGTAAAGCTCCCACCAGCCTGGCATCACCCTTCTGGCTTTTAAGCAGCTGCTGCAGTTCCTGAGGTCTCCTCTGCGCCACAGACAGCTGTTGCCCAGATGTAGGAACACCACCACACAGAGGGCAGCCCTTGCAGCTGGTGGGAGGGATCCATGTCATGTCCCTGTGAAGTCACCCTGGCGCCACGGAATCAGTTTACCCTTCTGTGGCTGGAATGAAAAGGAAACCCAAAAGCCAGCAGGGGAGCAGCCTCGTCACCGTGTGCCACCCCCACAGCCCACCATGCTGCTCACCAGAGCAGGGAATGGAAGTTTTTTCCTGCTTTGCTTTCCCCCCCAGTACTGCAACACCATCAGGAGATGGCTGTTGGAGCTACTGGGCCATGGGAAACCAGCCTGATCCATCCAGAGACATCCCCAAAAAATGCAAGCTGCCTGGGGAGCAAAGGCAATAGGGAGAGGCAACACAGCTCAGCTCTCTGGGGAGTCCTGTCCCTCACCCTGTCCCTGTTTCCCCACTCTATAGTCCAAATCTGTGCAACTGGGGATCATCAGCCATAAGAGCTGTGCACTGTGTCACCCCTGGCACCTCCCCAGCCAGGACACACATTCTGTGCTGAGGACAAGCTGCCCACAGCAATTACACCAGCCCTGGGGAGGACTCAGCCCCACACTAGGTACCCAGCACCATCCACAGCTCCTGCTCCCAACAGTATCCCCACACCCCAGTGTTGAGCCATGTCCCATCCCTCTGGGCAAGTATCACTCCTGGTAACAGAGTGACAGCTCAGGTTCTCCACACTGTCCACAAGCGAAGGCCACCATGGTCCTTGGTTACATATATATATATTCAAGTCAGTTTTTGAAATAATTTAAAAGAACTAGCCCATGGGCACAGGTTTCCAACAGTGGCAGGGAACCCCACAGCTCCTGGGGATGCAGGAATGGGTCATCCCCATGCTGGCCATCCAGTGCCTCACAGGAAACCCACCATGGCCCACCAGCAGGGCCTATGTGTCCCTTTCTCCACATCTCAGGCAGCTTCTGAAGGCGTCCTTGGATCCATGAGAGGCAGGGAAATCTGCCTGGCCCCAGCAAGTGGGCCCAGTCCTGGCCCCATTGGGCAACTTGGTCCACGCTGCACTGTCCTGCAGCACCTTGAGATGGTGATGGGACTTCATTCTCCCACCGGGCTTCCTAGGAGCCATACCGGGGCTACCGGGGTGCTGGCCGGTGCCTGAGCACACGGAGGGACAGGGTGTCTGCCCGGAGCAGCAGTTCCTGGATGTGGGCCAGCCCCAGCCCTGAGACAGCTGCCCCATTGACCTGCAGGATCTCATCCCCAACACCCAAGAGCCCCGTGTACAGCTTGGCCGTGCCAGCATCTGCCATCTTCTGCACGTAGACACCTGTGGAGAAGAACACGGGTGGGTGAGGCCCCCCTGCCCTACACCCAGTGGCTGGGGCTGTGCCCTTCCAGATGCTGCACATTGGACCCATGCACAACGAATGTGCCATGGGTGGCTGTTAGGACATTTGAGACAGGCTACATGTCCCAAGCCAAGGGCTGAGGGAACACATGGGATGGAATGTGGTCAAAGCCATGTGTGGCAGCATCCTCCATCCACTGTCACCCCTTTGGGTGTCCACCCCACAGACAGGGAGCAGGCCCCTCCACCTGTCTCCAGACTTGCTCCCGGGGAGCAACAATAGCCACCACAGAGGGACCACATTCCATGCTCCTTTAAGCTTCTTCTGCTGCTTTGGGATGATCCCACCATACCTGTGTCAGGCCGGCCGTGCCCAGAGGTGATACAGAACCCAAAGGTGCCGTGTGGGGGCCGCTGCAGCTCCAGCTGGCTGGTGCCATCAGGAAAGACCTCCACCACACGCCCCACTGCATGCAGCTGGCCTGGTGCCCCAATGTCCTCCACGCTCAGTGAACGCTGTGGCCCAGAACCCCCCTTCCTGTAAGAAGAGGGGAGACAGGGTGAGCAGAGACCACCGAAGCCCACAAGAAGCCTGGTTACAAGGGGGCCTACAGGGAAGATGGGAAGGGTCTGTTCACAAGGGCATGGAGTGATAGGAAAAGGAGCAATGGTTTTAAACTAGAGCAGGACAGGTTTAGATCAGACATCAGGAAGTTCTTCACACTGAAGGTGGCACAGGCTGCCCAGAGAGGTAGCAGAGGCTCCATCCCTGGAGTCATTCAAGGCCAGGCTTGATGAGACTTAGCAACCCAATCTAGCACAAGATGTCCTGGCTCAGTGCAGGGGGTTGGACTAGATGGCCTTAGAAGATCCCTTCCAACTGAATGCTTTCTGTGATTCTATAAAGCCACCAGGAACAGGGTGGTGGGACACCCAGCCATGGCCAAGCACCCAATACAACATTCCCAGGCACAACAGGGCTGTGCTGGGCCACATCCTACCTGTCAGACACGTTCTGGGGCAGGAGGTAGGCATTGGCACGGGGTCCCTTGCCCAGGAGGCTGTGCAGGCTCTGGATGGAGGAGGCTTTTTGGGGCTGGCAGAAGGGTGACACCTGGGGAAAAGTACCCATCTGAAGTGGGGATGACCATGCACACTGTGCAGTGCCATAGCCCTTCATCCACTAACAGTGCCAGGGAGCAGGGGAGCATCCCAAGCTCCTTAACTCCCACTGGAGCCTTCCCCAAGCCAACACTGTCCCTTGCTCTGAGCCAGGATGTCTGCCCAGGGATTGGGGTTTCTGGAGGAGGCACCTCACTGCTGGGCTGGCTGGGACATACAGGCCATGATTCCAACTTCATCTCCCCCCTTATAAAATCTGCTCTTCCACCTCCCCATTCCCTCTTTTCTTCTGCCTTCCACCCTGGCTTTGAAAACTTCACAGATCTGGGGTGACTCGTGCCCCTGTACCCCCTGTGACCTTCAGCCCAGCACCTTTTCTCCTGCTGGGCTCCCGGTGGACCACTCCCCCTCCCCCAGTGTGGGGGTGATGTCTCCAGCTCACCAGCCTGAGGGACTGCAGAGAAGGTGACTTCTTCACACCAGGTCCATCCTGTGGAGTGCTGCCAGGGGCTGGGAGCTGCTCCATGCTGTAGCAGCGGAAGCGGCCCAGGCGCTGCTTGGTGCTCTGGCTCAGGCTGCACAGGAGCTTCTTCAGCCCCGAGGCTGAAGCACTGCTGCCCTTGCGACTCACTGGCTGTCCCAGTAACCTGCATGGAGGAAAAATGACATCCTGAGAGGGGAACCTCCATTAGGGAGCAAGACCTGCAGCTGCCTCAGAGCTGGGAGTGCATCCTGCATCTTGGGTTGAAACCCTGCAGCACAGTGCAACTGTGTGCAGCCACCCCCACCCCAGCAGCAAACTAGTTCTCACAAGGGATGTCTTCATGAGCAAAGCCACTTGAAGGGCTTCCTACCCATTTTCCCCAGTATTTCAGGGGTTGAATACCTTTCAGACCTTCCCAGAGCTCTCCACCTGATGGGACTTCATCTCACCAAGGGGGCTTGAAAGACCCAGCACCATCTCACAACACTCCCACTAGGCTGAGACTGCCACCAGCAGCCCAAAAGAAAAGAACCTAGCAGTGAGCTAAACCCCAGCCCAAGGGCACCCAACATCACATTTGCTGCAACACACTCACCCCCCGTGGGTGGGACCAGCTGTAGGATGAAACACAGCTCCACAAAACCCACATGCAAAATCCTCGCCTTCATACTGTGGTCTCCAATACGTTTTTGGTGCCAAAAGGCAGAGTCCCATCAGGAAGTGTTGGGGTAGAGGGAGGGGCTCAGTATGGAAGCATCCTGCTGCACCAAGGAGGGATGCTGAGGGACACAGCATTAGTGCCGGGTGCTGGTGGTCCCTTGCTCTCACTCACCCATGTGCTAACTTCCCATCTGGGTACTGCTGCACCCCAGGCATCTCTGCAGCATCCCTGGGTGGACAAACAGTCTCCTGGGATGCAGGAGTGACAAGCTGTGGTGGTGCCCCTGCAAAAACAGCGAGACAGTCACATTCCTGCTTTGTTGGGGACCTCCCCAAGCACCCTCACGTGTGGGTTTCTTACCTTTGGCCATCCCTGGGGGGTCCTGCCCATGGGTGTTGTTGCAGTTGTTGGTGGACAAGGCACGGAGAGGGCTCCCCGGGAGCCACCTGGGGCTGCAGAGACCTCGCCGCTCCCCTGGCCCTGCTGTGCCCCCGGGCTGGGGGGGGGCAGCAGTCCCACCATCAGGCTCTGGGCCTCGGCCTCCTTGGCTCAACACCCGGCAGCTGCCACTGGAGAGGAGGGTTTTCCTGCAAGGCACCTGGGAGGAGGCCTTTTTGGTGGTGGGGGGAGAGGGGAGGTGGGTGCCCAGCACTGGGGTGCTGGCCTCTGGCTTTGAGGTGTGGTCTGTGGGCTCACTGGTCTGCTGTGGGGCATGAGTGCTGTTTCCTACTCGCTTGCTGCCTCTCAGATGCTGGTGGGGGTCCCCTTCTTCCCGGCTGCCAGCTCTCAGCCGGCTCGTGGTGCCACCTGGACGCCCATTCCCGGCACAAGGGCCACCACCAGCCACACACGTCCCCTTCCCTGCCCTCGCCTCTGGCTGTAAGGCAGGACGGGGGCCCCTGTGCCCACGAGCTCGAGGGTCCCTGTGTCCCTTGGGGTGGGGGCTGTGGGGTCCTGGTTCCTCACTGTCTGTCCGGCAGCCATCGGAGGTGTCGGTGCTCTCCAGGGCCGAGTCCACCTCATCGATGTAGGTGACATCTCCAATATATGTCTCCTTGATCTTCTCAGTGTGGATGCGCTGCCGAGAGGGAAGGATCCACAGTGGGGACCCCCGGGGGCCCAGAGGCCTGGTTTTGGGCTCCGGCTGCGCAGGGCTCGGCCCCCCTTTCTCCTCCTGGATGCTCCCTTGTGCCGCAGGGCTGCTCTCGGCCGTGCCGCTGCCTGCCGGTACATCCGCGCCCCGGCCGGAGGTGCCACCGAGGAAGGAGCCGCAGGCGCTGCACTTGCCCCCGGCCACCAGGTCATTGCTTCGGCCTCTGGGCCGGCCGGCTCCCTCAGACGGTTGCCTGCCGCCGGCCGGCTCCGGAGAGGAGTGCGCGGAGCTCAGAGCCCGGCGGGGCCGCAGCTGCAGCCGCTCCAGGTACCGCACCTCGGCGTCGCGGGCCGACTCGTCCTCGAAGCGGACGCGGGACGGGGAGGGTCCCCGTGGCCGCCGCGACCGCCCGCAGCTGGACTCCCCGCTCGACGAGTCGCTCAGGCTCCCGCCGTCCCGTGCGGCGACGCTCGGCCTCCCGCTGGGCTCCCTGAGACACGGGACAGACGGACCGACAAGCTGTGACGGCTGCCCGGCTCCCTCGGGAAAGCGGGGCCGGGAGGGGGGAAACCCAGTGCACAAGATGGAGGAGGAAGAGGCGAGTCCCACCACACTTTAGAGCCCCACTCCCCTCCCAGCCCTCTGCCCAGTGCCGAAATCACCAGAGGCTGCAGCGATACCCAACTCCCACAGCCCTCTATCGCCTTCCTCAGCCCTGAGGTGTGCGGTTAATGAGTCTGAGAACAGCGCAGTAATTGCACATGACCCAGCGCGCACACAGAGCTGCAGCTGGGTACAGCCCTCAGACAGCTGGGAAACACAACCCTCCCGGCCGGCCAGGCAGCAGCGCGCCATTAACGCCTCCCGCACACGGAAATGCTCCCCAAATATTCTGCTGCAAAGACTTGGCGTGTGCCGGGGCAGGAGGGATGCTCCTGCGGGGGGAGGTGTGCTGCGGGCGGGTACCAGGCCAGGTCATACCCTGTCTCTCTCTGCACACACGCCAAATCCGCACGTACCCGCCCCCAGGGCACCCCGAGTGATGGCGGCGGAGGAGCGGGGACGGCAGATGTCCCGGGGGGGCTGTCACTGACCTGGGGCGCGGGGCGGCGGGGAGGAGGAGGATGTCGTGGCTGGCGCGCAGGGGGTTTGTCCGAGCCTTCATGCGGGCGCGCTGCAGCAGCTGCTTGGCCTGCTCGTGCCGCGGGCTCAGCTCCAGCTCCTGCCCGGGGACAAAGGCCCTGCGGCCCCCGCAGCGGGGAGGGGGGGATTAGTCAAAAATAACAGGGATTAGACCTGGTTTAACAGTGACGACGGGGCTGCACTGCCCAGGGAAAACGGGTCTCGGCTTCCATTCGAGGGCAGACTGGCCGCCATGCCGGGGCAGAGCCAGGCGGGAGCCCCGAGGTGCCAGGCAGGAAGGAGTGGGGGGTTCACATCCCGCACTGATGATGCTTTGCGGGGGGACTCAGCCCCGGCACAGCAGCAATTTGCACCGGGGAGACTCCAGAGGTGGATGGGGAAACTGAGGCAGGCACTGCCTCCCCAAACCCTGCAAATACAGGTAGGTTTGGGACAACCCCCTGTCCGTGCTGGTGGTGACCCCCCAGCCCTGCCACTGCAGGGTAGGGGAACCCACGGGCTGCAGGAGGACATAGCCCTGCTCTGGTGCTGCCTTCCCGGTTGGCCATGGCCCTAATCCCTCTGATTAAAATAATCAGCTCAGGCAGTCACTTCGGGGAGCCCAGCCTTAACCTCTTCACAGCAGGAGAGTAGACACAGGCCAGCCCCCAGGAAAGTCCCCCATGTCACACCATGGGGGGTCCAGCCCACCCCTTAGATGAGCACATGGGGAGTGCAGCATTCCTCCATTCAGCTCCTTAACCAGCCATCACTGATCAACCCCTCAACAGACTAGAGCAGAACCAGTAACCGCAGTACTGCGGATGTCTCACTCCCTCCCTCCCTCCATGTAGCCTCACAAGCCCCCCAGCCCACCTGTCGTGTTTTTTAAGTCCCTACCTCTAAGGTTCATCATTAGGTCAACAAGATTACACACAACCATCACCTCCACCCTCTTAAGCACCTGGAGCAATTTTCTGTCCTGTCCTCCCCCCTAACTCCTTTCCCACCCTTCATCTGGTGCCCAGGCTCTACACGGACACCCAGCTCGGCCTGTCCCTCCTGCCCCAATTGCTCCAAAGTATCCAGAGCCCTTTCTTGCTCCCCACAGGCTGTCACGCTGGAGGGGCTGATCCACAGCCCTTTCCCACAGCCCTGCCAAGCCTCAGCACTAATTTGCAATGTGTATTTAAAATACAAGGTGAGGGAGGTGAGAATAAGGAAGTGCTCACCCCTCCTGCCATCACTACTGTGCTGGGACAGACCTACCTGCAGCCCTCAGTGTCCTGCAGTGACACCCCTGAGTCCCAGTCCCCGTCACTCGCTGGCACCTCTGAAAGGCAGGATGGGGAGAAGGCATCAGCGTGGACAGACCATGGCCTGCACCCCAACCTCCCCTTCACCAGAACTCCCCACACCCTCAGCCCCTTGGCTCAGCTCGTCCCAACAAACATCCCTCTGGGCTGATTTCAGCAGCTGGGTGCAGAAGAAACCCCAGGATCAGGACATGGGTTAACCATCACCCAGTGCAGGGTGTGCCCACAGGGATGGGGATCACGGGGTCACCAGGGGAGATGCTTTTCAAGGAGAAATTAATTCCCTTTTGTGTTGTGGGTGCCAATGGGAAGACAATGGCCACAGCTCTCAGGTGCCCCAGAAAGTGATATTCTTGCTCTTTGCAGCAGAGTACTTCAGTAGGATGCTGGAGAGGACCAGCAGCACCTGGAGTACCTTGGTGGAACAGTACTCCATTTTGTTTGGGGGCATCTTCTACTGCTGACAGTGAAGGGGGTGCAGCATGATGGGACCTGGGGCAGCCCCAAGGAATGAACCAGCAGAGAGCTGTACCCTCAGCCTGGAGGGAGGATGGCACTGAGGACCCAATGCCTTCAACCCAAAACTTCTCTTCCTGCTCTCCACCCCCCCCTCCCGGCTCTACCCAGTCAGGTTCTGCCCAAAACACACACCTGGGGTGGGAAGGCCCAGCACCTCCTGCAGCAGCCGCCGGTTCCTCTCCACCCTCTCAGCCAGTGACAGTCTCTCCCAGCCCTCAGATGTACTGGGGGGCACGGAGGGACCATCTCCATCCCACAGCGGGGTCTGGGCTTCTTCTTCCAAGGTGGGTGTCTCATGGGGGGAAGCAGAGATCTGCTGGGATCTGCTGCCTTCATCCCAGGGGAACTTGGTGCCTCCCGGAACATCTTCCTTGCGTGCCGGCACCCGCCAGAGCCCCGGAGTGCCAGCACGGGGGGCCGGGGAGCTGTCAGCTGTGGGGTCCCTGCCATCCAGCAGCCCGTCCGTCAGGTAGGTGCGGAGCTGAGCCCGTGGCTCCAGCGGTGCTGTGTCTGTCCCTGCCTTCCCCCGACGGGGACGGGGCTTCTTGGGTGAGGGGCGCTCAGGGGTGGTGGTGGGGGTCCCAGTCCGGCCAGCCCCCCGCTTCTCCTTCAGCGCCTTCACCTTGCTCTCCAGGACAGCGTGGGGGCTGCAGGAGGCCTCAGGGTGCTCTGCTGGGGCAGAGGCTTGGCCGTGCTGCTTGAGGGGCCGTGGCGGCTGCTGCCTCTCAGTGGGAGAGGCCCCCTCCATGTGCCCTGCAGGGAGAGAACCCAGAGAGGGTTGGGTGAGTCCCAGTGCTGCCCTCACCCTCCTCTCCCTCCCCCATATCCACCTTGGCACCTCCTGCACAAATCAGCCCAGTTTCTGCTCCCCAAAGCCCTGCAGGCAGTGGATACAGTGATGCCCATGTGGCAAGGGCATGCGATGCCAGTGGAGGGGACAGGGACACAACACAGGGCACTGACACCGCACAGGGAGGAAAGGGGAAAGGGCTGGTTCCTGAAGCAGGGAGCTGGGGTTGAGAGGGAATGTGGGTGCCTGTCCAGGCTATTTTGGGTGCACCCACTGAAATGCTGTGGGGAGAACCGGCACCCTCTGAGCCAACTCAGGGATCCTCAGACTTCCCAGAAATCCCACAGGGCAGCAATTCGCCAGAGAGTTGTTGAGTTGCTGACTCCCTGCTTCAGCCGAGCCCCCAGGGCCATAAGTCACTTGTCCTCCACGTGTCACCTTGTGGCCTCGGCGGCACACAGGCACTGCTGCCATCCTGTACC
Organism: Turnix velox; assembly: GCA_013400935.1. Taxonomy (NCBI): domain Eukaryota; kingdom Metazoa; phylum Chordata; class Aves; order Charadriiformes; family Turnicidae; genus Turnix; species Turnix velox. Next base: position 59,641 of record VZTY01017588.1, read on the forward strand.
CTACCAGGAGCATCCCGTCCCCACACTGCCACCCCTTGAGGAGCCTCCTCCATGTCCAGAACTGCAGAAGAATCCCTGGGGCACCCCCCGGACTCCACAGACTANTGGGGCCCCCCCCGGACCCCAGGAACCTCCCCCCCCCGGTGTCGCCGCAGCCCCTCACGGCCCCCGGGCTGAGCAGTTGGCAAGAGGGGATGTGAGTGGGTGGGAGGTGAGAGCTGTCCTTACCCCGGGAGCAGCATCAGCAGAGGGCTGGGAAGAGGGAGAAGAAGGCGGAAGAAGGGAAGGAAGCAGAGGAGGGGGGGGAAAAATATTTTAAAAAAAAAAAAAGGGAAAACCAGCAAATCCCAGCCCCTTCAGCCGAGCACAGGCGCCTGGCTGTGGGGCCAGCCCTGCCTCCCGCCCAGGCCTCCTCCTCCTCTTTCTCCTCCTCCTCCTTCTCCGCACCCCGCACCAGGGCATCCGGCCAAATCCTGCCCCGGCCATGGCTGGCCAGTGGCCACAAAGGGTGAAGCCATGTGTGGCGTTGAGGGAGACGAAGAGGACCCCACGGGAGGGGGGAACCCAAGAGCCAGCGGTGGGACGGAGGGGAGCCCGGCTGCCTTGGCCGGCTCTCAGGAATGTCCTTTGTCTGGGCTGCGGTTTTGGGAGGCGAGCGAGAGCGAAGGCAGCCACCCCCCAGGGCTAACAGGGGGGTCTGCTCTGCTCCAGTGGCAGGAGGCTCCAGGAGGGAAAACCAACGGAGAGGGTGGTCCCATTGGGGTGGGGTTGTTTTCTCCGACTGCCTTCAGACCAGCCTGCCTGGCTTTAGGCAACCTCCTGCAAACATCACACGTTCACAGATGTGCTACATTTTTCCGCTTTCCCAAATCTTGCCTGGAGCCCCCAGCAACCCAAGGCCAACGGCTCCAGATCAAACACCTCCAGCCTGGAGGATGGTGGGGGCTGGGAAGAGCCAAGCTTGGTATAGCCATGCACCATCACCCCCTAAAACTAATACGCAACAGACACCCCAAAGAGCCACCAGCTCCAGAACCTCATCCCTCGACCTTCTCTCCCACCCCCTGAGACCGGACAAAGCTCATCACCCCACAGCAGGGCCCTGGGTGGGCACCACTTACCTGAAGGTGTGTGGGATGCTGTTGCCGGGGTGCAGGCCGGGCGCTGCAGGGGCCATGGGTGTCCCAGCCCCACTCTGGCTGCTGCTTTAAGCCTTGGCTTTTGATATTCGTGATTGGTTTCATAATCCCGATCAAAAGGAAATCACCAGGATTATAAAATTGTTTTAATCCTCCCAGCTCCAGTCCCACCGGCCCCCACCAGCGTGAGCAGCAAGAAATCACTTTTATCTTCTTAAACTGTCCCCCAACCACCCCGGTGGCCCTGGGACCCCCATTCATGGCCAAAACTGAGCCCAAGGGCTTTCTTCCCCATGGGAGATTGCCACACTGTCAGCAGGGATGGCTACATAGGGACAGCATCTATCTCAGCCTCTCCCAGGCTGGAGGGCACCATTGACAGCTTTGGGTCCAAGAGGTGAGAAGCCACCTCACCCTGTACCCCAGCCCCTGGGGACAGACCTCCCCTGCAATGCTAGGACCCACTCTTACCTCCATGAGGTCCTGGGGAGCGGTCCTGGACAATGTGTCTGGAAGACGTTGTCCCCATCAAGCTGGGGACAAAGTGCCCAGTGAGGTGCCAAAGCAAGGGCACTCAGGTTCCTGCCACCAGCCAGGCAAGGAGCCTCAGGCAGGGAGCCGTGGCCAGCAGCAGCCGGAGCACGGGGGGATTAAACCTCCGGGAAGCGGCCGGCGTGAGCAGCAACAGGCTTAGAGTGATTTCAAGGCGCTGGGCTGTCTTCTGGAGGAAGATTGATTGCAAGAGACGATGAAAGGATTTAAGAAAAGAAAATGAAAGCGCAAACCCCAGACAACCCAGGGCTGGGCTGGTCATTCACCACACAGGGAGGACACCTGGGACCTGAGACAAGCTGGAGAGGGACAACCAAAGGCTCCCAGAGCCTTTAGCCAGTATGACATTGTCCATGCAGGTTTCCTCCACTGTGCCCCCCTGTCTGTGACTTTTGAGCCTTCCTGTGACCCCCCCCTACTCCCCCTCCAGGCTCGTCTCTAACATTTCCCTCCTCTGAGCACCTCCAGCTCCATCTGGGACACGGGTCCTCCCCTCCTCTGTCCACCAGTGACAGCCCCACAGATCCCACAGGTGCAAGAGCAGCAACTAGAGCCTGGTGGAAGGCAGCGCTGGGTGGGTGGATGCAGCACCAGGGGAGGGACGTGGAAAGAAAGAGGCGCAGAGCGGGGACAAAAGAGCCATCAGATCATTGGAAAACAAAGAGCTTGTAATAATGAAAAAAGGACAGATTTTGTAACCAATCACTTTTTCCTTTGAAAAACACAATCACAGTAACTTTGCTTTATACAACCACCTAGAAACTATGAAACAGCATCACATTGTGCATTTTTTTCTTTAAAACCTACTTATCAAGAGGGGATTCCACACTTCAAAAATTATATCCATTTGGGGAGGAAAGAGGAGACAGCTAATAGCGCAGTCACAGATACATCATGAGTCCAAGCAAGCGGCAAATCTTTGTCCTCACCTTTTCCACTTAGCCAAAAAAGAAGAGTGGAGAAGGGGATAGCAAAAGAGAAAGGAGGAAAGAAAGGAAGCACCCACAGAGGACTAATCACATTCCATAATTACTTTTGACACCTACAAGGCTTCATAAGAAGATCATTTAGACCAACAAAGTGGGGAGGGGAGAGGAAGGCAGCAGCAGGACCTGGGGGCAAACTTCAGCTTTTCCACCCCAGGCCCCCTTTCAAATGCCCATCCTTCACCGGGATCTACAGGACAGAGAGGTCATCACAAGTTCTACCAGGCTGCCAATTTCTCCTCTAGAGCAAAGTTTGTTATTTGGTTTCTAAAACTTGAGAGAACTGTGAGGCCACGGGGTGCCCACCCAGGCAGGGTCAGTGCCACTCACCCATGGTGCCAGGGCCAGAGCAGCCTCCTACTCCCACTGGGAACAGAGATGGGGAATCAGCACTCAGCTACACACACTGCAATCAGTCTTTTCCTTCCCCTGCAAAACCTGCATTCCTCTAGCAACAGCCAGGATGCTGCAGCAGAGACTGAAGCCCCTGGAGAATGCTGACACACCAGTCTGACCCCATGGTGGTTTTGAGTCAACTGCTTGTCCCACAGTGCAGTATTTGGGGTGGCATCATGTGAGAGAGTCAAGGATCAATGAGGTGACAGCCACAGAGCCCAACTGTGACTGCTGCAGATACCAGCAGGGATTTTCCACTCTTCCCCCCAGGAGCCCCAGCCCCTCTTTTTCAAGGAGATAAAACAATCCAATCACATTCTGGAATAGAAATGTAAATTAAAAAACTCCAATGATGCTTAAGGCAGAAGACCATCTTCCCTGCAAGCACAAAGCAGAATGGTAGAGGAGAGGAGGGAGGACATGGAACAAAGATGGCTTTTCTGTTCCCAGCAGGACCCAAGCCACTCCCCAGTCCCAGAACACATCCCAGCACAAACCACCCCAAAAAGCCCGGGGCAGACACTGAGTCACAGCAGGCAGCCCAAAGCAGCATCCTTGCAGGAAAAGGCCAAATTCACTTGGCTGCTCAGAACACAGACAAAGCTGGAAGGCTTTGTGCTGTCTTCCTTTTGCCTTGGAAGATCCACAGTAAAATCCCCAGAGATGGTTACCAGGACCATGCTCTCCCTCCTGGCTGTGATGGCTGACTCCAGTGAGGAAGCAGAACAAGAACCTATTAGGAAAGGAAGAGCTGCAGGATCCAACTCTGCTTCACAAGAGACTTTCCAACCTCCCCAAGATTTTCCTGCTGGCTGCTCTGGTGTCTCCCCCAGGACCCCACATATCATTGGCATTGGACAGACAGCAAAGACATCCACAGAACAGGGAAAGGTGTAGGACAAGCAATGGCTGACTCTGGGAAGGCGCCTGGATTTGAGAGGTAGGAGCTTATTCCATACACAGAGGACACAGCCATGAGCACTGCAACTGCCTCTCACTTGAACTGTGGTGGGACAGCATTGGTTCCTGTTGATGGAGCAACTCCCACTTCTGCTTCCTCCCAACACATTGGTATCACTTTACCGAGGTATGGAGACCTGTCACTTCTGTTAACACAATCCCAAGGGAACTCCAGCAAGCAAATAAGCTTGGGAAGCTGCAAATCCTAACCCTCTGCACCCCCCAAAATCCATCATGATCCCTGGATGGGAATCAGTACAAAGGAAATTTCTAAAAATTCACAGGGCACATTGTGGTATCTCCTTCCCTCAGATGGGATCATCTGCAAGGGTTTCAGCTGGACAAAAGTGGCTTCCACACCCACTTGGGAGCCTCATGTGACTACAGCCTCTGACAAGGCCCTGACAACTCAAGACAAAGAGAGAACAACACCCAAAACCCAGTGCAGCTCCACCACAGCCCAAACCCAGAGCTTTCTCAGTTCCCCTTTCCAATCAAGCTACATCCTGACAACTAAAGCCCTGGATAAAAACCAACCCAAAATCCATCTCCTTTTACTTTGCTCTCCATTCTTCTGGATTGTCAGCCTGCTATTCTCCCTCCAGCACCCATTAGCTAAGCTGGCCAACCAAATGAAGCCACCCTGTCCCCACTCCTCTTGCTCCCATTTGCAGAGGCTGCTCACAAGAAGCAATATGGGTCTATTTTCTCTCACCATCTGCTCTGCTTCATCAGGTCTCCCTTTATTAGCCAGATGTTCTGGTAGATGAGGAGCCATCTTGGCTTTAGTGCTCACTCTTGGGAGGAATCCTCACGCCTGATTTCTCAGAAATCTCTGTGAGGGAGGGAACAGGCAGCTGAGAGCCTTTAAAATCCATGCCTCCGGGAATTCGGGCTCCTTCTTCCCTGTGAGAACATCTCTGCTGCCAAAGGGGACGATGTTTTATTTTAGGAAATAACATTTGCCAGCTGTAGCCTGCCACCTCCCCTTCTTCTCATTTCTCCTGCCAGCAAAGACAGAGAAAAAGGGAAGGGAAAGAGCAGGGCAGGGAGCTGAGCATATAGACTAAATGCTTGCTTCCCCTAAGGACCTGGGTAAACTACAGAATAATTTAATTACTTGACCTTCCCAGGTTGGAACCAGGTGGTGGGAGGGTTGTAGTGGCAGGGGGACACACAGGACATTGGCCACCTATCCATGGCCCACTTTCCCCAGCTGAGGAGGGCAGAGAGGTCCCAGGGACTGGTGTTGCTTCAAAGTATCTCTGCATTTCTCCTTCCCTCTGAAGGGATGAAATGGCAGGAACCTCTGCCTCTTTTCGAAAGAACCTCTTAGTTAAGTAACAGCACCTGCTTATTTTGGGATGACCCCCTGGTGCAGCTGCCCTCCTCCTCTAGGCTCTTGCTGGAAACACCTGTGCAAGGTCTGGACATGGCACCAACTGCTGCAAGGCAAATCAGGAACTGAAATATCTTAAGGGGCTTTATATCTCAGGCTCCTCTTGCCTACAAACAAGAACTCTCCAGTTCAGTACAAACAACAGCTCAAAGGAAGTCAAACATGGGAAAACAGCTCCTGGGCACCAAAGGGATGACTACCACAACACAGCAGCTACTCCAGCAGGCACCCCATCCCAGCAGAGGCACCTCCTGGCAGGTCCATCAGGGCTTGTGTGTGAGGGCACATCCAGGGAGCAGGGGTAGTTACAGGTTCACAGCGTTGTCCTTAGCCTGGTACAGAGTTCACCACCCCCAAATTTCAATTTATTTCAAGTGAAACAAAAAGAACCAAGTTTCCTTCTTCTGTTCCTCAGGTCAAGAGGCATGGCAGGCAAACCAAGGAAATGCAACATACCAGTTGAGTGGGAAACCATGCTATAAGCTAATTAAACCCCAGTAACTACCAAACAGCAGCTGAGCAGGGGATTCTTTTAACTCCATCAACCAAATTAGAGGGGCAAATCACCACACAGACATCAGTGCAGGGATCCCACTTCAAAAGTTTCACCCTTCTTTGACAGTCCCAGTTGTGCACACCAGGGCTACCCATGAGCTGGGCAGAGGGGAAAGGCAGCAGTCTGGGGACCTTGGCCACGCTAACCTGACTCAGTCCTGCCCATCAGCCTCAGCCCCAGCTCCCCTCACCCAACAGCACCACTGGGAGAGAGCAAGAAGCACGTTTCATGCTAGGGGAAGGAAAGAGGGGCTCCACAAGCCTTTCCTTCAGGAAAAGACACCTATAAGACCATCAAGTTGGCATCACTCTTTCAACACTATTTCCTCAGCAATATGGCTACCCTTTACCCAACTCCACTGAACATCATGGCTAGTGAGACATTGCAAGGGCCACCACTGACAGCCAAGCCACAAGGCAACGTAACACCAGAGCACCCAACAGAGGCTTTCTGCCAAACCAGAAGCCAGTGGGAGACATGTTTTCATTTTCACCTTCCCCATGAGGTGGGCACAACGCAGTCCTTTCCACCCTCCAAGACAGCTCTCCTACACACTGCCTGAACCCCAGGAACTTCCTTGTCTCCTCCCACTAAGCTGGGCTGCAGGAAAAGACCAGGAAAGCTCCCTGCTCAGCATGCGATGCCCTCATGCCATTCTAAAGATTATTAAGGCTTTGAAAAAACTACTTTTTGGATGGAAAATTAAGTTATGAAGCCTTTCTTCACCCAGTTTTTACACTGTTTATAGGACCCAGCTTTTCCTTTCAAAAGGGCCTTAGAATCACCTGCATGAAAAGTCAGCATTGAACCGGTACAAAAGACAAGCCCAAAAGCAGTAGCAGCAACTTAAAAATCAGGAAGAGAAACTTTGGTTCAAAATAAAATCAATTTGAAAAGAAAGAGAGAGAGAAAAGGTAAACACAGGTGCAAGTTGTCTCACATGAGGGGTATTTGCAGGGCATCACCCCACAGCTCTGGAGATATAGATCTACATTCCCGGCTTTGTTTTACCATTAAAACCTTCATTGCACAGGACTCAAAATCACTCTCATATGGTTGTTAAGTTTCATAAATAATGTGAAAACTATACGCAACAGATACATCATATTTCCAAAAAATTATAAGAAAAGTTACATCAAATTAAAAAGTAGCTTCATGAATGAAGATACTGCTCTAAGTGCACTTTCCCTGCAAGTGCAGCCAGTGCCTCAGCGCTGGATATGAAGAAAATAAATCAAAACCAAACCAGATTAAAAAACTTAAGGCCGGTTTCAACCAGTCAAAACCGGGCCAAGCAGAAATCGAGCGTGCTCTCGGCACTGTCCCATGAGGGAGTCCCTATGATGCTTCGTTATCCAGACAGTTTTGTATGTCCTTGTTGAGACTGTAAACAATCCTTCTTTCCTGAACTGTCCTCTTTATTGGCAAAGTAAAATATTTTATTATTTTTGTTTTTAAAATAGAACATTAAAATTAACCCAGAAGAAAAGAAATGGAACACAGTGAGCTTGCTGGAGTCTGGAAGAGCTCAGAAAACATGTTCAGTGTTTTCTCCTGTTTTCAGCTGGAACTGTACCAGAGATCGGGTTACTCGGGGAAGAGGGGAACAGAATGAGAAAATAAAGGATGTAGAACAAGAGGTTGTGGCCATCTCATGTGTTCACTTCATTTGCTAGGTCCTCTATCAATACCTTGGTGTCAGACGCCTTGGACCTGCAAACAAAGCAAAGAGAGAACACTCAATGAGAAGAAATGGTCGTTACTACAGGCAAACAAAACAGTGTGCTTGGAAATCTTTCTTCCGTAGAGAGCAATTGTTTTCCTCCATTGGAATTGTTTCACATTCTCTCGGAACAGCAGAGCCTTACAAACATGGCCTAACCATGCTTCAGCATCCTCCCTCACGGCTCTGCCCACGCTACACCCCCGTGGCTGCTGTGTGCAGGGACAGTGCCCCCTGCCGGGCTGTGCTGGTGGGGAGGGACGGCTGCAGCGCTGCTGTGGCACCTCCATCTACTCCTCTGCAAAAAATTACAGTAGGTACTGCAAATCCAAAAGCGTGTTGCTACTTAACTTGACCCTGGGCTGCACAAAGCCACAGCAGCTTATTTTGGAATATCACAGAATCACCCAGGTGACTTCAGATCATCGACTCCAACTATTAACCCAACTCTGACAAGAACCACCCCTAAACCATCCCTCTAAGCTCTGTGTCACCCTTAGCCACCACCCCAGGCAGCCTGTTTAGAACACTTTCAGGGTAAAACTGTTTCCTAGCATCCAGTGTAACCCTCCCCTGGCATAACTTGGAGTCATTTCTTCTTGTCCTAAAATACATGCTTGACATGGATGTGGTTGTAGGGAATTGAACCAGGCTTTGGCCTTCATCCCCTCCACATTAAGTTTACAGGCCCTAGCAGCCACCTGAAGACAACTGGTATGGATCATATCTGTGTAACTTAAAGTCAGGAAGGACAAGCATGGCTCAAGGGCTGCAGCCCAGGTCAGAGCACAGCCTTGGTGTGGCAGACACAGACTCCTTTTCCCCCCCATCCACCCCTCCCAAGCAGTGATGTGAGAGGGGGATGTGCTGCAGGGATTGCACAACGCTCCAACATCATGTGCCTCACTGTCCCAGGAGAGCCCAAGCTTGCCTCCTGGCCAAAGGGCAGAAGCCCTGCCAATGCTGGGAGCACAGGAACCATGATGAAGATTCAAGAGGTTCAGGGCTGAGGTGCAAGGAGGGCGAATGTTTAGGCTGTGAGGAGGAGTGGTAGAATGAAACAATGCATAGGTTTAGATTGGGCAGAAAAATGGGTCTTTGATCTCACTTAGGAAATCTGAACCAAATGGAAAACGAAATCTTGGAGTGGAAGCCTGGAAATAGCTGGTTGATGGGAATCTCTGCTGCTTCCAGGTTTGGATTTACAACCTCTGTATTTTACAGGAGGGGAATTTCTGAACTTACTTTTTTAGTGGTTTACCAGAATCTCCAGCAGAGAAATACTCATTTACTAATTGGACTTGTCCTCCCTTAGACTGAATGTTTTGGCTGAGATCTTTGCATGATTACCCAGGCCATGAATGGTCACCAAGTATTAACAACAACTCTAACAATAGTTCCTGTGCTAGAGAAGAGGCAAAACATACTGAGAAGCAAGACGAGGTCTGCGCAAGGACACGCTCTGGCTGCGCTTCCACTGTTTGTTCTTGCGGCGGTTCCGTACACCATCCTCCTGGTCCATCATCTGATCCAAGAGGGTCAGGTCATCAGCATTGAGCGGTGCCACCGAGATGTCCCTCACAGCACGGAACTCGCCACAGTTGTTCAGGTGCTCGTTCTCCAGGCGGAAAAAGTTCCACACGAACCGCCTGAACAGACAAAAAGTGATAATTTTCAATTCCACTTTTACAGGATATCACCAACCATTCCCACAGATGCAAGTGCCTCTAGGAACATGCTGGGAGTGCAGAGAAACAGTAAATGACTAAGAGCTGTGTCTGCTACAACATCTTCCCAACTCTCTGCAAACAGCAGATCTGCCAGGTTCACTCACTGTCCTAACAATGACTCTAGTCTAGCATGGAGGTACCACATGAAATGCAACCTCTGCCATCTATGTGAGTGAGGATCAGCTTCAAGGGCTCTACTCATCTTGAGAAATTGTGAGTAAAGGCTTCCAGCCAAGGACAAGCATGTAAAGAGTTCTGAAACCCTGAAAGATCCAAACTGACAAGGCAGGATCCAAAGGAATTTTTGGCCAAACAGTAGATTTCATAATCACTGTAAATCTGAGAATCAAGTTCAATTTCATTGTGAAATCGCAACAAGGTAATTTTAATGAGAAATTTGATAAAACAAATTCCCTCAAGATTAGGTCTAGGTCAGAAGAAATTGCAAACACTACATGAGGGAGCCAGACCCACATAGCTGCAGAGCTCTCTCTACAATTTCCTTCAACTCAGCACCCTGTTTGGATTAATTATTTCTGTTAGACCTGGTCTCCCATTTCAAGGACCAGTCCAAGAAGTGAGGCACTGCCCAGTGTGCTGATGTTATCCAAATAATAAAAATGGAAGAGAGAAAAGAACTGTTCAGTCAAGGAGCCTTACCTGAATACCTCAAGAGGGGCAAATACAGTAGAAATTATGTCCCCAGCATATGGAAAGATTTGCATGGAAGTGAGGGAGATCTGGATGGTCCATGCGAAACGCAGGATCACGTCTTCTACAATGGCACAGTAGTAGTATGCCTGAGGAAGGAGGGAGACAAACAGACCACAGACCTCTTCAGACCTTCAGGAAGATTCACAATTTCCTGTCCAAACACTAGAGAAGTGAACAGCATGAAATGATCTCCCTGAAACAAGCTCATTCAGGAAGCACCAGTGGCCAACCACAACATGCTCTAAACTCAATGTGTTTTGTTAAAATACTAAATGCTTTCTCCAACAGGAGAGCAGGCTGTATACGCACTTTCTGTGGGTAGACAATTCCCTCTCGAAGAAAGGTATTTTCACCAGCGTTTTTGTCAAAGAGACCCCAGTCCATCTTCAGGTCCCAAATAAGGGTATAGCAAGAGCTGATGAAATAGAAGATAATCCACAGGTAGAAGAACACTTGGGTGTCACTGTGGTTTTTAGCTGGAAAAGAGAAGAACAGAATACTTTTGTACAACTTCAGGCAGATTGCTTCTTCAAACTCCTGCAAAGCTGGCTGACATGATCAGTGTAAATAACAAGGTTTTTTTACTCAAGTTCTGGGAAGATCAAGCTAACCAGCATGAACTCAATTTAATTGAGCTTTACACTGTCATTTAAATTCCTCTTTCATCGCGCTCAACGTTTTGCAGTTGAGACTGGAGTTTGCACCAATATTTTAATCTTCTGGAAAGGCTCAGCAGAGTTGTCATTCGGCCTCCCAACAGCAGGTGGAAGCTGAGGGCCACGTTTCACACTTGACACAGGCTCGTACAAAGGAAATGCAATGAGGCTACACGGGTTTTGTAAGAGATTATTTTAGTTTGCCTAAATATAAACAAATGTGAATTAGTGCACTAAAGCCTGAAAGAGGCTGGGGAGAACAAGAATTTCCACCAGCCATTACAGAGGTAGCGGTGGCAGGGGAAAATAAGCAAAAAGAAGGCAATACTTTAAGATGCCTGCATTAAATCCTGAAGAAAGACCTGTTAAGGAGTTTTAAATGCCCATACAGAGATCTTCTTTATAACCACAGGACTCCAGGACCTAAATCTGCTCACTTGTGGGTATGTTTCTGCCTTGAATTTGTTTCACATTCCCTTCTGAAAAGGTTGCACTGCTCTCTCCATTCAGCTAGATTTCCCCATAGCAGTCAGCTGGGTAAAAGCAAATTGATTTGGTAATTGTTTGCTTTTTAATTAATAAATATGGGTCATAAAGATCATAAGCATAAAGCTCATTATAGTGTTTGGCAAGGCTGAGATACTTTGCATGTCACTGCTATCAGGAGTCCCTCCTTTCTGTGCAGCCACCACCACTGCTCATTGACTCCTTCCTTCTACCAAAGCAAGTAACACCCCCCAGTGCAAAAAAGCAGTCATATTTTCAGTCCAAACCGCACGCACGGTGACAGCACCGTTTTCCACATCCAGGACTTTAAAACAACAAATTCCCGAAGCCAAGCACAGAGGGAGCAACAGGGCAATTTGCTCCCTCCTTCCCTTTCAGTTTCTAACAGCTACAACACACGCAATGCAGCGCTGCGATAAAACTAATGGAGGTGAAAATGAGAGGCATCACGTCAGAGTACATTCCTCCCATTATGCCTTTCAGGCTTCCTGGACATGATGTGCGGGATATAGGTCAAATCCACACACTCATTCTGCTTTCGAAACACAGCCCCTAAAGCAAACCTATTAAAGGCACTTAGGCAGCAAAGCCTGTCTGCAGGAAAAGTACAAGAGAGCTGCTGCAGTGCTCAGGTCTGTCTGGCTTCCTGGATTTTCTGCAAGGCTGGAAGTCTCAGAGCAGTCCACCCACATCTTGCTGAGGCTCAGCTTCACGAGGGGCTAAGTCCAGCAGCACATCATTCACCTCAGCAAGAGCCAGGCATTGCTTGGGAGCAGGCTGACAAGTCCTGCAGAAGATGGGCTCTGATACCCAGGGATGTTAACGCTGCAGCTGAAACCACCTCTCCAATCCTGCCCAACACAGGACGCAGGTGAGGTTTCTGGAGCTCAGCAATTACAGCTCCATTGCCAGATTTCATTCTCCCTCATCAGCTCCTCCAAAGGCTCCACTACATTATTTCAGGAAGAAAAGGCAGATGTGACATTCAGTGACTCACATACACTAAGCCTGTTCTTTCCAGTGTTATTTTTAGCTCATTAGCTCTCCAGGTTTAGTTCCCATTACCAGACCCTAAATGATAATGCAGAGAGGTCATTAGGGAGTTAAGTGCTTTCAAAGCATCTAAAATGCTCCAAGCTACCCTATGAGGCTACACGCTTCCTATCTGTAACTCGGGCTTGAAGGTTAGGTCGTGCTGCTTTTCTTTTCCCCTCAAGGACAGAGCAGAAATAAACTGAGTCTTGCTCTGCATCCTCGTGGAGGTGACCTGAAAAAGGCAGCACAGGGCAGCACCATCCATCACCATGCCTTGGGCCATGTCTCTGGCATAAGCTGTGCACGAAGGGGAAGGGCTGAAGAACAGCAAAGTGCCATCACTGCACGTGCCTTTGGAGTTCTCCGTCATGGAGGAGATAGTCTGGGCCCAGGACTGTGGGGCTAACAAAACCCTATCATATGTTGGCAGTTACCCAGGAAGGTGGTTTCAAAGATTCATGCTGCATTTATGCAAAGGAGCAATAAAAAGAAAAAAAAGGCTTAAGTAAGAAATCTTGTGACATTAACCTCATCAGCCTCATAAGGATGTGTTTGTTTCTAGTGAAGTTACCCTGGCCTCATCTCCCTTTTCCCGGACTATCTTTGCAGTGGCACCTGGGGTCATGCTGCTTGCCCCTCAGTCCTGCTGCCTTTCTCACTAACAGACTCTGTGACATATTCAGCTCCCACAAAAATTCATTAGAAAAACCAAAGTGCTCCCTGGCAAAACAACCTCATCAAAACCAGTCCACTGTCTTCAGCCTTGGCCTTTGAGTCCCTTCCTTTAATCACTCATCTTCCTTCTCCTCCTCCCTGCTATCCTGTCTCATACCTTCCTTCCCTCCATTCTCATTGGTATTCAGCTGGTGTACAGAAATATGTTACTGCTCTAGGCAAGCAATTATATCTCAATCTCCACTGGCTGGTCCTAGTGGCCCTCTTCACAGCTGCTCAGGGGGCTAGAAAATCAAGGCATTCATATTCTGCCCAGAGGCTCCATCTCCACCTGGCCTGCCAGCTTTTCAGTAGCAATACAAAGTTGTGTGTATGTATGATGATGTCAGGGTTTATTTAATCAGGAACCGTTTCATCCTGTGTTTTTTTCTTTGTTTAATGATGTGCCAGAAACCACCAAAACCTCTTAGAGAGCAATAGTCTCAGGATGAGAGATGCACTTGGGACACTTGAGAGAACTCAGCCTCTGAGAGAGGGAAAGAGAGACCAAATCTTCAAAAGCCCATGGACCACAGAAACCCTTTGAGAGCAGAACTGCTAGTGTGCCCCAGAAAAAGAAGGACCATTCTACCTGATGTATCACCATGTAGCAACTTCCTAAGTTACCGTTATTCCGAAGAGCACGTGCAGGATGAAATGCCATCAGCACAAAACCTGGCATGTAAAGTCACAGGTGCAGTTTCACCCTTCCTGCCAAGGGGAAGATTTCAATGTGTTCACACCAGCACATCTGCAAGGCACAGGTGTCCAGCTGAGACAGGGAATGCGAGCTGGCAGCACCCTGCCACCTCCACTTGCTGCCACATCCAGGGGAAGCAGAGTACCACAGGGGCCATTTGCAACCTTTGCCACAGAATTCCCATTTGCATCCTCAGTTTACCTAATAAAAGGCAATTCCAGCAGACACTCTGCACAAACATAGCTACAAATTGCCCCACAAGGGTCAACTAGATAAATAATGGAACACTTCCATCTTTGAACTGAAGCTGTGAATGGCTACAGTCCCAGGAAACAGCCAAAGGCACTTGCAGCAACAGAATTTGCTGCCTGCAAAAACTGCTGATAGACAATATCTTGGATCCTAAAGTCATCCCTCGGGGACACAAATCCTGACTAGAATCCAGACAGAGTAATACCTGCAGAAATTACAGCCCCTTCTAAACACAGGCAAGAGAAAGGTTGCCTTCCATCAAAGATAGACAGCAAATACTATCCTGAATGCTGTTAATATTGACTTTACTTCCAAAGAATACTATCTGTTTACCCTGCTGAATTATTCCAGGGAATGTAAACACTATATACTATTCAACACGGCAAAAATCAATGCCATGTATTATTGAAGACCTGGATAAGAGCACAATGGCCATGATAAGCATTCCCGGTGTGTCAGCCTCGGCAGCCTGCTGTGGTTGCTGCCGATGGAGAAAGCTGTGATAAAAGCCCTAAGAAGCAGGAGGTTATCGGGGAACACAGCCGGGTGAGCCCTGCTACCAGGCAAAACCCACCCAGCCAGAGCAGAGCTGCCTCCAGCAGCGATTAAAAACCTCTGAGTCAAGGCACGCCAAAACCAGTCTCCTTTGATGAGCAGATTTTCAGTCACAGATTTTAGCAGAAGCAAAACAACAACAACAAAAACATATTCTCAGTGTGCTGGCCAAGCAGATACACCTCAGCACAACCTCTACACTTTCTGCCACAGGGTTAGCCTGGGGATGACACGTGCCCATTAACTCCATCCCAGCACACAAGGGGAGGGAGGTGACAGCCAGAAGTGACTTATCTACATAACAACTACCATCAGAATGACATCCCAAAGCATTTGTCTAAGCCTTATTGCTTGAAGTGCAGCACTGCTGGTCCCTCGGTAATTATACATCTTAATGAGGAAACAGCAGCCACGCTGCCTTCCTGCCCAGCCAGCACGTACTGCTGTTTAATACTAATCAATGTCAGAGCCATGACACGACAGTGGACTGAGCGTAGTACAAAGCCAAATAACCCAGAGCAGCACAGGGAGGACTCACCATCCTGCGCCGAAGGGCTTTGCCAAATACCAACCATTTCATACGAACAACCTTCCTATTAGAGTCCGTAAAGCTCTGCGATAGCCTCCAGGCACAATTAAAAGCAAAGCATCCAGAATCAGCGCAGCAAAGAACTGTCAGGAGGCAACATCTCGTTTCTTCTTCTAGTTAGGGTAGTCTACATCTGTGGTAGGGAAATCCCCAAATCGTGTTTTGACTAAAAAAACACTCAGCAGATTTGCACCGGCTTTGTTGGACCACACAACTGTGTCTAATTTTGAGACATGACAGGAATCTCGTTGCTTGTATCTCACAAACAGAAGAACGGGATTTAATTGCAAGCAATCAGACACAACTGAATTTTGTTTGATTCTACTTCTGGTGAGTTTTCTAGCTTTTAAGAAGTGTTCCTGGGAGATATTTAACTGCTATCTTGAGGAGGATGGAGTTTCCAACCCAAGCGTTGAAAGCAGCCTCCCTAATAAAGTGAAAAATAATCACTAATAATCAGAAATATATAGCACAGTAATCAGGACCCTCACTGGACAATTCAGGGATCAGCACACAAATGTCATCTGTTATCTCTATATTTTTTTGAGATCCAAAAGAAGATTCCTTCAAAACATAATGGCAACAACACAAAAAATTAATTAACAAAATGTTTGCCTGATGATGCAATCTCCTAGATCTCTGCAAACCCAGAGTTCCAGACCTACATACATTTGAAAGAAAAATAGCTTAGGATGCAGAAAGCTGCTCTTCTTAAACTGTTCCACTAAAAAAAAAGCTGAGGCCTCCCCCTCTGAAGTGCCCATGAAATATTACTAGAGATCATCCTTTTTACTCACACTTTATTCATTAGTATTCCTGCTTCTCCAGCCACCTTTAACACCAAAGTGTAGTAAGTGATGATATATGGTACTATTAGTCCACTTCCTAGATCCCAGATGTTAAAACCTATCACTCTCAGCTGCAGTTCTGAGAAGTGAATGCATGAATCTCTCAGCAGCAAGGTTCTGAGGTTGCCTCTCCCCCACGGCACAGATGGTGGCACTGGGAATGTTCCCCTTGATATTCGTAGACCTATGAAGCACAGGAAGATTTCCCTGTGGGATTTTATGATTCATTTGTGGTGACTCTGGGGGTGTGGTGGCAGTTCCCAAAATCCCCTTGCCGAGCACAGGCTGCCATCTCTTCTCACCTTCCCCACTCACTTATCAGCGAGCCAGCTCCTAAAGGCATCTCCACCTCAGTGAGGGTGGTCCTCACCCTTCCCAGCAGCTCAACCTTGAAGCCCCATCACTCGGGTGGGTGGCTGCACAATTAGAGGGGCTAATGAGCCAGTGCAAAGAAGCCAGGCTTGCTCAGGGTGCCACAGAGACACAAGTCAAAGCCGAGAGGAGGTCAGAGGCCAGGATAGAAATGTTTGCCCATGGCAATGCCTCCAATTCTCCACTAATGACACTGCTGCTGCTCTGATGGAAGGGATCAGAAAGACTGGCTAATGAACACAACTCATTACTGAAGGCCTCCTGGGCACAGGATGGCAGGGTTTTAGACAAAAATTCATCCTAGCTCAGAGCAATGTGACAGACACTGCACATTTCGGCTCCAAATGATCATTGTGAGGGAGCTGCCAGTGTGTTGTGCTAAGAGAAGGGATGTGAAGATGGCCAGTATTAAGAAAGAAGCCAGTTAATCCCATTACAAAGTTTGTTTTACTTCATAAGCTCAATCCAAGCACTCCGTAAGGCTCTTGTGACTCCTAAACTAAATGATCTGGCTTGCTGCAGCACTGAGGGAGAGGGGGAGAGATAGGAGATCTTGTACCAGCACACAAAGGATAATCTGAGGAACACGATCTCACAAATGCTGCTTGCTTTGTTCTTTTGTGAATTTTAGGGTTGTTTTTTGTTTGTTTTTTCGAAGTTGAATTTTTTTTGTACACTTACTTTGCCTTGCCCCATTTCCCACTCCTTAAATTGGAAAGGCATTTCTCAGCTGTTGCACTGATGTCTGATATGTCTAGAGATCATTTTACTCTCAGTTCTCCCCATCACCTTATTCTTCTAATGTAACACCATTTAGAGTCATGGTTAATTACTGTTCCACCTACCAGTAAGTACACTCTGCAGGGGTTGTATCCTGCAGTTCAAACGTGGCAGCAACAAGGGCTGGGTGACACAACCCACCACCAGCAGAGAACAACAGAGCTAAGGTGCCACCAGGCATCCTCCTGCAGCTCCCAGCACAACAGCTTGATGCTAGCACCATTCTGTCTCCCTCCCTGCTGTGTGTCACAATGCTTTGTCTGGAAGTCAAACCTCTCCCCAGGGGAGCTGTGGTGGGACAGAGTGTGGAAGAACCAGCAATTTGTTCCAGCATGGAGTTAGCTACACCAGCCAGTGCCACCACTAACAGCTGAGGCTGTGGTGATTAATGAAGGGTGGGTAGCAGTTGCAAGACCTGGGAATCTTCCACTATATTTTTAAAAAGCTACACGTTTCCCATCCATCTTCATCTGGTCAGGCCCAGTCAAACCTCTCTATTGCTAAGGGATGGTCCAATGCCTTCCTGCACAAGCCCACTCATCAAAGGATGACTCCTGCCTTGACAGTTCACATCTCTATTCCTTGGGAAAGCAAGGAGTTTCACAGTTTTCTCTCATGCTAGCTTTTAAAAACCACTCAAATTACAGAGTTTATCAGAAAGGCCTGCTTCTGAAAGGATGATGAGAACACAGATAGAAGCACTACTCTTTAGAGACAGCTCTATTTAGTTAACTTCTGTATTTTTAATTACTGTTGGTTTCCTGGGCTGTGTAATGAGAAAGTGCATGGCAGTTACATTATCTTAGACTTATCTAAGGGTCTCCATGGCACTTCCAAACTGCTAACAGCTGATGTTCAGCAGTCTTACTTGGAAGACCTGGAAAAAACACAGGAGCAGTATGGAAGAAGAGATGCTTACTTAAGTTTCCAGGCCACGCAGATTAACTCTGGAATAATTCAAAGGTTAAAAAATAGCTGGAAACGACCCAGAGCACAAGGATTTCATTGAATAAGGTGAGTAAATAAAACTGACAATGAAAACTTGCATGAATCACCTTTCCTTTCAGTTAAGTGAAGCAAGTTATAACCTAGGGTTTGAGCTTAAGCTTAGTAATTTCTTCTGGAAAAAAACCCAAAGGAAACACATAAATGCCCACCCTGAAACAGTAAATACCACAAAACAAGGAAATTATGCAGGAGTAGAAGGTCAGCTCTTCAGGCACAGAAACCAAGCCCACATTCTGTGTGAGGCAGGTATTTCTGATCTGAGCACAAGGCATCAAGGTAAGAGAAAACAAACAGACAGTAGTATAATCAAGATCCATGTCATTTTACAACGAATTAAATTGAAGCATAAATCACACATAACGCTTAAGAAGCAACTAGCACTCTTGGAGTAGCTCAAGAGAACTTCAGTTGCACTGTTCCTTGTAAGAGCTGAACATCTATTCTTACTAAGCCTGAACTGGCTCCCAGTGAGGAAGGACACAAAGGCTGGCTGGTATCCCAGGTATGTCAGTGTACCTTCTAAAATGCAGGCACCTTTTGTACAAGATGAGATCCCTGTGGAATGCTGCAATAAACTGGACTGCACTGGAAGCAGCCAGTGCATTTGTCAAGGAAATCACATCTGCTTTTGGCAGAGTGAAACTGCTGTAAAAGGCAGTTAGTTGTGTGTCAAAGCAACACTGCAGCTGGGGCAAATATTCTGCAGCAGGCTCAGGCTTAATCACTTGTTTCCCCAGCACCTTGTAGGTTTGTGTAGGGATCAAATAAGGCAGTACAACAATCAGCTGGCCGGATCTGCTCTGCACTGCCAGGGACCTGCAGCTTGGTCTCCGGTTGCTCAGAGTTACAGATATGCCTCATTTGCCTGTGCAAACATACCCTGTAGGACTATATTTACAGAAGGCGGCCTTTGCTTCCCATTCCTCACAGCAATATAAAAATACTGAGAATTCTTCCTTAGGGAGCTCAGCAACAGTTGTCCTTGGGAGGCTGCTGCTATCCCTGAAGTGTGGCTGTGTTTCTGAGCCATGGAGAAAGCACTCGGCCATACAACCTGTCTGCTCTGGTTTCATGTCACAGGGCGACTACTTGCACTTTAGCTTCCCTGCTTCAGGTGGTATCTGAATAATCAGAAGATGACAGCTTGGAGTCACCTCTGTACAACCAGCCTAGTCCCAGGACATGAGGACTGCAAGTTCAGGAGGGAAAACTTGAAGTGCATTGACTGTGGTATCTTACTTGTCTAACATCACCCCTACAAGTGACAAAGAAAATTGCATTCTTTATCTAAATCAAAAGGGAGAGAATTAGAGAAACAGCTTCTCCGAGGGAAGGAATCAGAATTACTCACTGCCTCAGCATTATGAATTATTAAACAGGGATATTTTGGTGAAACTGAGATACTCATCAAGAGTCACTGGTCAAGCATTAGTGGGAGGGATCCTTGGCTCCAGGAGGTTTGGAGAAGGGAGTACCACATATGGCTAGAAGCAGCTTATACCACTTAAACATAGTAAGGTGTCATTTGTTCATCTATTTATTCAAGTTTTTTCGGTGCGTAACGTAAGGGCCCTCAGTAGGCAATAAGCTGTCTTCCAACACCAACAAACCTTCCTGGCCACACAGTCTTCACACAAATGGCTCATACCAGCCAAATACCTCCAAATTACTCAACCTTCAAATCAAGGGAGAAAGACAAGCCTTTTCAGAAGGCTGCAAGGTCCAGGGACTCCACTGGTATCCATTACCTGACCTCCCAAGTTAAGGCCACCAATTACCCTCTTGTTCTGGCAGCTGAAAGCTTTCTTTCCAGTGGTGTAAGTCATAGGTTTGGAAACAGGGGCAACAAAGACTGTTTAAATAAAACTGTTGTTACCACAGCAATTAACAAGTTTGTTACTTAAAGCAATTTAAAGTAGGCTTCAGGAGCAAGGTTCTTTACCAATTTAACATTTGTTTAGGACGCTGCTTCCTTTCTTAATAGCAAGCAGCTACCCCCACCAGATGTTTGTAGGTAGGAGATGGGTGTTTGTCTCTGCTCTCCTTTGGCAGACAGAGAGAAGGTGTGGGCGAGCAGCGCATCTATTTTCATCATAACAACTTGATGACAGACCCATATGACTTCAATTCAAAAAGAACTGGTAGTCTATGTAAAACACATAGATAAAATTGGATTCTTAACAGGTACAGCATACTAAAAAGCATGTAGGATGGGAAGAGGCCTACAGGACTGAGAAGACATGGCAAGGTCTTCAGAAACCCTCTGAAACAACCCCACAAGCCCAGGCACAGTGACACTTAAAACTAAATAAATCTGTGCTAACCTGTAAATTCCAAAGGCCACGAAGCTTAGAAATTTTTTAATGATACCAACAGCTGCAGGATATTGACTCTCACTAACAAACAGGACAGACAAAAGCTGTGAGAGTCAGGAACATCCTTCAGTAATTGGAACAAGCCCCAAAACACCTCATTACAGCCCACTGCCTGCCAGGCTGAAGAGCAGCAACAAGTACAAGGGTCAGCAGCACTGATGTGGAGACAAGCACCAAGGAGGGGTGGAGGAGGAGAAAGAGGTCAGATTCTTCAACAGGACATTCTGACAGACATTGGTTTTCTTCAAGTTTCCAAACATGCACCAACCTTCCTGCAGAAGGCCCTGCCAGACAACCTCCTCCACCCCATCCAGAGAAGGAGAAGCATTAGTCAGCCCCCCCAGAGCAGGCACTCTATGTGAAAGCATCTCAGCAGTGACTATAGCCAGGCAAGCTTTAAGTGTCTCATCTCAGTTTGGTGACGGTGCGTAACTGGACTGCAGCACTGGAACTGGAGAGATGCAGCATGCCACTGAGAAAACAAGTCCAAAGAGGAATAAGCTGCAGGGACATGGTAGCAGGAGGAGATGCAAACAGGGGACAGGTGCTGTGTCAACAACTGATGCTCCTGTAACAGATTTGCCTGTAGCCCCAGTCACACAGTGCCCAGTTATCAGCCCTCATCTGGCTTGCACTTCTCTGCTGCCTGACAAACATCATCAGTGTGACTTCAGGCTACATCAAAATAGCCATTCAGACCCTGGAGCAGCTTGCCCTCAGGTGGTGGAGGCCTCATCCCTGGAGACATTCAAAGCCAGGCTTGATGAGGCTCTGAGCAACCTGATCTAGTGCAAGGTATCTCTGCACACTGCAGGAGATCTGGACTGGATGGCCTTTGAAGGTCCCTTCCAACCCAATACATTCTATGATTTCTTTACCACATTAAGGTTTCTAATAACCCCTGTCTCCCCTTCAAAAAAACCAGCTTGCTAACCAGAAGCATGCCTTGAACACTTCTCCCTGCCCTACCACAATTATATTTCAGCATAATTAACTGCTCGTGAGTGTTTGCAGTTGCTAATTTCTGGAGATATAGAAGGCATATATTGTTGAATAAAAGAATGCAGCTTTTAGGACTTCAGAACAATGACAGGCAGGGCGACTGCCTGAAGTGCAGAAACTAAAAGCTTTTTCCTTCTGAACAAGAGCAGAATCGAGTAATTGTCGTTTCCAGGGAGATAAGGAACTTGAGGGATCAGAGCTCAATCTGCAGTTAAATGGATTGGAAACAACTCCCTACCAGCTGCAGAACATGGATAAAAACACACAGGAAAATCCAGAGAAGGCATTTTCCTGGTGCTACGCCCATCTCCCCACATTCAGGAATGATGGACTGACTTTATTTCAATGATCCAGGTTAGCCAAGGGGGAAGTATTCCCTGTGTTACCCTTTCCTTATATATCCCCCATTCAATTGCCCTTTACAACAATACCTGACAGGTATTGCAGTTTTCTCACACTCCAGCAGTGCAGCTTTGTGCAGACCAGGTATGCAAAAAACACCTAAAAGAAGACCTTAAAAGTACTCTGTGCAAGTGAGGCAGGCCTTCACCTTTCCACTCAGATATTTCACAGGTGCCAAAAGACACAAGTTTCATGTGATGCCAAATTTTGAGCTTCTTTCCCATAAAAAAAGCAGAGGCCATGACTTGAAAAGGACTCTTCTGAAAAATCCCATACCTTTGTGAGTGCTGTAAAGGGCTGCAAATGTCACCATGAAGAAGGTGGTGGAATATTTTCCAGCGTTAACCAGATGAAAGGCCCGTTTGTTATCACGGTAACGGCGCAGGCACTGGATGAATCGCAACCAAGCAGGGATGCACTGGACAACCGCTCTCACTCCGTAGGAGTAGCTATTACAAATCTGATTATCTACAAGAAAAAAGTTCCAGAGACACAGAATCAGCAAGTTTAAGAACTGTTATCAGTTATCCAAGAAATATTGTTTGACCTGAAAGCGATTCCCCACCAATGTCTTGTACTTGGGCACACAGACATCCAGACAGAGAAGCACATCACCAGAAGGTATTCTGAAGCCTTCATCCCAGAGGTATTCAGGTGACGTGCCATTGATAACACATCCAGACAAATCATCATCTTACACTTTTGCTGCTGTCAGTATAATTAACATGCCAGAAGATTATAAATAATCTATTTTTAAATGTATTTTGTGCTGTTGGCAGTACTGTGAATAATCAAATTAAGGACGGAATTACAAAAGGCCTTCAACACTGAATTTTTGTGCATAAATGGGAGAGCATTCCCAGACTCTGCAGGACAGCTCAAAAAGGATAATTAGCATTAAATGTCCTTGACCCATTTTTCTTGTGTGTTGTAATAGGAAAAAACAACTTTCATTATGTGTTCAGGGTTTTTTTGTTGTTTTGTTAGACTGTTATTGGGGTTTTTTTTCAAAAAGCAAGGCAGGGAATAGGTCTGGCTTCAGCATGAATGTTGCGTCACATACTTGATTTTTGAAATCCTTTTTTCTTTAATTGAAGAAAAGGCCAAAAGGACCCCAGCTTTGCCTGGAACTCCTAGGCACACCATAGTCTTACACTGCCTTACTCCACATGTGTAAACCCAACACCCCACTGATTAAAAACTAATTTCCATTTGTCTGAATAAGAAACAATAAGTTATGAGCTGATATCTATCCCAAAGGACTGCATGATCATTCCACTGTTTGGACTAGAAGAGAAGTTCTTATTTACTCAGTTGCTTTATTTTTTTTTCAGTAAACACTTAGTGACTTGTATCAGTGACTTAAAAGGAAGAGAAAGATTAGACAGATTGAAGAACAAAGTGAACGCTGATGCTTATTGAAGCATACAGTAAATTCTTTCAGCAACTGTCAAAACCATCACACCGTGTGATTTCCTAGCAGTCACTGCTTCCTAGCAGTCACAGGTATGATTTTGCCACTGGGAAGGCCAAAGTCAAAATTTATCTGCCAACTCTGCAGCTCTTCTGGTCAGAAAGGAGAGAAGAGACAGAGAAGTCACAACCCTGGCACCTCAGCATTGAATATGGAGTGGCACTAACAGGCTCTGAGGAAATTTCTCCATTCTCTCATGCTTTAGGTTACTGTGATGGAGCTTCTGAAGAAACAGACTACAGTACAGAGATTTGTGGTCAACAACCTCAAGCAGCTCATCTTTGTGCAGAACAAGAGAAACAGGCTAAAAGCAAATACACAGTAAAACCACTGTGAAATAAACAATGCCATGAAAATGGATTCCTCTTTCCAATGAAGCAGTGCTGTGTCGAAATTCTGTAATGCACATACAAGTCAGGCCAAAAGGCTGAATTAGGTAATAAACACTGATACAAAATTCCATTTCTCTAGATGGAAGTAAAAAAGAGGAGAATCTCTCTAATGCTGTGTTTACAAGAAGTGCCAATTATCTTACTTTCCTGTGTCATTTGTGGCTCTCTTCCAAGCACAGAGATGATTGTGAGGTTGCTTTGCTCAGTGTTTTTCAGGTCCTTTTGACTGCGTTCAACAGGTCACCAGCACTACTATACCTGTGTTTGCCAGAAGTCCAGCATTGTCCTCCCACTGAACCTCAAAGCTGTAGAAGCAGATCATGTATTCCAGATCCATGAGTATTACCACCAGGCTGTTGAGCTGATCAGCCAGCCAGAAATCTGCGAAGCCTACCTTGTGGAAGGGAGCAGTGAACACTCGAAACTGTCAGGAAAAAAAAAAAAAAAAAAGGAATAATTCATGGCATAGTGTCAAAGACATCTAAATACAGTAACAGGACATCACAGAGTTGAACAAATATGGAAATAACAGAAATGCTTAAAGATTTATTGCTGATCTTTGCTCTTACTGACAAAAAAAAAAAAAAAGATGTCTCCTCACATTTAGCACAAATAACATCCCAACTTTTCTCTTCTTGTATACAACTTATCATGTCCCCCCACCTCTCTGTGGTTTGACTAGCAGAAGAGCCCGGTCTACAGTCAAGCTCTTTCCCAGAAACTCCCAGTATCTGTGTGAGACCTCTACCCAGCACTGTTCCTCCTGTTGTCCTGTCTATTGACATCTTGCACACCTACCTTCTCTCTCACACTCACTGTCAGTGGGATTACAGATCCCCAGCATGGTCATTAGACTGATCATAGGTCAGTTTGCTCAACACATTAATTGGTCTTTGGTGTTAGAATGTGCAAGACTGTTACTGCTGGGTCTCCCAGAGCCTCCACAAGGGAAAGAGTTAAAGGAAGAGCAGAGGAAATCCTATTGACTGTCAATTAGACTCCTCCTCAATCCCAGTCCACTTTCCCTCTAAGCTTTGACAGCAGCTCTGCTACTTTCAAACTAGACAATTTTCATGGGCCATTACCTTTGATTACAACTCTCTCTACCCAGTTACAGATAGTTACTAACAGCCCATTTCTCAAAGAGCCAGCACCATCCTGTATTTCAGAGATTTATGAACCTTTAAATTAACGAAAGCACAGGCTAACACTGATCTTTTATATTGCTCTCCTTATTAACCTAAAGGGTACACAGCTAGAGAAATCCAGGAAAGGACTGACACATTCCCATCAGCCTGTAATGCTAATTTAAGGCTCTGCTCCTAAATTTCAAAGCCAAATAGGGGATTAAGATTTAGCAGCATAAAGCAGATATGGATCTTGACCCAGAAAGCAATGTGCTCACGTAGGAGGGCACCTATTACAAATGCTCAAACCGAGCCAGCCACTGGGGAGGTCTCTCCTCAAAGCCGTCCAGCTGCAGAACTTCTGCACAGGTCAGAGAAGGCAAATTATCCTTCCTCCTCGGCACACCAGCCCAGCTTTCCTCTTCAAAAAGGCCTTTACTCCTTTCTACCAACTCTCCCTGATGCTAGCCTTGATCTGTTTCATCACAGACATTTTTTTTCTGAATCAAACACCAACAAAAGCAAACAGAATGTGAAAACAGCTTTATAGATATAACTCTCTAGAAAAAAAAAAAAGAAGACATTTAAAAAATGTTATTTTAGGGAGAGAAACAGCCAGACAACAGAGTAAAACTTTTAACAGAGTAGAAGCTTTACACCTGAATGTTACAGCAAACAAGGAGTTGGTAGTCACAGCCTCACTAAGGTACTGGTATTTCTCCTCAAGAACATAAGCTGCCATTTGAATTCTCCCAACCCCACACATCAGGTCCTGTGGTTTCCCACTGCTGCCCAGGCACAGTGGGAGTTGCAGGCCTGTTGGAACTGTCTGCAACACTGTGCAGTGAAGATGGATGGCAAGAATCACAGAACAATAGAATGTGTTGAGTTGGAAGGGATCTTCAAAGGCCATCAAGTCCAAGCCCCTGTAGTAAGCAAGGAAATCTTCCACTACATCAAGCTGCTCAGAGCCTCATCAAGCCTGACCCAGCATGTCTCCAGAGATGTGGTCTCCACCACCTCTCTGGACAATGTGGGCCAGCATCTCACAACCCTTATGGGGAAGAACTTTTTCCCAATGTCTCATCTAAACTGCTCTGATCTAGTTTAAAATCATCGCCCCTTGTCCCAGCACATCATGCCTTAGCAAAGAGTCCCTTCCCCTGTTTTCTTGTAGCCTCCTTCTGGTACTGTTTAGCCTTCTCCAGGCTAAACAGCCTCAACTCCCTCAGCCTTTTCTTATTGCAGAGATGCTCTAGCTCCCCAGTCATCCTCATGGCCACCTCTGGATCTTCTCCAACAGGTCCATATCTTTCTTGTGCTGAGGGCTCCAGAGCTGGACACACTCCTCCAGGTGAGGTCTCACCAGAGCAGAGTAGAGAGGTTGAATCACCTCCTTTGACCACATCCATGGCTCTTCTGATACAGACCAGTATACAGTTGGCCTTCTGAGCTGTTGGGTCATGTTCAGTTTTGCATCCACCAGTACCCCCAAGTCCTTTCCTGCAGGGCTGCTCTTTATCACATCATCCCTGTACTGATAATGAGGATTTCCTTGGCCCAAGTGCCACACCCACACTTGTCTTCATTGAAAGAATAAAGTTATAAAATACCAAATGCTGAACATGAACCACGGTTTCAAGTAACGGGAGTTATCTATCAATAGTTCCACAATTCAAGTGCAGACTTCCTGGTGCTGATCACTGCAGTTTCATCAAGTGCTGAGGCAGTAGATATTTGAGCTGGAGCTAAACACTTCCTAGATTTTCACCTCTCCCAGGCAGACTCTCTGCAGTTGTTTGGCCATTCTGGCGCCCCGAGGAGCATGTGGGCAGGCAGAAGCTTTGCCATCCCCTAGGCTCCCACCTGATTCCTCAGCCTACACAAATGCAACTCATGAGCTTCTCATCCAGCACCCAATGGACAAAGAACATTCAACTAAGGATGTAGGCAAGAAAAAGAGCTTGGCATGGAAATGAAATTTTGTATGGGCTAAATAGCTGGTTTTTTTTCCACTCAAAGGAAGATGAATTCAAATACAACGTGTAGTTCCCCAGGTACTATCAAAAGAGACACTGCTCATGAGTACCAACAAGCAGTTGTTGATGATCATGGGTGAATGCAAAAAGCCTCCTAGATTCATCAGGAAATGCTAAAACACACTGAAATATGCTTCTGATTTGGGTCTAGAAAAATTGAAGGTGCCAGTATAGCTCTGCTGCACTTGTTTTGTCAGACTGAATTTTTACTAGAAACAACACATATGAAGCATGTAAAGAAAAACACACACTAAACCAAAATTTGTATGAATAGCAGTTCTAAGAATTATACTATTGAAACCTCCTTTCCCCAGATAGCTGCTGGTGACACCGTGGAGAAATATAATACACCCTGCTGGCCAATTACAGACAGTAAAAATTAGAAAAGCCTAACAGCCACTCTGTTTGTCTGACCTCTTTATTTCCCCTTCCCTCTAACACACAGACAGAAGTACTGTGTGTCATTTTTCACTATTAAGGTAATCATGCATTTTGATGCAGCTTTTTTCCCCAGGAGATTTTGGGATACATCAGTTTCAGCACACTCGAAGGAGTGCCTGAACTGCCAACTGCAGCGTGGTCCAGAAATAGGTGGGATACAGCAGGTACTGGGAACTGTCTCAGAGCTCTGGGAAGACTGAAAATCTTACTCTGTTAAGATACTAAGGTGAATTAGCACAGATATTGCTCACAGGGTGTGAGCAGTTTCATTGCTTCCCCTAGCACCAAGGGACAGAAGTTAATTAGGCTTGGGACTAAAGGTACATCTATGAGAGATGGCTGAAAGCTGGTAGGCAAAAAAGGAAGAAATTTAAATAGCAGTGAGCCAGTAAATCAAATAACAGAGGTAAGCACAGAGGTTAACTAGCTGAGTGCACACCTGCTTGAAGTGTGATCCTGCCTTTCATCTTTGTCATGTTACAGATAAAGCCAATTGTTTTTAGTTGGCATTAAAATGATTCTACGAATAACATGAGCCAACCAAACCCTCTTTCACCTGATGGTCTCTGAGCAGTTCCAGAAAGAATAAGGTATCAAAGGAATCAACTTGATTGAAGTTAATTTAGAAGGGCATACAGAATGGGGGTGAGCTTGCAAAATGGCCATTTGGGAAGAAACTTTATAAAACATCTAACAAGTTTGAAAACTGTTCTTTCAGAGTCCCCACCTGTAACTGGAACGCTGAAGCAGCACGCATATTTACATTCATTTATCAGATTTATCTTTCCTGGCAAATAGAAGCTGTGTGTAAAATAAATAGTTTGTTTGAGATCACAAACAGATTTGCTAAAAAAAATACCCCACCCACAAATGTAATTTTATAAGCGGTAATCTTTGCAAAGCTGCCCTTTCCATCAGCAGTCTCTCTCAGTGCCAGCTTGCTCCCTGTTTGGGTTGAGAAGCATCCAAGAAGCCTTGCCTTGGAGCACTCTAATCAAACTGTATATATTTAACTGCTGAGCATTTTTTTAAACAATTATTTCTTTAAAGCACATTTTGAGACTTACCAATAGTTTGAGCAGCCAAAAACGGGACTTGTAATAAAAGGTTTTCGTAGGGTTGATGAGAAAAAGCAACATGAAGCCGTACAAGATGAGTGGATTCACCTGCATAGGGATGTAGGTGAATTTACCATATATACATGCCAGCAGGCTCAGGCACCACAAAACCCCCAGGAAACCAGCGATCTACAAGAAAAAAAAATAAACCAATCAAACACACAGATACCTTATGAAAATGTATCTCTGAAAGCTACAATGAATTCTCATTACAAGACAAGGAAGAGCAGTGGTCAGTCCTGTAATCTAATCAGACTCCAGCAACTTCCTCCTGTAATTGCATTACTGCTCCTTGCCAGGAAACGGTGCAGGATTTACCCTCTTGATAAACCATGCACCTCAGCCTCTCCTACAATCCATTGTGTTTACCTCAAAGAGATGTTGATGGGACAAGTTGCTGCGGGGATTGAGCTCGAAGATGAGGACATGATTCACTCCAGCCTGTCTCCAGCCATACGTGTTGATACCCAGGAGAAAGAGGAATTCTATCAGGAGAAAGCCACCTCGATAGATTCTCACCAGTGGCCACACATTTGGTCCTTCTATAAAAGCCACACCTGGCAAAGAGAGAAACAAAGATGAGCTCAGTGATAGCACAAGGTGTGTCACAAAGCAAACTTGTACTCTGATGACTCCTCCACTTGCCGGAAAATGGAGATATGTAGGAAGGTACCTTGACATGTCAGATACTCATCTGTATCCCATAAAAACACAGTACTCTCCTACACACCTCCATTTTCCTGCAAGTGGAGGACTTTTTGTCTACCCTGTCAGAGGACTTATGAGTATTCTGGGGAAAATTCACTCCCCAGATGGTGTCAGCAGCAGCTTTTTAAGTTCCTCGTCTCACACTGGAGGCACAAGGGACAGTACTTGCATAAAACATGACTATATGCACTTAAAAGCTCTGGTTTAATGGTGATTAAACCCCAGCAGACAGAACCACAACGAGTTCACATCCCCACAAAACCAAGAAGCATCATTTACAGCATTTAAAACAATGCTAAACTGTGTCTAATAACCCAGCTCAATACAACTGTAATGGAATATGTATTTATAACAAGCAATAGAATATCCAGCCACACCCAAAGAGAAAACACAACATAAGGCAGTGGCACTGGGAAGGCTGTTAATTCCTTCGTTCAGTCTTCAGCATTTTGGAAGCAAATTTGATTAATTTCAAAGAACAAGCAGTCTTATACAGCAGCAGCTTTCTCTAGCACAAGCCCCTTTGCAAAATGCTTTCCCTGGCTGCTGGATACAGGTTTTCTGATAAAAGCACAAATAAAATACAATTATTTGAATCCTCTACTTTGGTTTCCTTGAGTGTTTCTCATCATTGTGCTTTTTAAGAGGGGGAGGAAAAAAGAGCCTGCAGTTTTACAGAATCGATGCTGAGAATTTATTCCCCCAGACCTTCCTGTCTAAATGACAGACCCAAGTTTTTCAAACTTTTCTTCAGAGAAGGCATTGCTGTAAGAAGTTTCATGTGTTCAACATCTATGCTTTATCCTACCTGAAACCACAGAGAAAAACTGAGCAAGGAACAATGACTCTAGATCTCTTGCTTTAAATTTAAAACCTAATGAACATACTAGATTCAGGCAAAACAGAGTAAAGTTTTGGGCAGAAATGACAGACATTCCAAAGTAGCTGCAAAAGAAGCATTTCAAATTTTAATCTGAAATGTCTGCAGAAAAAATCAAGGGAGATGCTTCCAAATGGGACTAATTAGCCCCAAAAAATATGGAAAAAAGAAATGACCAGAGCAAAGAGGTCAGATGTGCTGGGTGCTACTTGGGACAGAACACCCAGGGAAACACTTATGCTGAAGTGCACACAGCTCAATATAACAGAATAAGCATCTGACATCCATGGCTACTGCCCACTGATCTTATTTCTGGACACTTAGGATGGGAGAGGACCNAAGAGGGGGAGGAAAAAAGAGCCTGCAGTTTTACAGAATCGATGCTGAGAATTTATTCCCCCAGACCTTCCTGTCTAAATGACAGACCCAAGTTTTTCAAACTTTTCTTCAGAGAAGGCATTGCTGTAAGAAGTTTCATGTGTTCAACATCTATGCTTTATCCTACCTGAAACCACAGGGAAAAACTGAGCAAGAAACAATGACTCTAGATCTCTTGCTTTAAATTTAAAACCTAATGAACATATTAGATTCAGGCAAAACAGAGTAAAGTTTTGGGCAGAAATGACAGACATTCCAAAGTAGCTGCAAAAGAAGCATTTCAAATTTTAATCTGAAATGTCTGCAGAAAAAATCAAGGGAGATGCTTCCAAATGGGACTAATTAGCCCCAAAAATATGGAAAAAAGAAATGACCAGAGCAAAGAGGTCAGATGTGCTGGGTGCTACTTGGGACAGAACACCCAGGGAAACACTTATGCTGAAGTGCACACAGCTCAATATAACAAAATAAGCATCTGACATCCATGGCTAGTGCCCACTCATCTTATTTCTGGACACTTAGGATGGGAGAGGACCATAACTGCAACAGGAAAACAGCAGCTGGTTCTGGAGAAGAAGCAGGTAGTGAACAGTACAAGTGACTGTGATACAACACAGAAGCTGAAAGCAATTAAGTATTTATTTATTATCTGCTACTCATCACAGAACCATAGAATGCATTGAGTTGGAAGTGACATTAAAAGCCATCTAGTCCAACGCCCTGCAGTGAGCAGTGACATCTTGCACTAGACCAGGATGCTCAGAGGCTCATCAAGTCTGGCCTTGAATGTCTCCAGGGACTGGGCCAGTATCTCAGAAACCTCATGGTGAAGAACTTCTCCCTAATGTCTATTCTAAACCTCCCCTGCTTCAGTTTAAAACCACTGCCCTTCATCCTATCGCTCTATGACTTTGTAAACAGTCACTCTGTAGGCCCCTTCAGGTACTGGTAGGCTGTTACCTAGTTTAGCTTTAGTAGTGTCAAAGCTAGGTTTCATTCTTTTTGTGTTTTCTAACAGCACCATTTTTGGCAATACAGTTGAGCAGTCTGACCAGGGACACTTGAGGATCCTGCTTGCAGGCAAGTCCCCAGAAAGGGGGATGAGGTATCAAACTGGCATGACCCTGCCCAGAGCTCTGTACTTTGCCCAGGATTAAAGAGATTTTCCATCCATACACAGTGTTTCCACCTAAACCCAACAAGCAGGGAGGTGATACCTCATCAGCTTATCCCTGCAGCACACACGGGTTCTGAACAAGGTGCTCAAAGATGTCCCTGGTGACAAGCCCAATGGTGTCACAGCCTCATTCTCAGCCAAGAGACAGGGCACTGATGCAACAAGAGCCTTGAGATCTAGCATGAAATCTTACAGATTTCTGGTTAATAAAGCACATGCCCAACTCTATGAACTTTCAACTGCAATTATGCTCTCTCACAGCACCTAGGAATTCTGAAACAGAAACAGTGAGGCCTGGAAATCTGTACTCTTTAGGCTGAAACTCTCCTAGGATCCACCTCTAGCATCAGCAGCCTTTAACAGACTCCAAGTTACTAAGATCTCATCTCTGGAAATCAGTGCCATTCTAACTTTAAAACTGGGCAATACAGAAGTGGTTTTACTATTAGAAGTCATGTTCTAATGCTGTTTCATGGATTCTACACACACAACACTAAAATTCTATCCGAGTCAACCAAATCATAAAAACAACTTGGCAAAAGTGACATAGAGGCATTAGCAAACTAATAGCCAATTAAAAGCAAACACTTTGCAGCTAGAATACAGTC
This sequence comes from Turnix velox, assembly GCA_013400935.1. Lineage (NCBI taxonomy): Eukaryota > Metazoa > Chordata > Aves > Charadriiformes > Turnicidae > Turnix > Turnix velox. The sequence continues at coordinate 91,933 of VZTY01017588.1, forward strand.
TTTGACTAATATCTGGAGTACTGTACAGTTATCAGCTCATGTCTGCTGATACAAACACACCTATTACTCACACACATCATCTTTAGAGATAGAATCATTTTTATGAATGCATTCTCACAACTGTTTCACTTTTTCATTCTTAATACTGAGAGAAAAAGCAAACAGCTGGCTTCCATCAGATTTGCATCTCACACAAAGATCAAGCATGTAAGTTACAGAAAAATAAAAAGGAAGATGAATAAAGAACAGCTTATACACATTAAACAGACCCTTCACAAAGATGGGTCAGCTTTCCGCCTCTCCCTCAGCAAGAGCAAAAGGCAAGCACTGCAAACAGCTTCTCAAACAGATGAATTTTATCCCAAGAGAAAACTGGATCCAATTACAGAAACAGCTGATTAAAAATTCTTTTAAGTCAAAAATAGAGACATGGGCTTTCCCTACTGCAGGAGTTCATATGCTGATTTGTTAAGCCTTTTCCTTTGTACTGCTTAAGCAAGCTACAACACTACTGAAATCACAGGCACAATTAGTAAATCCACTTGTAATTAAGTGCTATGTCTGGATCTATGGCACTAACATGGCTTTTGGTCTAATTAGAGCCCAAACTCAAAAGGCATAAAGCAGAGTCAAATCAAGGCCTGAGATACATGCTTTGTAGCTTTGAAACTATCTTAGCAAAATTTGTCAACAACAACAAAAAAGTAATACAATTAATAGGCACCAGGTATTAAAAACTTAAAAACTTTGAAACTAAAATGTCCCAAGAGGCATGGTGCTCTCATGGCTCAATGTCTGGTCTCCTTCTCTACAAAGTGTCAGGGCCACGGCAAACTTCAGCTCTTCAAGAATCTCTCTCAAGGTGAGAGAAGGCTGTGCCTTCACAGAACAAAATCACAGAACTCTGGTTTATACACAGATATTTTACCTCCATAAACCTCACCAGGAGTAAGGAGGAAACCACGAGAACAAACCATAATATGTTCAAAGTCCAAAATCTGTGTATCCAATATCTCACAACTTTTTACTGAGCATAACTACATATTCCCAACAGAGCTATCTGACTCAGACTGATTCAACCTAAAACACTCTGACCAAACCAGCTGAGTTCCAGGCATTTACCAAGTGATGACAACAAATCTGTAGTGAGGTGAGCGATGTGTCCAGCGGGGGATACCCACCTGAAAGTATGACAGTGACGTTGAGTGCAATGAACAACCCACAGAACAATCCAACCCTGAAGGTAGTCCAGGCTGGTACAGGCTGTGAACAAAGCAAGGATGGAATTTAAAGCAGGGTAAATGGATTATCAGAAAAGTCAGATTAATTTGCAGAGTAAATTTAAAAATCAGAGATACAACTTTCCGATCTCTGATTGCACTCCCTTAAACACAAAATGACACAAAAAATTCTTGCCTGTGTTGCTGTTGTGTGGAAACAGAGCTTGGGCATCTCAATGCCCTCTGAAAAATATTCCAGACCATGCAAACACTAAGCCTATGTTCTCATTTGAACAAATTTCCTTTTACAATTTATCTCATCTCTTCATTATAATGACTGTATGCATTAGGAATAGTAAACAAGTTATTTCCAAATCTAAAAGCAGATTATGTGACCATGTGCCCCCTCACAACTGGTGGAGGATGCTCACATTAATTATTCTCACTGCTTTGTTCAAATGTTGAATCTAATTTGGCACCTTGACAAGCTGGAGGAGCAGCTCTACTCTATAACTTCAACTCTCACCTGAGCTGCTCCTAAGGGTGGAACACGCAAACGTTTCATTGCCTTCTGTCTGTCTCCATCTTCTAACTCGTTGGTCACCACTTCCTGAGGAGGCAAAGAGACAGATCTCAGAAATTCATCCTAATGATAAGTATTAAAACGAAACAAAAAAAGCAGCAGATTGTCAAGTGATGCTTGAGCCTTGGAACAATCCTCTTCTAAGACAAAGATAGGAGAAGTTCATCTCAGTGCACACAATACAAGATAATTCTGCACGAACTCTTCAGAGTGAAAACTTAACATCTGAATAAAAGGACCCCCCAATTTATGTAAGTGGCAGCAAAAATGAGCAGCTTAATAGTTGTCTCAGTGGTAAATACAAGCTATGGAGAAGGCAAAACCTTGTAGGAATCAGTAATGAAGAAGAAAAGATTATTTTCTACTTAGAAGAGGAGCCATGCCCAGATTTGTGTCAGGCCAGCATCTTTACCTCTGTTTCGGAGATAAGCTGGTTGATCTTCTTGCAGGTGTAGAAGGGTGCCACCTCCACCTCGGCCACCCGCCATTCCGCCCCCCGCGCTGTCTCCAGGTTCTTGTCATGCTTCTTTAGGATTTTGCGGAAGCCGGTGAAGTTCAGGTTCTGTAGACAAGGGAAAAAAGTTATTGGCATCTGATCTCAGTAAGGTTCCAGAAACATGAAAAGGTTTTATTCCCAGCGCTAGTAAAAATTAATAGTTCATAATAAGAATCAAAATTATTGCATCCATTGTCAGGAAGTTTTTGAGTTACGTTTTTCGAAGCAATACACACCTCTTGCAAATGAAAGTATAAATGTGGGTCTCAAGGACATAAAAAGAGTTAACTTGTTTGCAGGAACTACCTAGGCTGGCAAGTGTGGGAGATGTAAACTTCTAGTCTTGATGTAAGACCATGATGCTGTACTAAAATAAGAGTTAACATCTGATTTTGAAGCAACTCAGTCTTCTAAAATGCAGTAAGACAGGCAAAGCTCATCACACTGCAGGCAATGATGAGGGAAATGAAAAGCCTCTCCAGTGAAGAAAGGTTGAGGGATTTGGGTCTTTCCAATCTGGTAAAAAGAAGGCTGATGAGGATCTTACCAATGCTCAGAAATACCGAAAGGGTGAGTGTTGGGAGGATGGGGACAGTCTGTGTTCAGCAGTGCCCAGTGACAGGATAAGAGGGAACAGGCACAAATTGGCACAACATGGGAAGTTCCATGTGAGCATAAGGAGGAGCTTCTTCCCTGTGAGGGTGGCAGAGTGCTGACACAGGCTGTCCAGATTGGTGGTGAAGTCTCTGTCTCTGGAGACATTCAATCTTTCCTGTACATGCTCCTGTGCAACCTGCTCTGAATGACCCTGCTATGGCAGGGAGTTGGACTGGATTATCCCCAGAGGTGCCAACTTCCAACTCCAGCCATTCTGGGATTCTGTGTAATTGCATTTCATTATACAGAAAACACCACTCAAAAGACTCAACATTTCATTCAAGCAACAGAAGAAATACAGATTATGGCAAAACTCACTTCTAAAAAAGCACAGAATAGAGTTTAGAAACAATAAAAGAGAAAACAGCAAAATCAAATGCCCTAGAGAGAGGCACCAACAAGTCATTGAAATTATCTTCAATCTAATTATGCTCAGAGTGATTTAATACCAGACCCCTACCATATAGTTGGGGAAATGAGGCCAGGGAGACAGGAGCAGGAAGGCAATACATTAACAGTCTGCATTACTGTAGACAAGAGACTTTAATTACTTTCTATTGGAAAAGCCAGTGTTATACCCTAGGGAGAGCAGATCACTATCTCAGAAATTCAAAATTAAAAGATGCAACACAATGCTGATGACACCCTAGAACCCCTTCAGTGGCATTTCATCCACTGACTGTAAAATCTCTACAACCCCCAAGTGCACGATGAAAACACACTGTGGTACTTCTGACAAGGAACACACAGCAATGGAACTGTGGACCAGAACAGCCAAACATAATTTACCTAGTCAGATATTTTGCTATTGTTTCTGTTCTTGGCAGTTTTTATTTGGCAAGGGGCTTTCCCCATGCCTGACTTGTATTTCTGGTGGATACTAATCAAATCCAGTGAAGAGAATCTATTAATGGTAACTAATTAAAAGGTGGGAAAAAAAATCAATCAGCGCAACTTATAACATAGTGCAAGATTAAGAAGAATCAGTCACTGGACTCAAAAATCTGTGTTCATTAACAAGCACATTAGGAAATCCACCTGCAAGGCAAATGCAGAGCAACTTAGTAAGACTGATTCTGCATCCATTAATGTAGTTTATGGTATATACTTTATATGTAAGTACAAACTATACCCTTAGCTTCTCAAGATTTGTTTGACCTCAAAGGCAGTATTTCAAAAAGATTCATGACTATATGTACACACTCTAGAATGGTATATTACTGCTAATAAAAAATTAATTTTGTCAGAAGTTTAATCACTGGTAAGTTAAGTAGCAGCTGCCATGAAGACTAGTTACAGTTTTGCTTGATGTTGGGGTTTGTGTCCCTTTGGAATGAATGTCTGCAACTTTTCTTCCTCTTGCTTCAGCCATAGGAGACTGAAGAATTCTCTTCCTATGGATTTTCCTTGTCCAGTAACTTGGCTCAAGGCTTCCACATTTCCTCAAAACCATAGTTTGATATTTCCAGCTTTGCTGTTGACTTCACTTTACCTCCTACATGAAATAACTTAGATGTGTCACCTTCCCACCAGGTTACTGTTTTTCCTCTCCAAAGCTTGAATATTCCTAGTTCTTATACTCTGTGCTTAGAAGTGATTAAGAATACAAACTCTGGGATTTGGTTTTATGTCTGTTTTAGTACTTGTATTCCTTGTCCTCAACCTGGAGACTCATTGTAACTATTTTCCCTCATTCCCACTTTGAGGATATGCTGTATAAAGATCTATTCCCTTTGGAACTTATGAATCTAAGTGTGCAAGATGCCCTTATTCACTTCTTCACTGATGAACTGCAGGAAAAGATTTCCTGAAGGAATGACCCACATCATTCCCTATTTAAATTGTTCTTCAAGTCTCAGAATTGAATTTTTTTGTATGCAAGAGCAACAGATTGCTTTTTTTATTAAAAAAAAAAACAAACCCAAACAAAAAAATGTGACAAAATCATGGCAGGTAATACTGCTTTACTCCATTCAGGAAAAGCTACAGAAATTCCACCTCTTTCAGCATTTTTCACAACTAGAAAGATACAGGAACTGTCCCTAACAGCTGAGGAAATTTACTGAGAAAGCCATATGAGAAAGTCACAAGTATTTTCCAGCACTTTGGGACAGAAACCAACACTCAGAATTTTGGAAAAAATAATTTTTGTCTATACTGTTGAGTACTATTCAAATAATACTTAAAGTGAATTTTGTTTAGTAAAATTTTCTAGGGCAATGCTGGTAAAGATCTAAATACAGATGTAGGGAATTTAAGTTTCTACATTCTTGTTTAACAAGCTAAAAACTGTAAGAGTAATAAAAAGCATTTCAGAGTATTTACTCTGTAAAATAGATCTTAACAGTTTCAGATTTTCATTTCAAGATTTTTGGAACAGAATCAGTGTCTGCAGTATTTACCATGGCCTTTTATGCCTGAAATCCAAGTACAATTCAAGATTTGTTTTTTCATACTTCAAGGCAAACAAGACCATATCCAAGAGAATTAAAAACTTTTTTTTTTTCAAATGGATGTTTTAAAAAGAAATAGTGCTGTAGCAAGGTCACAGTCACCACCACTGCCAAGAGAAAACAGTTAATGCCAAGAGAAAACAGTACACGAACATTTCAGGTTTCATTAAAAATACTAGATGAAAGAGCTTCTTCCCTGACTTGACAGCTCCACCCCTGCACAGAACAACACACTGAAGAAGGAGGAGGCCCTGATGTGATTTGATGTTCTGGTCATGCCTGGGTCAGGGGTGTTTGGGTCAGCCTGCCCAGAAAAGGAAGGAGGAATGTCTTTCTTCAGGCTAGCTTAGCATTTTGAGCTCAACAAAAAGCACCAAGGAATATGCTGCTTAGCTGCCAGGCATCTGCCTGTTCTTTAAAAATGTTTAGGGAGTTCCAAACTAATAAATGGCTTGAATTAGGCTACTTGAAGATACACAAAGCGTACAAAGACTGAGATGTTTACACAGAGCTTTGTAAAACCCTCTTGTTGCTGGTACCTGATAGTTCTGCAGTAAGATGAGGCTGAGGTAGAGCTCGCTGAAGGCCAATTTCAGATCTTTGATATTCCTATGCTGGACACGCTCCTCATGGGACAGGTGGAAGACAGGCTTTCTGCGCCGCTGTAGTGTGGAAACCCCACTGGCTTCTTTCTGTGCATCCAACGTTGACTGTAACTCAGTCCGAAGAGTTGTAAATCTACGCTGAGCTTCTGCAAGCTTTTCTGTTAGCAAGGAGAGGAGAGTTAGATGAGCAGGCAGCAGCTTGCCCATAAAAAGCACAAATTTTTCCTATGGAACCAGTTTGTGGGTAAAATGCACTACATTGAGTAACCTGCCACGTGGCCATCCTCAACTAAACGTTATGTTCAGCATCTCTACGTGTTTCTCTTTTATGAACCTGCTTCTCATAGAATGGCCCAGTTTGGAAGGGACCTTTCAGATCGTCATCAATGCAACTCTGACAAGAACCATCCCTAAACCATATCTCTAAGCTCTATGTCTTCCTGCCTCTTAAAAACCTCTAGGGATGGTTCCTCAGTCACTTCCCTGGTAGCCTGTTCCAACACTTGATAGCCCTTTCAGTGTCAAAATTTTTCTCAATAGCCATCAGACTCTCTGCTGGCAGAACTTGAGGCCATTTTCTCTTGTCTCATGGAGAAGGTACTGATCCCCTTAAAGATTAAGGGGATTAACCTCAAAGGTTCTGATGCACTCCTGTGCACACAGTATCATGTTCCCTCCCTTCCCCCCCAGAAAGAGCTGACACTTTAGACAGGTGTTAAATGTTCAAAACACAGAGGCTGTCCCTTCAGCACAGACTAGAGCAGCATTAGAAAGGAAGTGAGACCTCTCCACTTCCATTGTGGATGATTGGTCCAGGACTGTACTGCCCCCTTTAAGAATGGAAGAAGCTCAAGCTGCCATCTGTACCTACAGGCTATAAATCCACAGGGGGACACAGGGTCCAGCCTCCCCACACTGTCAGAGGCGCCACTGGGCAGATAAGGTCTCATCCAAATACCAAAGCAGTGACCACATGTCTGCTCTGAGGGGCAAAGAGAACCACTTGCCTTTCTCAAACAAACCAAACATGAGAAAAAACCCCGTTAGATATTATAAAACTTTACAGTCAGTAAGCAAAGCACTTTTTGTATCTGAGGACCTACTACTGGCTATGTGTTTACTATCTTTTTATATGACACCAAGGAAATCAAAGAAAAACCAAGCACACTTAAAACATGACAGTGAATTTTGGAGCTCAGAGAGCAACACTACCCTTCTGCCAGCCCCCAGTGACAGATAAACACAGCTTCTGCTTTGATCAGGAGTTACACCACCACTCACTGCTGTACATGATCCACTGGAATCATTTAATACTGCTTTTCCTCAGTTTGTGCTCATGCAGGTTAAAAGCAGTGCCTCAGTATGCAGTGAGGACAGCCAACCCGAATTTAAGTATTTTGAGATGTTTTCATAACAAGCCAGCCTCTCTTCCTCACATCTCAAGTACGGAAAAGGTGCTCCTTTAAATGTGCTGCTTTATGTACTTTCAGAAAACAATCCTGATAGCTAAATATGTAACCTTTTATCCTAAACCCAGCACAATAGACACCGTTATCTCCCTCTTTGTCCCATACAACTAGTTCCTGTCAGATTTGTTTCCCCATGCTTCAGCTTCAGTTGCAGCTTTGGTATGTCTCTTGATAAGCTCTGTGGCCGAATCTGGTGCTGGGCAGGAAGACACCAAGTAATTTGCTGTTGTTAAAGCAGATGGCTGGGAGCTGGAGACAACTCCATCCAGTAGGACACAAACCACTGCCCAATGCTCTACTATGGCCACTCATTTAATGCTAAATTTGGGCCTCAATTTCTGCTTCTCCCCCAGAAGTAAGATGTATTCTTATATGAGCAATTCTGACCACTTTAAATTTGGGCTAATTTTAAGAACAAAACTCCTCCACAAATAACTCACAGTGCTCTGCATGAAGTACTTTTCAGTAAGAGAACACCTTATAGAACTGAAAATTAGGATCAATATAGAAAAATTTAAGCACAGAAGAGCCTGAAACTCTTAGTAACTTTTGATTATAAACTCTATTAAAGCTAGAGGTTTTAAAAAGACAAGAAAGGTTAACTCTTCTCTCATCATTTCTCCAACCACAAGGACTCCACCAAACAGCCCACAGGGAGAAGTGCCTGCCCACAGCCTGCAAACACACACGAGGTCAGTGTGCAAAAACAATCCTCTCCCACCTTCGGGAGTTCTCTCAGGAAGAAGTGCTAGATATCTGTCAAGAGCAGCTGTTATAATCAAAATCCTTCATATAAATAAAACTCACAAGTTCACACTCTATATTGAAATAGTTACATTAAACCATCTGGTGATACAGTGAGATTGCTTTCGGATCAGATTATTCAATCTGGAAGAGTTTAAATTTCCATCATTCAATTGAAAGCACTATTCCATTGGCCCTATGTCCAAATAAATCTTAAAACCCACCAATTCAATAACATGGTATTTAAAGACAAGGTAACATTTTGAAACAGTTATAAAACCACTGCTGCAGTTTTTCCTACCTGTTTCCAAACCACCACCCATTAAAAAGCAGCATCTCCAAATACAAACATTTGTCTTAATTATGCACTGCTGAAAAAGACACATTTGCTGTCTCTCATATAGCTGTCTCCATCCACAGGGGCAGGACCCTCACTCCTCTGAGAATAAGGCCTTAAAGACAACCAAACCAGTCCAATAATTACCTGCCACTACTGAGAAATGGCAGCTCTGCCACCTCCTCCTCCCTCCTGCCCCCTCTACTGCATTGACTCCAGCTCATCTTGTTAAAGGATTACTTAATCATCGACATTCATTGCAGAAGCAACATAAGACAAAAGGTTTGCTGCTATTCTTAAAACAGTGAAGGGAATTCCCCTGGGAAATGGCAAAGCAGAGTGAAAACACTCAAGGCCAGGCTTGATGAGGCTCTGAGCCACCTGATCTAGTCCAAGATGTCCCTGGTCACTGCAGGGAGTTGAACTAGATGGCCTTTGAAGGTCTCTTCCAACCCAACACATTCTGTATTCTAAGCCAAATAGTAAGTCCATAATGAGTAGGATGCATCAGGTCATAACCCAAGCCAACACACATGTGGAGTTACAATCCCAAGGGGTCCAAAGAGACGTATTTCTGGTAAGATGAAGAAGAACCACAAGTTAAGCTCCATTTCTTGATGGAGCTTAACGCTGATAACTCTAATAAAGGGTTTCCGTACGATTAAAGTCACATTGCTCTTTTGCAAATAAAGGACTTTTTTTAATCTTATCACAAAGAGATTTTCAAATTATGTGTATCGTCTCCTGTAATTTTTTGAAATGACAGTGAGTTAAAAAAAATAAAGAAGCCTGTGATATATTATTAATGTCATTTTAAGCAATGATGGAATGGGTGTATATATATGTGGGTGCACGTGTGCCAGCAGGTCCTCATTAGGGAAAATTATAATCTGCATTGTACAACTGAATTGACAGAACTTCCCCCACAGGGTCTAGCTTGGAGTACCCAGGACAACTTATTAGATCACTTATTAGCAAAGTAAGGCAAGCTTCTGAGCATAAAAGCCTTCCTTCAGATGTGGGACAGATTTTGTTTTCTCAGGGAAACAAAACTGAGAACAACTGGTCTAAGTACACATGTAGAAAAATGCCTATAAAGTGTAAAACCCAGCTGCCTAGTAGAATATGTTGCTTCTACCTACAGTCCATCCCTTGCCCAGACTAGGTATTCTCCTCTCACAAAACATCTCTATTCCACAGAGCTGGCACAGCCAGCCCCAGAGGTTCCTTCCCTGGATGGAAGCTGCTGCACACACATATTGCATCTACTGTGCTTTTAGGTATTCTCATATTTACCACACATTTAGATTGGATATTAGGGCCATTGTCTGATGGTTATAAAAATATCTTGTGCAATTCAACTTCGCTTTTGTTACTGGGTTAAAATCAGAAATAGAAAAGGCTAGTGGTCTTCCAGGACCTGAAGGGGACCTACAGTAAAGCTGGGAGGGACTTTATCAGGAATGTAGTTATAGGATGAGGGGCAAGGTTTTAAACTCAAAGAAGAGAGATTTAGATTGGATATTAGGGAGAAATGCTGCACTGTGAGAGAGGGGTGAGGCTCTGGCTCAGGGTGTCCACAGAAGATGTGGTTGGAAGCATTCAAAGCCAGGCTGGACAGGACTTGGTGCAACCTACACTGGTTGCAGGTGTTTCTGGCCAGGGCTTGGAACCAGATGATATTTAAGGTCCCTTCTTTCAATTCAAACCACTCTGTGATTCTATGATGTGGCTGCATTGCAAACACCTGTTTACAGCAGCACGTTAATCAATTGACATGGTAGGGGAAAGTACAGCAGAAGTCAAAGCATCATTGTTTCCATATTTAAATAACCCTTGCAGCATCAAATTTTTTAGTAATATCCAATCTAACACTACCCTGGAGCAACTTGAGGCCATTTACTCTTGTCTTATTACCTGCTCCTTGGGAGAAGCTAAACCTTCCTTTCAGGGAGTTGTAAAGAGGGAGGTGTCCTCAACAGCCTCCCTTTCTCCAGGCTGAGCACTCCCAGCTCCCTCAGCTGCTCCTCACAAGACTTGTGCTCCTCTGTTGCCTTTCTCTGGACCTGCCCCAGCCCCTCAGTGTCTTTTTTGTGTGCATGAGGGACCTAAAACAGGATATAGTACTAAAGGTGGAGCCTCACCAGTGCCAAGAAAAGGGGCACAATAGCGTACCTAACACTCACTGTTTATCTTCATGAAGTTCCTCAGGTTGCTCCTGCAAAGTAATGAAATCACCTTCCCTTTCTTCTTCCTCCATTCAAATACCATGGGTTTAGCTTCACATCTGTGATTAAACCAGAGCAGTTTCCCACATAAACCCGCTCTGTAATTCCCTGGTGTTTAACCTGCATGACCATAGTGGTTAGTCTGAAAGTCTGGGCACTTCAAACTTTTTTTATGTTCCTGTGTTTTCCACAAATACACACAAATAAGCACCTTACCTGAATAGAAAATGTTGATTTTGGCAAGTTCTTTCTCGCAGGTCTGGAAGAATTTCTCTTCAAACGTGGCAAAACACCTTTTCACTGTGTCCTCATCTGTGTCTAGAAAACAAAAAAGAAAAACAGTTGTAAGTGAAATACACAGGAACCATTTTATAAGTGGCCACCGTGGAACTATTTCTTCACAGTAAATCCACCTTCTTTGTCATGCAAAGATGAGCAAGCAAGTCCAAAAGGCTCCAAGGCAACATATAATTTGATAATTTGGCTGTAAAAGAAATCACATCAAGACAGAGAAGAAAAAACCCACATAAGCAGAACTGCACCTTGACCAGTGTTCCCATCATCTTTTATGATCCTTTAAGTGTTACTGGAGATCCCATGTGCTTCATTTCTATTCTTAATTCAGGTTGTGTGACTGCTCCTGTAGGGCCAGCCTGGATTAAGACTGCTCTTAATGCCTAGAATATTATTTATTTAAAGGCATCTCACCTACCATCACAAATCACTCACCCTAAATCTGCACACCCCCATGAAAAGGGAAGACTGTACCCCATCTCCATGAAAAGCCATGAAAAGTATTCATCCTATAATAGCAAACAACTGCATTTAGAAGAAAGTATCAAGCTTTTAACTGAAAGCTTCCAGGGGGGCTCACTGGCTTCAGCCATCATTCTCTCCTCATCCCTACAAGCCTTCAAATACAGTCATAGCAGCAGAGCAAACTAAAATCTGCACAGCAAGTAAATGAGAAACTGCACAGAAACTACCTTCTTCCTCCCTGAAAAATAAAATATTAATGTTTTAACTCTCCTGGAACAACTAAGTAAATCCTGTAATTCAAATAAAAATTTGCAATTAAAGCAGAAATATTTTCACTTTGTCACTGTAAGCAATATAAGCTCTGCTAGAAATGCAGAATTTCAAAGACAGAATGACTATTCTAATAATTAAGGAAATAAATGAGCAAAAATTTAAAAAATCATTCTATAATTACAAATTTTAGCACTGTCAATCATCTGCCCCAAAATGCTTTGAATGCTGAAATAACAGACTCTTCATATCTCCTATAGTTAGAGTTTCTAAATCCTATTGCAGTCTTACAGACTGAAAAATGTTAGAATCTCTACAAACAGGAAAACCTGAAAGGTAAGGTAAGGTCAAGAAATAGATTTTGAAATACATTTTATTACATTGAGATGACGTGTCTATAGAAAAGTTTCACTCACTAGCAGATAAACACTCTGGACTGTCATAACAAAAAAAACCCGTTCTCTTTTAGCACTAATTTCTAGCTAAAAACAGCCTCAGAGTAGCAATAATAGAAATTAAATGGAAATGTTTAATGTTTACAATTTCCTGATGTTTGTGACACTGATATTGAACACTATAAACCTACTATAAACCTGTATTAATCATTATGGGGATTTGTATAGAAAGAGCAAATAATGTAAAGCAAGCTTGCAGGAGTAATGTTGGAAGAAGTCTGTCTTCTTATGAAGTTAGACAGTGCTTAAAAAAGCAAAAGAGAACAAACCCCTAATCCCACACAGATGATTGATGTTTACTTCACTGTCCCAGGGCTTGTAAAAAACAACTTGCAAGGGCTCCAAAGGCTGTTCCAAACTCACAAGTTTTGGCTTCAGGAGTCCCTTTATTATGTGAGGATTATACTTGCAGATCAGCAGCTACTCCCAAGGATAAGGGCTCCCTCCCTTGTGCAAACAAATGCCAAAATGACCAGGCTCCAATTCTTCTTTGCTGAAGAAAAGCCACAGCAAGCACTGAGGTGTCTGTCCATACAGCCCTCTTCAAGGTCTGAGGTTGCCTCAGAATTACAGGATGGTCTGGGTTGGAAGGGACTTCAAAGATCATGTAGTTCCACCGTCCTGCCTTGGGCAAGGACGCCTCTCCCCAGCCCAGGTTGCTTCAAGCCCCATCCAACCTGGCCTTGAGCCCCTTCAAGGATGGGGCATCCCTCTTTGCAGCGGGCAACTACTCCAGGATTTGCAGAACCATACAGACCTCCTGCTTAGCTCAGGGCCTCAACACATCCCTCTTTGCAGGCAGCCTAAAGCACCAGCAGGACACAAAATAGCTCTGGTTTGGGGCTGGTAATTTCTAACAGCAGAGTCACAGCAGTTGCGACATCCTCCCCTGAGGCTCTAGCAGCAAGGCCAATCTCAACTTGCCCTCAAGAGCCTCCAAACTTGACCCAGCAGCCACCAGTGTGGGAGGACAAAACACAAACAGGTGGGTGAAGCAACAAGAATTACTGCAGTACATAAAATGCAGAGATTTGGAGTAAGCTTTTTTTGTGGAGTATACTTTTTGTCCATGAAGTCAAGCATGAATAGTTCTATGCAATCAAAACATGGCCTTTTAATATAACAAAAAGCTCATCAAAACCACCTAATATTAAATTAACATAATGCTAGATAAATAAATATGCCAGTTCGTACATTACAGACCACATTAGGAAATGATAAATTACCATGGCAAACTATTTGACAGTATCTGAACTCTAGAAGAAGAAAATGGGCGTCAAAACACAAACAAACCATTAGTGGAAGACCTTCCAAAAACCTTGAGATTAGGAATTCAGGTCTCTATTTCAGCCTCAAAACATTGCTGACTCAGAGGAAAGTAAGTTCTATATACACTAATCAAAAGCCTTCTCCAAATGTCAAACACCTCCTTACAAAAGACATTTTGCAGATCACGGTGGATACCAGCTTTAAAAAAAATTGGGATTCTCAGTGAAGAAAAGGTTTCCCTTTGGTCCCATTCCCACTGCAGTTCAGTCATTGAGCTGCAATAATAGAAGAGTGCTGCCAAGGCTACTGCCTTTATTTATTTATTTCCCCCCCAAGGCTAGGACAGGACAACGTTTTTGCCATGAGAATAATCGTGGTGCCAGAAATCGTCCTTGGATTCAGAAGCTCCATGACAACAGAAGCTGTTTTTAAAAGGCATCCAGCTCCTGCTGCCAAGAAGGGCCAGCAGTAACCTTCCCTTTGTTCCTTTTCTATAGCCCTAATACTCCATTTACGAAGAGCTCTCTGGAGTTGCCATGAACAAGGTTGCCAAGAAGACAGTCTGATCAATACTGCAACTTCCTGACCTCATCTTCCTATGCTGCTGTGAATAATAAAAAAAGAAACCACACTAAGTCTGAAAGGCTCTTGCTTCTCACTTGCAAAGCCAACTGGTAAACCAGCAGCAAGGGAGATGTTTTCCCTGCTTGCCACACTTTCTGCTTTGCAGAGAGTTCAGACACTGGCACAATCCAAAATTGAAAAATTAACATGCAAGTTACATTCCTGCACTGTCCCAAGCACTCATTTCTCAGTGCATCTGTCAACTCTTCATTTTATTTCTCCTTCTTTTTGCAGCTGAAATACATAAACAAATACTCCCCATCCTGGACAGCTCTGCTCACTCACTCCCATGCAAAAAAACCCTCAGTCCTCTTTGTTCAATCAGGGCTCTCTAAAAGTAATCATTAAAAACATAAAAGCAATCCTTCAGTCTGTATCATGCTTAATTTTAAGGGGCATTTAATTAAAATAGATTAATTAGCTTTGTGATTAGATCAGTACAGGTGTAGTTCTCTGAATCACCTCCTGTTTTCCACAAAGCAGTTTTGGCCTGAGTAAGTTTATTTCAAAACTTCAGCTAGGAGGCAATAGGGTTTATTTGAAGAAGGTTCAGAATGGATATTAAGAAAAATGTGAACACTGAATGGGTTATCTAGCATTGGAACAGGCTTCAGGGAAGGGGATGAGGCACCATCCCTGGATGTATTCAAGAGCCAGGGAGACACAGAGCTTAAGAGATACGGTTTAGGGATAATTCTTGTCAGAGCTGGGCTGATGGTTGGACTCCATTTGAAAAGTCCCTTCAGCCAAGGATAATTCTAACTGCCATCTATTCAGTTAAAAAAAAAAGTAAAATTGAACCCAACATTGGCATTAAAGACATCAAATCACAACAAGCAGGAGATCACAAGTTTACACCAGCACCATTTTGGCTACACTAAACTCTTAGCATTTTCTACACCCTATCCTTGGCCTCTTGCTAAGGCAAAGCCCCATGTGCAAGGCTCAGATTGGTCTTTCACTACAGAAGTGCTCCAGAAAATCAGTAAGATTTAATATACAAGTTTTCTTGCTTCCAGGTCTGCAAATCAGAGAGTGGTCAGGGCTGGAAGGAACCTCTGGAGATTATGCAGTCCAAATCCCTGCCAGAGCAGGGTCACACACAGAAGGTAACATGGGAATGTGTTCATTTGGGTTTGGAATATCTCCAGACTCCACCACCTCTCTGGGCAGCATGTGCCAGGGCTCTGCCACCCTCACAGGAAAGTTCCTCCTCATTTTAAGATGGAACTTCCCATGTCCAAGTTTGTGCCCATTCCCTCTTGTCCTGTTCCTGTGCACAGCTGAAAAAAGACTGGCCCCATTCTTATGACAGTAATTCTTTACACTTCCAGGCTCAGAGCCATATTAAGGTAAAAAAAAAAAGAAAAAAAGGTAATTTTTATTACCACTTTCAAAATTCTAAAAATGCAGGTCACTATAATGAAACCCTTTGTCTGCCTCCCATCAGCTTTGTCCATCTGCACAGTTATCACAATTTTATAACAACCCTCAAAGTTCACCAGCACTGGGACTTCACAGTTTCCCAACATTTTACACAGTACAGTGAAAAAATTCATAGCTAAAAACCCAACTGTGTAGTTCATAAACACAAGGGACTATGATTATCTTTACACCTCTAATGCGTCACCATCATCTTCATTGGGGTGTTTTTCCATAGGAAAGGTTTGTCCAGAAGGCAGCTCCCTTCCTCCCAACAGAAAGCTGCAAATTGGATCACTCACCAAAAGCTTCCAGTAAATTAATTACTCATCAGGCATTTTCATGTCCAATCTTGTGGCAAATAAAATTCTTTAAGTACTTAAAATGGAGATACAGAAAGTTCTTCCTAGGACATGTTCTCGGAAGAGGAAAGAAGCCAGCTCTGCTACTTGCAAGTAAAGAACATTTGCATCCATGTTATTCCACCTGGAATTCCTAGTTGCAAATTGTACATAGGCATGTAATGGAATATATTCCATTAATCAAAAAGTGAACCTTAAATACAAATCAGGAAAATTCACACACTAGTTAATATTAAAAAAAAACCTCAATACACTAAGAAAGACACATACTTTTAAAAATCATAACAGATGAACCGGTCGGTTCTCCATTTAGTGAATTTTTTTGCCCAAATTAGATATGGTTATTAAATTATTTCCCTAACTCTAGTACTAAAAAAATGCCTGCTTGGGTAGCAAATGAGTCTGGTATTGTCAGCATACAAAGCGTGTGTGCGTGGGCAAAGGAAGGAGGAGGGAATAACTGCTGCAGGTCACCAGCACAAGTTCTCTCAGGTTTTGCTTCACCATTTTGTTGTTTTTAACAATTAACCCATAATGAATGGAACCTATTTCAAAATACTTCAGAAATTATGATTTCCAGGTTGGGAAAAATACTGCTTTCTTATTTTCAGACTGTATCACTGAAATCTTACAAGGAAACCAGCCAGTTTCTTGTAAATGGCTTATTTAGCTGGAAAGAACAATCTCCACAACATGCCTACAAGCTAGATATACAGCCAAGTGTCTACTGTAAATTATTCTGACTTTGCAAACATAGCATCTAACGCAATGAGAGTGCCCTGGGGCAAACTTCAGGTGCAGAGAAAAACAGGCAATGCAACAGTCAGATGTGAGAAGACAGCTGTTGCCCAGCTGGATAGCCCTGAGCCCTATAGCTCAAAGAAGGTTAGGTTTTGCAGTCTAAAAGGTAGCTGTACAGCTGCTGTACCTGTTCACTTCTTTAAACAACTACCTAGCACTCATAAGAAGTCACTTTTCAAACAAAAGGCTGTGGAAACAGTCTCTGTCAGCCACTGGAGGTGAGGGCAGGGTGGTCCTATTGGTGGAACCTACTGGTATAAGTGCAGCTACACATCCATTCCTGTGACAGCAGCTCTGCAAAGCCACCTCTGCAACCAGGCTTCAATGCTGACCTCGTTCAAATTCTCTTCTTTTTGAAGATGGAGATTCTAAGTCTCCAGCAGATAGGTAAAAAGCATGGCTGGTTTAACCCTGTGCACCTGGCAGAGGATCTAAAGATCCACTTTCTGAGCAGTGGGGGTGAGGGCAGGCAAAAAGGCTGCCAGAAAAACCAAGAAGATTGGCTCAGCTTAGGAGCAGAGATGACCCAAGGCTCAGTCAGCTTATGCTCTGGCTGTCCCCTGTACTGCTGTTATAGCTGACCACTGTTAGATTGCTGTCTGACTTGCAAACTGCCAGTGCCATCTCAGCTTTGGGGGTCTACCTCCATTCTGTTCTTGTACACAATAATGCAACACTTCTAAGATGCTTCAGCTCTTTAGCATTGGAAAAAATAATATTCCTAGTAGAATAACAAAACCTAGATTTGAAGTTCAGCTAGGCAGAAACTCCTGACAGAGAAGCAGCACAAACACCTAATAAAATTTCAATATCTATCATAAAAGAAATGAATACAGCATGAAATAACTGTGTGGCAAGAGACATCACAAAGTGACAGGATTCCCAACATCTGCCTTTCCCATGTAAGAACAACCCTTAAATTCTTACTTTTTTCAAGTCAGAAAGATATACTCTCCTCTTTTGCAAAACTTTACCCATAAATTTGACGAGAAATACTGACACACTCTTAACAGATCAATGAGAGCTAAGACTTCAGATGAAATTTCACACTGACCATTACACATCCAAATTCCAAGACAAAGAATGGAGAGCTACTCAATCAGTGCATGCTAAAATCTGTCCAGACATACCGGCCATGTTTGCTCAGTTTAGACAAGTAATCAATGATGCAAAGGGAGATACTACAGTTTTGCAGACCAGGCTCACACTAGGACAACTCCTGGTTACACAATGCACCTGCACACTCCTCAGGCTGCTCACCAGCTGCCTCCAGTTCTGGCTCTCATTTTAACAAGTTGAGACAGAAGCAATTTTGTTGGTTTGGTTTTTGTTGAAAGGGATCTCAAAGATCAACCAGTTCCATTTCCCCTTCCCAGGGCAGAGACACTTCCCACCAACCCAGGTTGCTCCAAATCCTATCCAACCTGGCCTTGAACCCCTCCTCCAAGGATGGAGAACCCACACCATCTCTGGGCAGCTTGAGCCAGGGACTAACAACCATCAAAGTGAATCATAGAAT
>VZTY01017590.1:268-45006 GCA_013400935.1 Turnix velox
ATCTTTCCAGGACTGTTTCCCATGGAACCCTGCCAAAGAGTTCCCTCAAGAGGTCAAGGTCTGCTTTCCAGAAGTCCAGAGTGACGAGCTTGCTGCACCCCTTCTTCAATGCCCTGTAGATAATAAACTCCACCATTTAATGGTTGCTGCATCCAAGGCTGCCCTTGAGCTCCATGTTACTCATTAAGCCCTCATCATTGGTGAGAACAAGGTCCAGCATGGCTCCTCTTCTCATGGGTTCCTGTACCATTTGGAAGAGAAAGTTGTCATCAATGCATTCTAGGAACCTTCTTGACTGCTGGTGTCTTGCTGTGTTTTCCCTCCAACAGATGTCAGGGTGGTTGAAATTACCCATAAAGACCATGGCTTGAGAACATGAAGCTGTTTCTAACTGCTGTTGGACAGCCTCATCCACTTTTTGTTCTTGGTCAGATGGCCTGTAACAGACTTCCACTACAACATCACCCTTGCCTGCCTTCCCTTTGATCCTGACTCACAAGCTCTCTAGTAGTTCCTCATCCACCTCGAAGCAGAACTCCATGCACTCCAGATGCTCATTAATATAGAGGGAAACCCTTCTTCCCCTTCTCCTCTGCCCATCCTTCCTAAAGTATTTATACCCATCCATTCCAACACTCCAGTCCTAAGAACTATCCCGCCCTGTCTCTGTGAGACCAATGACATCGTAGAAATGTACGTATGCAAACATCTGCAAGTCTTGCTGCTTGTTCCCCACTTAAGCTGTCTCCTTGCCAATGCTGATTTACCAACTGGAACACCCTTTTCTGTACTTCAGGTGTCCGCTTTCTGCCCTGTGATCCTAATTCAGGCCCAGAGCATCCATCACAATCAGTAACGAACCCATTACCATCACCTCTGTGGATGTCCAGATTGTTTGATAGGTCCCTAACCCTCTCCTCATCAACACGAGCACCCTCCTCCTTTACCTTGAAATAGCTTATCCTTTTCGGTACTGCATGTTCAACAACAGTTTAAGTACTGCTTTTCAGTACCAAGAACTTTACAGCCGCTGTTCCTCATTAACATACCCATCAAGGGGAACAATCACATTTAAGTTTTGATATGGCAATATAATGTAATCAAAATAATTTCCTTTTGCTGAAAGGATCCATAAGTATTTACATAAGGTTCCAGTAAGATGTCCTTCAATCTTTCCAAGAATGAAAATGGAAAAGTTTTGTCCTTGTTTTTCTTCTGTCATAAATTTTCTTCAAAAGAAATTAAAAAGAAAATACAAATCTGTTTATGTAGCTAAATCCTTTATGTAGAGTTTATCCTAAAAATCTCAAGTAATTGGCTTCTTGGTTAACAATTTTAAATAACGTTGGACAAAATCACATCTGACTAAACTGATATAAAATTGCAACTGCAAAACCTTCAACTTATTAGAATATTCACATCTTTTCATTCTGCTGCTTATACTATACCTAGTTTCATTTTTGTTTTTTTACACAAATGGAAGCTTTTTGTTTCGAAAAACATTTATACTGAAGCCTAAAGATTCATCACTAGTTAAGCATACTGGAAAAAACATCTGCAAAACATAGGCTTTATAGTTCTGGATACAACGCCTGTTTACATAAAAAGAAAGTAATGTGTTTTACATGAAAGTATGAGACTATTCATCATGGAATTCAAATGGAAAAGTGCTCAGAATGAAAGCAAATATCTAGAATTGTGGTACAGAGATCTAGATGAAGATGTGTCTCTTTAAAAAAAAAAAAAAAAGTTTTTTCATACAGCATCTGAAAAACTGTAAGAAGCCTTATCCTCCGTTACAGCAGCGATAGCTCCCAAAAATGTCATTGTCATTCTCAAGTTCAATAAAGAGGCATGTCTTAGCCCTAGAATTTTTTTCAGAAACAGCAAAGAAATGCAACAGCACCCTGTGTCTTCAACACCGATACTGAGAAGATCCAACAGGCTCTTCAGCCTCCCCATCAGGCTCTGCAATCTTAACATTGTAATTCTCCTTCCCAACCTTTTTTTTCCTGGTGGTTTCCGAAAGATTAGGGCAGAAGACATAAGAACTAGAAACAGAAATTCAATCTGTTACAGTGCCATAAGAAATCACCCACTGCTCCTCAAATACCAATCTGATTTCCAGGACAAGCAACATTTAAACATTTACTCAGTGAGGCAGAGGAGAACAGTATCCCTGGAGAGTAAAGCTTTTTTTTTCAGAAAAGTAACAGAGTTATTTACCAGTTCAAAAGAAGATGAAAGTGGAAGAACAGATTTGCTGAGGAATTTTTTCCTCCTTCCGCTTTGTCAAAAAAAGAATCACAAGTTTGCTTCAAATCACTGGCTTACAGAATTCAAGCAGTAAAGCATTTCTGAAATATACTTATGGCATTCTATGTGCTTTGACATTTATGAAAAGACTCGTCATGAAATTTACAGTATAGGGTGACACTCAGGTGTCGAAGGCTATGGTGGCTTAGCCTTTCAGCAGGTCTGATAAAGCCACAAAGGCAGGAGGATTCTGCAGTATCCAGATCTGTGAATTTAATACAATGCTGTAAAAACATCCTTTTTGTATCATTATTTCAAAGCATTCCCCAGAATCCAAAAGGACTAAGGCCACCTTTGCACTGAGTTCCAAGTGGGTTCCAGAATTACAACCCACTCAGAGTGTGTTGCAGAAAACACCCTAATACACGACAGCGCTCAAAAAGACTGACTCAGAGGTAACTTAACAAGAATCAGTCCACTTTGCAATCAGTTGGAGGAACACATTAAGATTATAAATACACAAAAGTCTGACTTTAACAGGCATTCAGGGATAGAGGAGGCTCCCAAGGCACATGAATTATGTCAGACAAAAGAAAAACAGCTACAGAAAAACCTGACTTCTCAAAGACTCGGCTCACAATGAGAGTCAACCCAGTAACACAGATGAACAACTAGTTATCAAAGATGTTTTGGTTTTGTTTGTGGAGTTTGGTAATTTTTTTTTATCTGTTGTCCATTTTTTATTTAAAAGCATCAGTATTCTTACTAGATTAATTTCTACATTACACAAGGATTTCTTAAAATGCCGTAAGGCTAGTCTTCATCAATTAATACACTTCCCACTGCAGAAACTGCAATGCCTACTTAGAAAATCTGAGTCAGGTATCAGATTTAGACAAAGCAATTACATTCAGAGATATAGTAGAAAAATTCAATAGTCTACAGTGACAGATTGTAAAAATGCTTGTTCTCCCCTAGTCTTTCTTTCTTGCTATGGTAGTGCAGCTCCCATACTTTCAATGGCATACTTATAAGTAAGAGCAGTTGCCATATGTTCCTGCAACTGCAATCTTTTAAGAAACTTTAAAATGTGTTCTTGTACAGAGCAGTTCACACATGGGATGTGAACTATCAGCTTTACCAGAGGAGAAACACTAAATAATGCCTTCTGCAAGCAGTCTGATTCAATTGACCTCACCCCTGAGAGGTACAGCTTAAAGAAAACTGAGTCCAAAAAATAAAAATCAAGGCAGCACTATAATACCACAAGCCTGTGTGGGATTAGACTGGAGGCAAACCAGTACTTGATGTTGACATTGCGAAGTCAACAAAAAGCAACACCAGTACCTAACGTCCAAATTGCAACATCCGCTAAAACCCAACCACCAAACCAAGCAAAACACTCTGCATTACCCTAAATTTACTAGGTACTTCCTTTATGATATGTAAGATTCTCAAGTCGCTGTAGTTTTCTTTTGCCTCCTCATACATTCTCAGAACTGCTTAAAGCGTTCAACTGTAGGCTTGGAATTACAAGTGTAAAGCTAAACTGCAGCACACACCATCTGAGTGCCACCCTGGCATTCCCAGCAAACTAGCAGTGTCAGCTCTATTAATAAGAACAAACCTAGTGAGAATACCTCAAAGAAAACAGATCCCATGACAACAGCTGAGTGGTGTACAGGTTTTATTTACAACTTAGTGCATTAATTCCGCAAGTTTGCCTGAAGCCTAAAGCCATTTCTACCATTTTCTCCTCTACCTAGAATAGGCCTAGCAGAAGAGCCTAAACCCACAAGCTAAAGACTCACACCTACCCATGCTGACACAACTTCAAGAGAAAGTTGGGAAGATGTGCTGTTTAGACTCAGGAAGGCTTGTGAGCTATAAATTTAAGTGGCAGACACTGAATTGAACACTTTGCCACGAAGGAAAGAACAGAACCCAGGTTTTCTATTCCCCCAGTTTAACATTAGTTATGGCAATCCCAAAAGCTGAGTGCCACCTGCTCCTGCACCCTCCTTCCAGGAGCGCAGGGACCTCCCTCAACTACTGAAAAAGTGCCTTATCACACACAAGGGATTCAAAGGCCTCATCATTGCAACTCTGAGGAAAAAGATGCAATTCAAATACCTCTCTGTGTACGTTATCGCACAGTGGCTTTTACTAGACAGTTTTGGGGCTTTTTTCCTGGATAATCCATTAGGACATCTAAATCTCATATACTGCACAGTAAACGGTGGATTTGTTAAGACACTGCATTCTGCTGCAAAGACTAAGGACCTTGATCCCAAATAACTGAGGTGCCACAACAGTCAAATCCTTCAATGAATCCAGGCCATGGGCAAAAAGCCACAATTTTAATATTTTCAAGGGTTTGTCCAGTACTTCTGTAGCAAAAGCACTATTTTTATGAAATACATGAGCTCGGAAACAGTTGGCTGCAGCAACCAAATGAGGTTTGCTACCCTGGTTTCTTCAGAAGTCTGCTAAAATCTTCCTTGTATATGGGCAATACAGCATGTGAAACTTCCCTTATATTGCAACACCATGGTCATTACAATGACCACATTGATTCCTTGGAAAAACAAAAACACATCAAGAACATGGTTTTCATTAGCAGCTGCTTTAAGTCAGGACTGGCAGGGACAATGCGCTGGCCACAAAACAAGAACCTTTATTAGGCACATGCAATTGGAAACCATCCCAAGGCTTTTATGCTTCATCTCAACATTTTCTAAGGTTTACTCCTCTCATATCTTGATATTTCTACAGCAAATTTCACTCAAAGCAGTAAGTGAATGCATTCTCCGAGCCTGGCTGACGCAAGTCACTGAATAAAGCCAGGTCTGAATGCTCATGAACTCCAACACCAAGACATGTGAAACAGAATGAGAGCAAATGAAAACTATAGATGAAAACAGGAATATATAAAATATATACATACTTACTCAGAGTAAACTCATGTGTAAGCTCATGTCTCCTATGAGACTGAACTCAATGATCTTTAAGGTCCCTTCCAACCTGAACTATTCTATGATTCTATAAAGACCATACCTGGCAAACAGACTGCAGACTGTGACTGTACCAATCAACTAAGTAAAAATACCAATTAAGTCAAGAGGATGTTCTGTAAGACCACCAGAGGCTCCTAGTCATAGCTGTGTGCAACCAGCAAGGCACAAATGAACTCCAATTTCCCCAGCCAAGTTAAATACAAACAAAAAAGTGTCTTTGGTTACTACAGCATTGTAATTTCATTTCCTGACTGGATAAAAGGCATTAGGTTTCAAAGTGATTGCATTCCTTGGAGTTTGATTTTGTTTCAAGGATGGAAATGGACAAATTACTTAAAACTATCCATGTCTACTTTACAGATTTGTCATAAAGCTTTGTATGTACTATTCATCTAGCATGGCAATATCTGATGGGCTACCACTAAGCTAACAGTCATTTAAGATATTGATAATTCAACCAAAACCCCAAGGTCTGCTATTTTTTAAGGTGCTGTTGTTATGAGTAAGTCACCATGTGCTAATTCTGGTATTGTGAACTCTGTTTTATCATGTAATGGTAAGAGATACTTGAATGGTGAAGCAGGTACCTCACATCATTCAATTCCAAGGTCTGGTACCTCCTGATGATGTTTCTGATGAGCCAAAATATTAGTACATTTCCCATCCTCTGAATACAAACTCTGTTTTTCACAAGTATGAG
The DNA here is from genome assembly GCA_013400935.1 of Turnix velox. Lineage (NCBI taxonomy): Eukaryota > Metazoa > Chordata > Aves > Charadriiformes > Turnicidae > Turnix > Turnix velox. The sequence continues at coordinate 6,242 of VZTY01017590.1, forward strand.
ATGACACATTGAGCAGGCCAATGAAAGTCACAATGATTAACAAAATAATTTAATTGGAGCTCATCAAATTATGTTCCAGGCTGATATGCCAGTAAGGAAACAGGGAGAAGTCTGGCAGCTCCGTATGTATTCATGCCCCTCCATTCGTAACTCAGAACACTTGACATTTGCAGTTCTGCAGAGCTGACTATGAACTATGAATCTCATGGTCTTTAAGCATTTTCCCTGCCCAGCCATCTAAGAAAAAAACCTCTGATTTCCACCCATGTCTTTTGAAGCATCAGACATGAAAGTAGGTTGTCTTGTTTACCTGGCTCATATGACTTATTCATTGGTTTTAAACAACTGATTGCCAAACAACAGCCTTCACCTCATACAGCAGGCAGACTTTCTCACATGCATTTGCAGCATGAAGAGGTGATTATTTTTCTGATTCAAAAAATCTTAATATGTCTATGATTCTTACCCGTTTTAGGTATTTGAAATATATGTTTCGAGGATGCAGAGCAACACAGTCTTTCAGGGAGTTCCCCAGTGTCAGATATCTTAAATTCTGATAGCCCTTAAATGGACTCGTCTTACAAAGACCTTAAAATTCCACAAAAAACTATATACCCATCATAAGCAATAGTGTAAAGGCAACCAAACCATGCCACAAGAACCGGTTAACAGTGAACAGCACTGAGCAATAAAGTTCTGTACTCATAACTGCAAGATGATTGTCTTAGATCCTTCATAAGTTCAATTATAGAAATCAATGCAGAGGGAACAACACTGAACCAAAGTCATTGCTGAAGGAACCAAGGCTACTCTCTCTCACTTAAAACTTGTCAAAATTTCTTCAGAGACTTTCTTCAGAAACTTTTTGTACAGCAATGTACACCATACATGTCAAAAAGCTATCTTTAGGTTCAGAGTGATACTCCTGGCTTGACTTCGTTTCTAAATACTCTTTTTTTTTTTTGACTACATTTACATAAGGTCTCCTCTTTCATGATCAGCTTCATATACTGGTCTCCAAGCCTACCATCCTACTACGGCTGAAGTTTATTTGCCTATTCTCAATGATTATTCATATTTTTTTCTTAATTTTCTTCAGGAGACAAAGTCTGAATTGTAAAATACATCATTAACTTTTTGAGGAAAAAAATGTATGTATAAAGACCCTCTTAATATCAAGACAGATGAAAATACCTGTTGAATCCATCTTCCAGAAGAACAGTTTAGTGCAGAACAGACCAAATATGAAACCTGCATGTGGAGGAGCTCTATGCAGAAAGGCTGACAGTATTCAGTTCAATAGCCCAATGCAGTGTACAACAAAATTGTATAACATTCAAAGTGATTCCCAAAGAGCTTTAGCCAAATCAAGAATTACTAATGCAAAAGTAAACCAAGTTCCTCCTTGGGACCCCAGCCAACAAACAGAGCACCAAAGGTGGGTCTCCATCACCCTGGCTCTCACGCATGATCTCTGACAATGTAAACTAACATTCAAATTCCATGTGGATGAAGCCTACAGAAAGATGGCACTATGAAACACAGATAAAGACATAACCTCTACCATTCTACAGATTTAATCTTTGCCTCGCTAAACAGAATGGGAAATTCTCTTGACTTCACTCGATGCAGGATCTTGCCCTACACACAAAGGCATACTTCTAGATGGTCTACATAAGACTGTATTAGAAGAAAAAATTGAGAAAGGTTGCTTTGGTGTATCTGCATAAAGAACTGTAATTACCATGTTGAAGTATGACCGAACTTTGACTCCTCTTGCCAAATCCCAAACTATGACATTCCCATCGTGTCCAGCAGAGAAGAGAACTCTTGGGTCAAATGGGTGAGGTTCAAGTACAAACACTTCATCTTCATGACCCTAAAATTACAGAAACAGCAAGATGAACAACAAGATTGTCTCAAATACCCAGGAATTCAGAATGACACTAGCAACTGAAATATTAATCCATGAATATATCCAAAAGACAACACTATGACCACTACTTTTAACTTCCTCAGAAGTATATCAAGTACGTTACCTCCATAACAAGTATGACCCAATACTTTTGCCATGATATTAAAAGATCCCAGTCAACTACATTTGTTATTTTACTCTTAGTGCCCCAAAGATTTAAATTTGTTTAGGCAGAGTAGTAGTTAAAAATCTCATATGGACCCATCAATAATCAAGATATGTAAATAAAACTAATGCTGTATGTTACAGCCGGGAACGAATTATTTCCAGCTCTAAAGGAATCAAGTTACCTACTTTCTCAGTCAAAAAAAAAAAAAAGCATCAGACATTTGTAAAAATGCACTTGGATATATTTTAGAGAAGACTGTTTTATTGTACTCATTGAACTACTAGGCTTCTGAAGGGTTTCTGGTTAAACAGGACAAATTTATCCATTAATAGTATTTCAAAATGTCGCATTAATTAAAGGTACAAAGAAAGAACCGTTTCCTTCTCTCCTTTCAAGATAGCACTTCAGGGAGGAAGTCCAAAATTCTTTCACACATCTTGAACAGCAATGATTATTTGTGACTTTAAAGCTTTATTTTCTAATAAGCAGCTGGGAGACATCTCTATTACACTTTGATTATTTGGAAACACTTGTTTCTGGAAACATTTGTTTCTACAGCTTTCAGACAGAAAGAAAAGCACAAGGAAGAACTTGTGATCTACACATAAACTCTGCATGCAGGATTGATAAATCAAGATGGAGCACCTTACCGTGAGAATATGAATGAGTTGGCCAGTGAAAGAATTCCATACTTTCAGGGTCATGTTATTTACTGCAGTTATAACAGAGTTGTCATGGCGGTCCCATGCCACCATGGTCACTTTCAGTTTTGTGATTTTATCTTCAGCTCCTTGTAAACTTTGTCTGAAAAAAAAAAGGTAAAAAGTTTCAAAGCAATCCTAGTTTGCAAAAGTACTTTTATGGCCCTAACAGGTGAAAATATGTCAGTATTTTCCTTTATTATTAGAAGTATTGTTTCAAGAAATTGGAGAAGATAAAAATGTCTTCCATTATACAGCACATGCAGTAATTCAAAAAAATCTATATGCTTAAACAGTAACTATTGGGTTTTCTTAGTATTAAGGAGAATATGTTTTACTACAAAATGCCCCCTGATAAATGAACTAACCCAGCTGAAATTGGCAGCTATACATTCTGTCGTTGGCCCTGCTAGGCAGGGGGGTTGGAGCTACATGATCCTTGAGGTCCCTTCCAACCCGGGTCAACCACGGAACAGTAATTAGTCCTAGAGAATACTTGTGCCAAGAAGTTATAAATATGGAGAGAAGCTTTCATAAAAAAGTTAAATTCTCAGTCGGTATTTAGTGCTATACCAGCCTTCCATCCTTTACTATGAGTAATAATGGCACATAATCTTAAATGAGATTTATTTTTTACCCTATGAAAATGAAACACTAGCCATCCATAATATACTCTATCAGAATATTCCCAAATTACATTTCTGTCAGTGTGGTTTAAATATAAATCACCACTGAGTTCTCTAGCATGGTAATTTCTGAGAAAACATCAAGTGCAACAATAGCATGTTACCACACAGGCAGGCAGACAAAACACAGAAACTTCCACATAGGAAGCATTACAATACATTACACAAGAGTATTTACTGTACAGCTTGGTAATAGGAAATGTAGTTATAGTGAGATTTCTTCCTTGATTCAATGCAGAACACAGGAGGCTTTATAAGCTGAACTCACTCTTTCCTCTCAGTGCAGCTGTTTCATTTTCCTTGATGAAATTGTGCTTGTGCAGAAAAGACCAAATTTGGAGCTGCAGTTAAACCTCTAGTCACAAGGGCAAACCAGAAATCAGCTAAAGGAGCTCCAGCTCAGTTTCTCAAGGAAGTTCCACATTTGTGACCACAATAAAGAATCTATTCCTATTTTTCCCGGGATCAGTCAAAACTGAGAAGTTTTACAGGCTGCACAAGAGAGAGTAATTCAATCTGATCTCAAAGTGACAGTGTTTTATATACTCTTGTGTATTAAGCTTTACATTCATGTCTTGTTGCATCTATCCAGAAACTACAGCATATTCCGATGTGAACATCTAAAGAAATTATAGCTTATTTAGCCTTCTCTTCCACTGTATTCTTGGTCTTAAAGACATCATTCCACAGGGTAACTCCTGAAAACTTCCTTCTCCTCTTTTCTATTAAATATCCTTCCAATCACCGAGTATGATCAGTAAGGTGAAAAGGTTTGCCACTTAAACCAATTGTAAGCTTTTCTCATGTATGTCACTTGGAAAATATCTCCTCCACATCAAAATAAAAACTTTCAGGCCAAATCCCTCTTGAAGTCTCCCCTGTTGCTTGTTCTCATGTACAAGAGTGCCCATACCTACAAAGCCTTGTAAATGCTCAGACGTTTTAACAAATGAGAACATATTACTGAGCAAGCAATTTATTTACTCAGGCATGTGGCATGAAAGAACCCAATATTGCTTTTCTGAGAATGCAGATTCTATGGTATCTTTAACCATTACAAAAATGCAAGCAGAACTGATTTGGGTTTCTTACTCCAGAAATAAATACCTATAAAAATCTATGTAAGTCTGACCTTTAATGAGGTTTGAGTACTTGTCTTCATTGGACTTCAAGAGTTAGACATGGGTACTGGGCATTGAGAAATAATAATTTAAGAAGGTCTTTCTCCACACCCCCTTTTCTCCTTTCTTTCTCCTTTTCTTCAGTGGCCTTCAAGTATCTACCTGACAGAGCAAGATTTTACATCACTTACCCTGCTGGGCGAGTAGCCATATCTAACAAAATGCTTTTCCATTCCTTTCGTTTAAACTGCCAGATTCGTGCTGTTCCATCACGGCTTCCACTCACAAATCTAACAGAAGGGGAAAAAAGTTACTCAGAGAGCAAAGGTAGATCTGTACAAAAAAGTGACACATGAAAGCTGAGACTCTAGAACTTAGAATTCAAAAAAGGAAACTAAAAGTGAGAAGACCTAACAGTGCCAGAATGCTCCATATCCAGTTTGAAGTGAAAAACACTTCCTGTACCAGTCAAAAATTGAAAGCCTGAAAAAAGTGGAGACAGCTTCTCCATTCTGAGCCCCTTCTGAACTAACTGTACCTTGAGCTTTGGTGCACCTTGCTGAGTTATGGCACTGCTCTGGCATAGGGACATAATGACCCAAAAAACATTCTAAGACACTGACCCTTTCACACCAGGTAAAGCTAAGGAGGAAATCTTATAACACCTGGAGGGCCAGGACAGTCCTGCAAGTAGAAGTACAGGGATGATTTGAAGCAAAACCTACCTCTAATAAACTAGCACTGTATGTGTACAAAGTACCTTGATATCTATTTGAAGTGCTTCCTAGCTTAAGTGTCTCCCCCTCCTTTTTCTTCCCCCTTTCCAACGTGCAGGAGCAGAAGAAAGAAAAAAAGGTGGCTGGAGTACTGTGAAGCTTAATTTACAAATATCTGTATCATAATAAAAGTGTATATTAGAACATAAATGAAATTTCAGAAGCTTCATTATAAACTGAACTGATTTCTCTAGCATCCTTCACTTCCAACATCCACTTGAAAGTGAAACAATCAAAAACATTAGACTAGACAAGCAAACTACTGTTGGATACCGTTTTGGTATCCAACTACTGCTGGACACTGTTGGATATAGTTTTCCTGTATCTAGCAGTGACTTAATGGCAAAAGCTTATATACGTAAATATTTGTTTAAAAGCATATATTTTATAATAACTATACATACACATACATTTCTTAAGAAGAAATCTCAAGAACTGCTATAATCCTTAATTTTGGCAAATAATAAGTACTTCAATCATTCATTAAAATGAGAAGAACTATAAAACGGAAGGAGCATTATTACAACAAAGCAGAGAGAGTCCAATAGTTGTGTAACTACTTACAGAAACTGATAATCACAAATGCCCACAAGGTCAAAAAAAATAGTTCTGAATAAATTGTGTGCTTACCTGCTACTACTATTGGAAAACTGAATGCTGTCAACTTTGTCCTATGTTAGAAAAAGTAGGAAAAGAAACAAATAATTGTACTTCCAAATTATCCAAATTTACACAAATTATTATTTTAATAAAAAATACATGTAATTTTTAAAAAGTATTTACAGTATGAAACTCCAACTCTGATATCTTCTCTGGCTGACCTGATCCAAAGAAATAAACCCTAATGATGTGATCTGTACTTCCAGTTGCCAAAAACATTCCACCTGAGAAAAACAAACACATTAAGTCTTAATAAAAAAGAACAACCAATGTTATAACAGCATTTTTATACAGTTCTAACATTTAATATTTAAATTTATTCCCTTATATTTATAGCCATATCTCATTTCAGTTATGCCTGTAACTGGCTTTTAAGTAAGATTTAAAAACTTAAAACTTTAACTGGCGTTGAATTATCACATATTTGCTGTCAGAGAAATATGCATCTGCAGACTCATCTGAAAGATGTTAACTACAGCAATTTGTTAACAACTAAGCCCTTAGAAGCTTTGATCTTCAAAAAAAACCCAAAAAGAATGGAACTTGGGCAGCAATATGCTTATTTTCAGAAAGTTTTTGTCATTTTTATATTTTATCCAATTATTTATGCTGCTTTCTTCAATTGTGAACTCTGGAATTGATGATTCAGACCGTGGGAACCTGGTAACCAACATTATCTAGTCTTAATCCCTACAAATTCCATCTGAGATAAAGCTGACTTTCAGAATATCTCTGAGAAAAAGGTATAAATTGTGTTTTAAAAGACTTGCAGTCTTTCAATTCAAGTCACTTCCAATGTTTTATATATTTAACCAAAATTTAATGCATAGATTGATATTTTATTTTAAATATTTTCATGTTTTTAATAGCTGCTTTAACTCTTATTACCAAGAAATAAGCTACTGTAACTGTATTATGATTCATTTTATTCTACAAGTGACTTCTCATACTGATACAAGGGAGAGAAAGAAAAGAAAAAACTATCTTTTACCAGCACTAAAAGAAGAACAGATCATTTGAACTCCGGGCCGAGGGCGTTCTGTAAACTTTGTTGGCCTTGGACTACAAATAAAGAAACAGTTAAATAGTTTCCTAATAGGGCTGCATAAAATAAGTCAGTATCTTAGAAATAAATCACAGAAGGACAGAATTAAATACGAAAGAACAGATGGCTGCCCATCTATAAACAATTTTGTGCGAGTATACGTTATGTTCTGATCTTCAGGAAACTAAGACATCCAGATGGGCTAAGTAAATCCATGTATTGAGAGCTGCATCACAAGTTCAGTCCCATTCCCCTCTCCCATCTACTACTGCCATACAGAATACTCTAAGTCAGAAGGCAAAGCAGCACAGAAGACACTACAGGCAATTGCCAGTGATGTTACATTTTAACATCTTGTTCTCCTGCAGCAAATGGATGCTTTTACAGGAGAGAATCAGAGCATTGCACTCTTCATAGAAAAGGATACAAGAGAAATTTAAATAATTTATAGCTTTTCCCAATATTAGAATAGATCAGTTTCTTTGGAGGAGATACGTTTTTTGTGTGCTAGTTTCAATATTGCCCAGAGGATAGCAAGAAAATAGCTAGAAAGTTGCAAGGAATTTTACTTCATGGACTGCGTTTTCTTTCAAGATATTTCAGAACCTGATGTGCAAGCAGAACTAAAACTTCAATGGTTTTGGCACTTTAAGAGCATATAAAACCAAAACAAATTAGATCTGGTTCCTCAATCATTGCTTTGATTCTGCTCATGCACTGCACCAACCTCAAACCAGTAGGTGGTCTTGCACACTATGCCATCTGCAATCTTCCCTCAAAGAATACACTTACTAGAAAACAGCAGCATTACCCCCACAAATGTCACCACTAAAGATTTAACATAAAATAATGCATATCCATAACTTATCCAAAATTTTCCCTTTTAAAAGCAAAACTGCCCATATAATTCATTTCATCTGAGGGCAAGCGCATAAGACCTTTCTCCACAAATTTCCTACTGCTATCTCAAAGAAAGCAGGAAGCATAAAACCTTAGTGGTCCTCATGCATAAAATACAACAATAAACACCAAGAATACCAGTTAAAAAAGTCTTCCAAACTGTCAATTCAGGCTGTTTCTGTGAATTTTCCTCTAGAAGTTTTAAGGTGGCTTCCTGCAGACTCACGACAAGGAAACTTCACAGCAAGATACACTGAATAAGACAAACGTCTATACTACAAAACAGTTGAAACCCTTCTTAACTAACATAAAAAGAACTATCAGATGATTCAATATGCAGCTTACATAATTTGGAGCAAGTGTAAATAGATAAATAGGCTGCTGTTTTCTTACAATGTGGTTTGTGAACTCTCCCTTTGGAGTTAGGACAGCTGCAAAATAGAGCAAGTATGCACTTACACTCTAGTTTGAATAAATTCTCCAACTTAGGTCTCTCTAATGCGTGTTATTTTAGGCATTAGGAGAGAAAGGGTTATAGTATTCTTTTAAAACAGAGCAAACAGCGCTCTTCACAAAACAAGCTAGGCAATCACTCCGCTTGGAAAGCAAGAAAAGGGGACAAAAGCATTGTTTCCTGCAACATACAGAACCCAAGCTAATTGTTTCACTCTACACACGTGCTTGATCCAATTATTAAGGAAGGCACTAAAATACCTTCACAAATATTTCACAGAGAGGCCCAGAAGAGCCCTGGCAAACTCTTTTCCTTGTGGAGGAGACATGTACTAAATTCAGAAACTAGATGGGCTATGGTCAAAAAATAACCTGTTCTCAGGGCAGCAAAGAAACCATTTGGTCTATGTACCTCAACTAAGGGGAACACCCATCTTTCTCACACTTTCAGTGCAGCAATAGAGAAGGACTGGTTACCTAAGCCAAGCCCTGCAGACTAGCATCATTCTAGAAACACAGCAAGACTTCTTCGTGGAACAGAATGTGCAATATAACCTCTCCAAATTGAGCTTTGTTCACAAACTAAGGAACAAAAATCAGCAAATTCTGATCTATGACAAGCCCTTTTAAGATCAATTGCCTTCTGCTTAGGAAAGCACACAGGAAGCATCACACCACAGTGACAACTCACAACTCGATGTTTTGTCCAAAACCAGGAACAATTAAATCATCACTATCTTTTTCCTAAGTTTTTTTCCACTTTTTAAAATTATGGAGGAATAAAACAGAAAAAAAAGCAGGACAGTAAGCTCCTCTACTCAAATCTGTGAGACAGTTCTGCTGCCTTGTTCATATGGTCTGTTAGCAACAGACTAACACTGGAAACTTGTGATCCAAACAGGTGGCAGAAGAATGACAAGGAAACTAGGCATCTTTCTCAGAGAAAATACACATGCACATTTTGCCATGCAATTAATTTAGCTTTAATGCACTGATCAGTAGTAGTAATTCTATGTTAAGTCTGTGGTGGATTATTCTTCAATTTCTGCTGACTGAAGTCTGATTTTCTTTCTTCTCCCTACTGTCAACTAATACAGATCCGATGCAGTTTTCTATCACCATTTAGAAGAGCACTAAGAGACTAAATAAGGGATGATGAGCTGAATTTTTTATTGAATTCTCATCCTGTTGGGGCCACATTCCTTGACTTCCTTACCTAAAGCAACAACCAACCATATCATTCCATTATTTGGAAACCAAAGTAGTTTACTTAGAATGTTACTGCTTTTAAGCATATGTGGTAACTGCCTGGTCAGAGATCTCATAGCTGAAAGAAGAGCAGCACAACTCAGGAGGCTCTTACTACTAAAGAACATCCATCCACACTTGTCACAGATCCACACAAACAAAGCTGATCACCCTCCTTTCAACAGCAGGTGCATTTTTTGCTCAGCCATGTCAGTGTCTTATGTTTTATCCTATGGCACCAAATCTATAGTAATGTGTCCTTCTGTAGTATTTTAAAACAAGCATCTCCTGTCTGGGCCATATCTCTGACTGAGACACTTAACTCACCTCAATTAATGAGGTTATAAAAAAAAAAAAAGATACAAATGAGAGAAGCTTTTCATTCCAGAGATACTATTAATACTGGAGCAGAGCTGTCGGCAAACCTGAATATAAGGATTTTTGTGATCTAAGAATGAAACAAAACCACTTGCAGAGATAAGAAAACTAAACAAGAACTTGGATGGGGCACTGAATGCTAGAAGACTTAAAGGATGTCAAAGTACTCTTCAATGGAAAACACTCCAATTTTCAAGGTAGTGAGTTTTCCATTTTCTCATTATCTATTGAGATAAATAATTGCTCTGTAGCAATTTGAATTTATTTTATAAGAGAGGAATAAAGAACAATTTTGAGTTTCCAGTGATGTTCTTCCCAAGAGGGAATAAGACAAGTTTCCAGTAGCCATTACCATTCAAGCTGCTTTCCACTGAAACAGTTTGTGGTGTAGTTAAGAACAAAACTGATTATTCTTAATTTGAGAACACATTGAACACAGTAGTGTATTTGAACACAGCAGTGTATATAAAGTGGTGTATTTAAATGCCACCTTTCCCATATTTCATGAAAAAGTGCAATAAAGTATTGCTTGCACTGCCTACTATCATCTCGGAACTACAAATCAACCACATGACCATCATGAGGCTGCCCAACAGCTCATCATCTCATCTCACTGTCAGATGATTCAAGCAGTGCTGAGTGTAAAAAGCACAGGGTGGAGAGAGTACATGCATTTTTTTTTCCCTTTTTAGCAGACAAAATTTCCAGACTTTGGAAATTCTTCAGACTTCCAGAAACTGTCACCAGTTCCCATTTAAAGTACTGGACACTATTCAGTAATACACTTTCACCACTTATAGCAATTCTATTATTGAAGGACAGGTTGCAGTCAAGTTTAGGAGGAGCATGAAATCAAGTTCTGACTTAAGCATACGACAGCATTCTTCACCTGTACTATGCAGATCTCCCAGTCTTACTTGAAAGCTCCAATTTCTCCTTTCTGGGGTGGGAGAGGTGCTGGAACCAAGACATAGGTCAGCAAACTAAGACCATGAATATCTGTGGTAAGAGATCTTACTCTGTTGCCAGCTTTCTCTTTTTTAGAGATGATGTGGAAAATTACTCTGGACTTCTAAAACTCTCAGTATCATTTATTTTTGTTTACTGGAATAACCATGAAAAACACAGTTTTAGAAGTTTAGTTTACCATATTAAGTGAAACTTCCTGTAATTAAGAAATCCCCCTGGAATAGGATGCTGTTCAATTTGGGAAGAGTGACGTTAAGACTTCTATGGGTTTCCAGCAATTTCAATATTGTAAGCAACCTACAATTACATTCCAGTCTCAAAAGCCAAATCTATTTCTTATTTAGACATCATCATATTTTTATCAAGTTTTAGCTTTATCAAACAGCATCAAATACCTAATGACTCTACTAAGTTCAAACAAAGATTTATGACTTCTGTTCCTGAACACAAGGTACCCAAAACTGGGTATATAAAAGCAAAAGAACCACACAGTGATGCCTTTTAATAACTTCATATAATGCCTAACATCCTGTGGCAAGAATTTTCAAAATTGAACTGTATGTTTTGTAAAGAACAATCTCCTCACCATCTAGCATAATTTACCTTCACTTGATACTTTCTAGTAATATCTCATATGCTCTCCTCAAGCTACTCATGAAACAGTTTAAAGCACTTCTCTGTCTTCTCAAACAAAACATGTTATATACTTCCCAAACAAAAAGTAAAGATAGTATAAATTTCAGTCTCAAAATTTACTCCATACTCTGCCATTAAGCAGCATAAATCACTGGCATGACTTGGGTTACCAGAACCACTTCCTTTTTGGGCTCCCCAGACAGCTCACCTAATCTGCATTTTCTCTATACCGCTGTATCCAGGTTCTGGTGTGGATGAGATTAATTTTGTGAGGGACAGTGGTATCCCATACCCACCTAAGCCATGCCCACCTGAAGCCAGGAGCTAAGGGGGACAGGAAGTGGCCTGGGGTGAGTCTGGTGGCGGACATCTGTGGTACTGTAATGGTGTCTGTACATTCCCCTTCCCAGGATGTTATTGTTCTTTCCTTGTTGCTGTTGTTGCTCTGTAAAACTTTGCTTTTTGGCTCTGTCTCAATCTAAGAGTGTTGTTTTTCTTTTCATCTCACGTGTCTGCCCACACCACAAAGGAGGCAGCTGGAGCAAGAGACATGTCATTCTTTCTTCTCTCCAAGGTCAAACCAATGACACTATGTGTCTGATTACATCTGCTACAACTACTTACAGATGAAACCATTACTCAAAAATCTTTTATTCCTTTAACATTTGCTGAGTGCATTTCAGCCCCCGAGTTTCACCCCAGAGATAAATCCCATAAAACTGATTCATCCAAACTCTTGTAAATTCTAAACATTCATCACTCAGCTCAAATAGTGTATCTCACTTAAGTCTCACGGATCCTGTTATTCTCTAACAACAGAATTTTGATGAAAATTCAGTTCCATAGATTTGATCTTTACTTCGGAAAGGGAGGAAAGAAAAAAAGAGGAAAAAACTAAGAGAAGCATGTAGACTCAAAAAGGTTCACAGAGTAAGATTTTGCTTTGTCAACAAAATCCGAACTTAAGAGACTTTAAGAAAAATAACATCATGGCAACTCCTCTCCTACACGCATTATAAGTTTGTAAGCCACCTCATCTTCTCAGTAAGAAGTGAAGTCTGTCTTTAGAGCATGCACCAGGCAGCAGAAGATTAATAGCCCAAGAACTAGCTTTCATCTACATCAAAAAAGAGCCACAATGCCCAGAGAACATCAAAATAGTTGGAAGTCCAGACAAACAGAGAAATATTTTGACAAATGTACCAACAAGCCCTGCATAACCTTGGCACATTGCAAGACAGAAATTCTAACAGCAATTACCAAAAATGTAAGAAAACGAAATCTACTTGCTAGGAGAACACACCCATAAGGACATGTCCTATACCAAAACTAAAGTACTAATGATCACTAAAATAATTCCCCATTCTAAGGTACAAGCGTTTCATGATAAAGGAAAAGAAAGAGCAAAAATAATTTGAACAAGTTAATTTTTTTTTTTTTAATCAAACCAAACTGATGTTGTCCTGGCAACATCTGTAATTTTGTAATATTCTCTATTTTGAAGGTAGAAACTTCAGGCTTGGCTTCATCCACCAAGACACAGATGCACATGAATTCTGACTCCTGCCACACTACAGTAAAGAGGAACTATGGAAAGATAACACAGGCGAAGAAAGAACAATCATCAAAAAAATACTCCATCCTAGTAAATACTAAGATTTTCAAGTCCAGATTACAATCACTACGCCAATAAAATTTTCAGTTCATTTGGGATTAAGAGATGAAAACAGAACCACAGAGCAAAAGCTTTACAAAAAACATTACTGAAAAAAAAAAATCCTATTTACTGGATTAACAAATGGAGCAAAACTGAGTATAGCTAGTTGCTTCACTCCACAAAATGTTTTACCATGAACTTAGTTCTTAGAAGATAAGTTATAGAAACATCAGAAAGAAATCATACCAATCAGTGACAAGTTTTTAGTTAAATTTTCCCTCAAACATTCATACATCATTCTTTAATTAAGAAGAAAAAAAGCAACTAACTTTATTTTAAGGGTGCCAGCATCCCACAGCCAAAAGCATATTGTTCCATCTGCTCCGGTTGAAGATAAGTATCTCTTTGAGCCACTGCACAGTGGAGAGAACTGGGGAGAAAAGAAGAAAACAAAAAAAAGGGTCCTGTTAATCTGTACCAGATGTGCTCAAGACATTGACTCTTCACCAAAAAAAAAAAAACCCAAAGAAAACAAATTCCTTTGAATGCAAAAATAACCCATTGCAGCTCAGAGTCACTCTTCCTTTAGAACAATGCTTGAGGATTACCTGCCAAAGCACTCTGGGTTCTCCCTCCCCCACAACCCATGTTGTGTAACAACACGAAACTCCCTTTCCAACCAGAAACAAAACAAAGTGTTTAGCAGTGACTGCAAATCTTAATGTATACACCCATGCTCAGAATCACACCTGCCAAGGAATGAACTCTCTGAAGAAGAGTTATGTCTGAAGAAGAGTTATTATTCTATTGTCAGGCATTCTGACAATAAACCTACTCTTTCATGGTACGTACCATGAAAATTCCTTCTCACTTCACATCTTATTCGCCAGGCACACAGTTTTATAACAAGGAACATTCTCAGGTGGTTCCTTTTTCAGTCAAAAGATGCATTTTACTACTCAGGTGAATTTGCAAAGTGAAAACCTACCTGCAATGATGTTATAGATGCGCTATGTCCCTGTAGAACTGCTAAGGGTGCACAGGTTCGAAGGCACCAAACTCTGATCATTTTGTCACAGCTTCCGGCAGCTATCATGGTGTTTTCATAGTTCACTGCCATATCAGATATTTCAGCTGCATGTCCTCTCAGGGTAGCCAACAACCTTCCATCATCCGTTGCCCAGATCTTTACAAGGCAATCATCTGATCCCTAGAAGTAAGGCAGAAATCATTTCAACCATTAGCTGTTTTAATGTTACAGTTCACTAACACGATGAACTGAAAAACAGAGCTAGCAGCATATGCAGGTAAATAGTCCTTTTCATGTTTTTAATAGTTTTCCATACTGCATTCAAAACACAACATGAGATTACATTAATTCTTAACAGCATATACAGAGCATGATGCATTTGTAATGCAGACCATAAACCCTATAGCATGCTGGATTTATGCTAGTCAGTAAGACATTCTTCCAAAATTCCAGCACAAACTGAAGTAGCTGTTACAACACATTAAATTGAATGTTTTCATTAATCATTACATGAATTACAAATTGGTATCATGTTGGTCATTTAGCATTAGACTCACTTATGTTCTTTATCTTCTTAGCTGGATTATCACAATCTGCTACTGGACACGCACAGGTAATGCAGCAAATTACAACATGACACCATCGTTATAAAATTATGCCTGAATTTTTCCTCTTCCATTTACATATGATGCCTCCACACAAGTTTATCTAGTATTAGTTCTTTAAAGAAATCAGGTCAATACTAACATTCAACTTTTATAAAAACAGAACCCAAAGTACAAGGACCAACATCCAAATTTTTAAAAGATAGGTAAGCACTCAGTGCATGTGTCTAAGGATCAAAAGTCTCAAAGAATATTTAGAAGCTACTGATATTATTTTCAATATTAGAGCTTTTACAAACCTGCAAATGACACATTTTCCATATTCAGTACACTTACTAGCCTTTATTCTCACATGAGTATGATGCAAAGAAAAGCCACTGCTCGATTTAGCTGCTGTTCCAGGCAGCCCAGTCATGGGGCACTAATACAGCCTGGGAAACTCTCACCAATACAGCCCCTATGCATGAGGTAGAGCTATGCCAGCAGAGAGCCAAGTAAGGACTCAAGGTAATGCCTTCAGAAGGAACACAATCGCATTCTTCAGTTATTGGAAAGCATGAAAGGATTTGGAAAGCTTCCCTTCCCCCCCATTTTCAATAAATGCTGACTAAATCTGTTTACAGATTAGTTGTAACTATAGAACACAAACAAAACCAATCAAACAAACGAAAAAAAAAACACCAACCACAAAAAAACAACCCACAAACAAAAACCCACACTACACCAACCCCAAACAGTTGTCTACCTGAACAGGTAGCTAAATTTTACTCATTCTGTTAGTTCAGAGTTAAAACTGCTATCTGGGAGAAGAGGAACATACAGTTACATACTCATTTTGTTTTGTAGCAAAACCATGCAAACCAGGCAACTTCCTCAGGATTAATTTTTGTTTAGTGAAGAAGAAGCTGTTTCTGCCTAACAGGCAGTTACAGCAGTTTCTTCCTGTATAATTTATACCAATTTGAACAAAATACAACCATCTTAACACAAGATCCAACTACAGCCCCAGCTTTTGGAACAGGAAAAAGAAAGCTGGCTGTATTGAGGTACATTGAAAGAGAACATTTTTCTACTGATCACAAAGGCAGGTTGCTTTTCTACAGAAGGTCTTTAGCATCAGCAAAGAGGCTACTTTCAAGAATTAATGACACTCTAACTCATCAGAATGTCTTGTGGGGACTCCACACATGCAAAAACAAAATAATCCAAAACTTTACTGGGTAATTGATTTACAGAGTGCCTGGGTAGATATCAGATTTACCAGCTTCCTTGCTTCTACTTCTCGGGTGGATATGACTTTTCTTTCTTACCAGATCCTCAGCAGGTACACCCACGAATGCAGAGATGTCAGCACACAAGATCTCCTATACCTCTGCCCTAGTTATTTTTGGCATAAACTCTTGACTCCGATTATGGCTGTCAAGCAAATTCTATGTCACTGCATGCATATTTTAAGCAAGCACTTCTATTAAGAGAAGGTCCCTCTTTCCTCAAACAAACAAGCATGATTTTAGATTCAAGATTTCTCTTCAGTCCTGCAAGGCTACTGAGGCTGAGCAACTGGTATTACAGAAGAGCACTGCTCTGAATGTTTAACCTTAACACTCAACCAAGGACTGCTCCCTGATGGCATCTTGGCTAGTTACTGCAGACAACAAGCAATCTCTATTTCTAAAAACTTTGTCATAGGAGGGAGTGCTGCAGGGACAAGGAGATAATAAGAGAAGCTTGTTAATAATTACATTTGCTGTCTCTGGGGTAAACAGAGCAATGGTTCAGTCTATATTATTGCTACTTATGCATAAAATTTCCATGTTTTACCTTACCTAACTGCTAGCCTGCTACAGTGCCAGTTCATGAAAAACAACCAGATAAAACTGGGTAATAAAGAAAAGACAGAATCACCAAGGTGGGAAAGGATGTCTGGAGATCATCCAGTACAACCCCCTGCTCAAGCATGGTCACTAGTCTGGTAGCAAGCACAACACAAGTTCTGTAATTTCTCTTGATTTCATTTAAGCTAGAACTTAGGTAGTCAACCACAACAGAGCAAGGTAAGTATATATGAATCCAGTTATTTGGCATGAACCTCAGAAGCCCTTCTGAACTTCCTCAAATTATATCCCCACAAACTACCAAGCAACTGCAGTCTCCACTCTTTGCCCCATTTTGTTAAGACTATGAATGTAAAGATCAAGTACTCAATACCCAGACATATGTTATTTCTTTTTCTCTCAAAATCTTTATCAAACCCTTGAACTCTCTCTTCATCACTTTTTATTCAGACTCACTCAGCTAAGACTACATAAATGAATTTATTATGTTTCTTATTCCATCTTTATTGCTACTTTTAGTTTATTTCAAATACCCGTATGAAAAGTAAGCCACCATCACAATTTTTAATTAACAGGCAAACTTGGAACCTCTTCTACACAAAAAAGAGGTTCAAAGACCTCATAAATTCACAGTTGTCTAATGGCATCTATAAGTAGTTGTTACCACTTTAAAAATGGTCCAAATCTCACTCATATTGAATACATTGTAACAGTATTATTTGTTACAAAGAAACCCCTGTAAAATTATTAGCTAATAACCTAATAACCTAATTATTGCTGGTTAACCTAATGCTTTTGACAATCATACACACACAAGCTAATTTCACTTATAGCTTGATTTATTCATTTCTACTGAGATGCTAATAAGAAAGAAGAAAAGATGGTAAGCAAGCTCAGTAATGCAAACTTCCAAAGAAATTCCAATGAAAAAAGTAACAAGGGTTAACAAAAGAACCAGCAAACTTGCTGTTTAGAGATTTATAAGTAGTTCAGAAGTACAAAAAAGGATGCTCCCCTCCCTTCCCCCCTTCAAACTCCGTAAACAAAGCCCTAAACTGATTCAGTTTTAATCTCTTTGCTTCCTTAAAAAAAAACCACCACAACATAAGCACTCAGTTTTGTGGTGTTTTCCCATGCTGCTCAGTAAGTTTCCATAACAGCTCTGGTGTTTCTACATTCAAACTTGCACTTCTCTATCCAAGTTGCACAGTATCTACTCAACGCAATGGTTATCTGCTAAAAAGCATCAGCTCATTCTGTTCCACTGTTATCACGGTGAGAAATTTGGAAGTATGCAGAAAGGGTGTGGAAGTGCAGTCAAGGCCAAAAACTCCCAAGAAGAGGAGTAGACAATAAAGGTGTGTAAAACTGATGCTGGCAAACAATAGCTTTGTTGCTTCAAAGAGAGATCTGGAATTAGAGGAAGGCAACAGGAAACCCAAAACTCAGATATGGAATTATCTCCTTTTCAAAGCAGTATGGCAATCTGAGAAAAGGACCAATTATATTCTAGTCTAGAAATCTCAAAACCACTAATCCCATTCTTCTTGGAGCTACATAATTTCTTTTTTTAATAAAATATTCTATTTACCAAACTATACCTATTACATAAACATGCTTCTGCAATTCTGACATTGTACAGATTACTATTATGAATAAGCTACTGACTTTACAGTAAGCTTACAGCCTGTAGTCATTTTACTGGATGAACAGATTGCTCAAAGCACAGCAAGAAAAAAGAAATCAATAAACCAAACCCTGCATTATGAGGCTCCTGAAATTTTGCTTGGAGAATCTAACTCATACAGAGCAACCTACACATAGACAACCCAAAGATGTAAACCAGCCAGCAACAAAAGCTAGTTCTGGCACCTAATGCCACCTGAATGGTCCTCAGAGGTCTGTTTAATAACAGCAAATAATGAAAAGAAGATCAACATAAAACCAGCCTGGCTGGTAGCAGCTGGCTACAGTATAGATATAGAGGCATGTGTTGTACAGCTTCACTGCAGGGGAAAAAAAAGTGCTTGCATGTCTAAATAAGACAAATTAAAAAAAACAAAAACAAAACCCAAAAACTTTGGGAAATTGTAAATTCTGTAGCATCTTGACACGATAATAATACTAGAGTTCAAACAAATTAACAGTTTCTGCTTGAACTGAATTGCACAATTCACAACTCTTAAAATATGGTTACAGTTGTGCTAGCAAAGGCACTGGCTTACACAACAACTCACATTTCCAGCCTCATACCTACAATTAACACAAATTGTGTGCCTATTAAAAACCATTTGTCAAAAGCGAACCCTAGAACAAGCCAAGCACACCAAGAGAGAATTGATGACAGCACTGCCAAGGTACGGAGTGTCTTTCACTTTCCTACCATTACAGAGAGTTGTAGGCTGAAGTGAAACTGCCAAGAAAACTTACACATACTATTACATAACAGCGCCTATTATTCCCTAGAAAGTCATCTCAGAAAAGACAGAAAGATAAAGGCTGGGAAAAGTCAGAAAGGTAAGACAATGCTTGTTTCTAATAGCCTCTGTGGAGGTTCTGCAAGTCATGCTTTTCAGAACATCCAGAACACAGCCTCAGAAATAACTAGGTTCCCTTCACTGCTAACTGATTGGTGTTTTAGCCATGTCTTTCCACATTAATATGCCTTAATTGTACTTAATATAAAAAAATAAACTTTTACATTACCAAGACAACACAGTTTGTATATTTAAAATATTTTAGTCTGTTGAGAAAAACAGCAAAAGGTTCATATTCAGAAATCTCTTTGAAAGCTGTAAGACTATAAAAAGAAACAGTTGTTGCATGATCTACTAGCTGGTAGGAAAACTGCTTAACGTCCTGTTTCACTGTCTTTAGGCAAACTAAGAGCATCATTTTCCTAGCAAAGATAACATCTCCCAGAAGGGTATGACTCAAAAATGTGCTGAGATCACTTTCTTTTCCTTTTAATTTGAGACAGAACATAAATAGATTTTGAATTTAGAGGCTTTCAATCCTTCAGAGGTCAGGAGGAAAAGGAAACAGCTATGATGCATCCTCCAGAACCAATCATAAATCTAAACCAGCCTTCTATCTAGCCAGTGTTACACACCAAAGCTGGAGATTGTAAAGTGAAAATGTAGAGAAAGAACAATTCCCTTCAGATGCAAACAGATTTACATGCTGGCAACAGACATGTTCGGAATTAAGTCTGCCTTGCTTTTGATTATACATTTTTATTTCTACTTACTACACTAGAGGATTTAGATATTGTGGTGGTCTAGATGGAAAAGAATTGGCATCGTTTCAATTATACAGACTCAATTACAACAGGGCTGTTCATGAAAGTTTATCCACTGGCTATATCACGTCAGCTACAGCAATTCAAAACTTTATTGCAATGTGCAATATAGCCCATTGGTTTTCCATTTGCCAATAACCACTTAATAATCTACATAAAAACCCACCAGATTTACATGAGAGCACTGACATAAAAAGCTGTGTCCCAGGTCCTCCAAAAATGAAACCTCATCATCCACAATCAACTTTTATGGGCACTTTATTTAATACAAAACTGAAGTAAATACAATGTTTTTCAAGCAACTGTACTACAATACCAGTGTACCTGTCAGAAAAGTTCTGGGGTTGCCGAAGCAACATTGCTCTCCCTGTCTTATTTTAAGACCTTATACTTTTCTTTTTTAAACAATTTGTTTTTATGCTCAAGAGAACTCTCTGTCTTTAACCACTTTTAGTCATGCTGCAAAAACCAGCACAGGCAACAAGAAATTATTGCAGGTGCATCTGAAAGGAAATTCAGTGTACCCCTGGAAGTAGTAAGATTTTAGGAATATGGGAAAAGTTATAGGAAAATTAATTAGAAGACCTTAACAAGGAGTTTCATGCACTTCATCAAGGAAGCACAAACAGAAGGTGTTATTTAAAGGTTAACAGTAAGTTAACAGGACATAAGTTATTTTAATACGTTGTACATATAAAATCTCTCATAAGTTCTGCCATGTCATATATAAAACAAAACCACAACCTTTTCCTTATGGGTTACAAGATATAAGGACTTAATGTTTATGACTACTGAGGGACTTATTTTGCCTCTGAAAGCTACAGAAATAGGTCAGACTTTCCATTTCTTGGCATACTTGCCATTTCAGTACCAATTTCAGACCTCCATTCAAGACACATTTTTTAAACATACAAGAAATAGATAAGAATACTAATAACATTCATACAAAAAACCCACAACAATCTAGGTCCTGTGATACATTTCATCAGTACAATTCCTTACATGCCAATGATTGTGATAGCACACAACATGAATTTTCAGCTTTCTCATTACCATCAGCAAGCTTTAAATCTATGTTTCACCATACTATTAAACTTACCAGTATTTCTTTAACAAAAGTTACAGTCAGAAGTCAAAATAGTTTTTAAAGCTTTATCGATTGTCTACTCTAACTTCCTAATCAAATTCTGTGGTGGTAGTCCATTCTTTTACTTATGCTATTGCTAGAGAACACAAATCCAGAGGAAAGAACCCACAAAGGGTAATTCCTTTCTTCCAAAAATAACTAGAGTTTTCTGATTAAAACACACACATCAGCAACAATCACCATATCTAGCCTTCAGGCATGTATATCAAAACCATTTCAACATGCAAACTGGCATAATTATTAAAAAGCATCTAAGAGTAACAGTAGCATAGTAATTCTCTACTTTTGATACTAAACATCAGCACATTTATTTCTTGAAAACAGTTAGGTGACATGTTTCCTGCACTTAAAAAACACATGTATCTATACAAGTTAAGATTTACTACTTACAGTAAATATTCGCCTGCCAGTCCGATCAAAAGTTACACAGTATACAGAAGATAAGTGTCCTAAAATTCGTTTGTGCATCTTCATATGCTGATAAACTGCAGTTGGAACAAGGCGTTCAAGTCTGTATTTTCCATTTAGTTTTCTTGAAAACAGAGTATCCACTACCAAATGGGGAAAGACAAAAAAGAGAGACAGCATTTATACAGGGTTCATAAACAAAAGTACTTCCTTCAGGATGGAAAATTCATTTTAATATTGGACCGTTTGCAACACAAGTTCTCTCATTTTGCTACTGTTAGGGAAATACACATACAGAAATAGCCTATGATACAGATATGCAAAGAAGTACCAAACTACAAAACAAAAATGCAATATTACTTTCAATTTTAAGTGCCAAAACCTATGGTTCCAATTTTATAACTTACTGTCAGAAATTTAGAAGGACTGAAGAAGTTTTCCATGGAAGAGTAAATTACCTCAAATTTAACAAGCCTAAAAACTTACATATGAATCAAATAATTACCTAGCACTCGCAAATAAATTAGGTTTATTTTAGATATTGCTACCCACTACCACTAAACAAACAAAAGAAACTAAAATATTTTTATGTTCCATTTACCAAAATGTTACAGAAAATTATGATTTTCACTAACAGAACCATACTGAAAGAGTTTGGGAATTTTTTCCAAGTTTAAAAGCTATGAAGATCCACAATCAGCAATCTACTACATTGTTTCAACAAAGTGGAAATCTTCAATCAAGAGCTTCAGTAAAAAACAAAAAGTTAACTTGAAGCTGTTACTCATACAATGCTTTTATGAATGGATACATAGACATTAGTCAAACACTTCCATATCATCATCAGACTGATGAATAGCAATGGTGCTAAGATTTTACGTTCCTCAGAATTGTGACAAAGCAGGTCATATATTCAGATCTCCACCTTCTGAATGTGCAAAAAAAGTCAAACCATAATAGCCTAACAATACCCAGAGCACTACATATACCACAAAAAAAAAAAAAGGAAAGATTTTTCAGTTCCAACAGAGGTTCATTGCAACTCTGGTTCACCGTTTTTTATTTGTGACCAAAGCTTCACCTCTATAAGGGAACTGACCAGGACAACAGCAGGGGCCTGGGAGCAGAATCACAGTCACTGCCCATAGCACCAGCTGCAGAACAGCTCCAGCACTGCTTGGGCTTCACCCAGACCAACCAGACACTGGTTCATGAGTCAGCATAGGTCAAACACCATTAAGTACACAAACTGGTTTGTAGCTACTCTAGAAGGAACAAAAGCATTTAGTGGTATGGACAACTGCCAAGCCTACTGGCCTCAGGCTATAAGAACATCCCTGAAATATTGCATTTGACTGCCCACTGTAACCCAAGGATTGAAGGAAGCTTTCCTAGTTCAAGATGCTTTGTGATGGTGCAGGCCAGGATCACTAGCCCTGAATTGAGGCACTTTTATTCATTGTGCCTCTATTGCCTGTATCTCCTCTTCACTCTCACCTCACACAAGAAAAAGATGCAGCCACATTTGCTTTATGACAAAGCTTTTCCTTGCCAACAGTCCACTTTAGAACAGCAGGAGGAAACCAAGATAAATCTAGTTTTGGTTTCTGACAAATCATCCTGTAGATTAAAAAGAAAAACCAAAACAAACAAACCCAAACCTCAAATACACATACACACACTAACAGAACAAGGAATATCTGTGTCACAACAATAAAAAGAATTTACAATAATTTCAATCTACTCAAAAGGCACACTTTGTTTGCTCTTAATAAAAGATGGAGAAAATTGCTGAAAATTAGATTCTAGCAACGTTTTCAAACAAACCGATGGAAAAAAAAAAAAGAAAAAAGCTTAACTAGAAGCTTAATTTGCAGAGATACCAATCAGTGAGTCAAAACCACAAGAAGACTCTTTAGGATAAAGCAACCAATGACTTCATATAAGCACGTAATTTGTAATACGCTTCTCAAGTTATGAAAAACCTTTTAATGCACTTGAGATAAATTTCAAGTTTGGAGGTTTTTTGGCATGGTGTTTTGTTTTGTTTTTTTTAGAAATCACTGAAGCTTTGAATTTAACAGAACGTTACTCGGTATTTCTTATCTTCTTGCT
The DNA here is from genome assembly GCA_013400935.1 of Turnix velox. NCBI lineage: Eukaryota > Metazoa > Chordata > Aves > Charadriiformes > Turnicidae > Turnix > Turnix velox. The sequence goes on from VZTY01017590.1 coordinate 29,997, forward strand.
GAAGTGGCAATGTGCAACTTGCTGCTAGTTCTCGTATCTCTGGGCAACTCAATAAGAACATCCTTTGTTCAGTACCAATCCATCTACTGGAGCAGATAAGACAAAGTGCCGTGACACTGGATCCAAGAAAAGTGGGATCAATCCCACTCTTGCATTGATCAAAATTTGAATTATACAAAAATCCCCAAACTGGTGATAAGTAAAATCAAGTGAATTTAAAAGTGAATTGACATGGCAAATAAACAGTACTATGAACCTACAATCTATGGGCAGAAAATTTTTTTACCTACAGTTCTTAATACTCTCCACAACATTTAGAACACACAGTTTTTTAGAAGACTCCTCAAAAAATTTAAACAAAATTCTCAGATTCACCACTGTTCTTCATTATGGCCTTCCATTTAACTACATTAATATTTACTCTCATTTACTCCACCAAGAGATCCACCTTGATTTCTTTAACTGACCTACTCCCACTTTTTATTCCAAACACTGACAACTCCAATATGCTACTGGCACATTCTGCTAGTACAAGAGCATTTGCTTTTTCCTCTCCAGAGAACAGGTAAAATTCTAAAATAATTGCACCTCAAAAATGAATTCCTGTAGCCAAGTCAGAAAAAATTTAGTTTTCTCATGCAAGCCAGAGTGAGAAAGGCTATCAACTGTCAATAACAATGCCTTTGTACTAATTATAGTCCTTTGGTTTTATAACAATCATTACCTATATCTAGTATCAATTGCCTGTCAGGCCTTATGTGGTCTGTAATCTATTTCAGTTTGACTGTAAGGCTCTTAGAAAAAAATTTAGACGCCTCACTCTAAGATCTCTCTTCTTTATTCATACAAGCGTTTTTCTGCCTTTTCTTAAATTTCACCTGGCCTCAAACAAATGAGTCAGTATGCACGAAGGTGTTCAGCACCTTTATATATAAGCCCACTCAGGAATCTAAGATCTGAAGGGAGAGTTAGACTAAGTTGCACTAGTAAATGGAACTTTATTTTGAAGTCTCACTTCTACTATTACAATTCATTGCTGCCAGCAACCTTAATCTGAACACCACATATCTCAAAGCACCAAAATTATCATTTTTTTTGTTTTCCTTAGAACACAGTTAAAAATCAAACACATGTGTAAAGGTGATGAAGCTAAGGTGGTGTGAATTGTCATGTTACAGCAGGTTTTCTCACGCTCAAAAGGCATGCAACAGGCACCAGCTTGAATGCCTTTCAAGTATTACAATCTCTCCCATTCCCCACCCAAAACAGAACAAACAGCTCAGAGGAAAACCTGACTCTGTAAAAGGAAGATAATTCTGGGCATCTGAAAGATATGGCAGTATTATGCTGGATTTTCCCTCTCCCTTGGCTTTATTTTAGTTTTATCAAAGTGACCAATTCCATCACTTTATTTACATGCTCTTATCCTGGAACATAAAACATCTTTAAATATGGAGATCAGTAATCTGCCCTATCCGTTCATCACTGGTAAAATAAATTTAGTTTTGTACCAAGTGTAAGTTACATTTTAAAAAGCAAACACAAAAGTCTTTGTGGCTTATCTTTTATTTTCTTTCTTTCAAATTCCTCAATGAACGATCTCTGTTCTGAAGAGCAAAACCCACCTGCACTCCCCTTTCAGAAGAAGAAACCTGGGACTCCCAAAGAATGTATTTAATTTATGACTTACTCATATTGAATCAAAGTTTCTAACTTGAGAGGCTAGACACACCTCAAATGAACCTGCATGCACGGCATGCAGAGTTGTTAAAAAATAATAGTACAGAGACTGTTAGACTCCTTTCCCTAATCTCCAAGCCAGAAAGACAAAAGATATCAAGCACTCACTTCAGTCTGTTTCCCACCCACCCCGGCTTTCACCTTAACCTTATGTAAAGGTGTCCAAGATCAATAAAGCAGTTTGAATTGAGCTGTAACTTTCCACCATTTTTAAATTCAGCTGAGGAACCAGCTTCCCCAAACCTCTTGAAGTCTTATGTTTTACTTCTATGATTTTTCAGCACTTCCTGAAATTTACAGAAAATAATTCATTTTCTGTTTATAGATCCAAGAAGATATGACCTTTAACAAAACCAATGGGCATATAACATAGCTATTTTTTGTTCTCAATTAAGCACCTTAGCAACTTTTTATAAAGATACACTGCACCAGTGATAGCAACAGGGTAAAGATTATTTCATTCAAGTTTCACTATGTTATACAGATATTCTATAGTTTCCTGAAGTAGTATATATTTACACAGTTGCATTTTAACAGCTACCTACAACACAGCTGGCACAATACATACAAAAACTTATTTCTTACAAATACCTGTATGTTCAGAGGCATGTAAATTAAGATTTTCTGCACAAGATAAAAGGACTTCAGTATCTTCTACTGTTCCCACCTTTTAGTGCATTCTCCACCTGAAATTCATACAGCCTGAGTAACAGGCTCCAATCTTCTGTGGGGTTTTTTTTGCTAGGCAAATACATAAAATACAGCCTTCCCAGGGGAAAATTGAGATGTTACTTAAGGAAGAAGAATAACATTTTCTAATTCAATTTATAAAAGAAGTCTCATTCTGGTTCATGATTTCATTGAAAGTATCAAACTAGAATAGGATAAATCAAAAACAAATGTTTCCTCATACAGCTCTGAACCAAACATTCAAAAAATCCAAATAAACTTCACAGTTAAAAACATTCAGTTACCAGCACTTATCTCAATGTTTGGAAAAGGAAATTATTGGTCATGAGAAAAAGGGAATGTTGAAATAACTGTAATTTTGCAAATATTCAGTGCTCTGCAAAAGGTTCAATAAAAATATTATTTATTTAGAATGCTTTTCTTGTTCTTTCCTAAAAATAGTCTGAAAGTTATTTTTCTTAACATTTCATTCCTCTCCACAGCTCTACAACCTTCTTAGAACTTGAGCCGTCATGGATTTCATACACTTTAAAAACTGTATAGTAAGGAGCAAGAGACATACAATGTAAAACAGTACTCTTCCCACTGCAATTTCTCCAACATGTTTTAAAATGTATTTCCAAATAAATGAAATCTCTAAAGAAATCTTAGCTATTAGAAGGTTAAATCCTAAAGGCACCTTGCAGAAATAGCCACTCACCTAGCCCAAGATATACAAAGTTTACAATCCTGGAGTCAATGCACTCAAGAGAGTAATTCCTCTATTCAGCAGCAAGCATTTTCTCCCCCACCTCCGGAGCAGAACACAGAAACAACTATCTATACAAACACTAAAACAGAAGCTCAAAACAACACCCGAATGCACCTGAATGGATGAAGGGTTTAAGTGAATCAACTCTAACCAAAGCAAATAACAGATGAGGAGTCTCTGAAAGGAAAAAAAAAAAAAAAAACCAACCAAAAACACACGACCAACACTTGCTCTAAACACCCTTCTCTTCCTGTATTCCAAGCGTCCACAAAAACACGATGGAAGGCATGAAACTTTCACTTAAAAATGGATGTGCTATAAGACCAAATATTTTGCAACTATGTCAAAACTGCTGACTGTGCTCAATCCAAGGGCTTCTCAACTAGAGCATCCATTGCTTCAGCTGTTAGAACTATAATTCTCTGTGTAAATTAAAACAGTACGTATTTTGATGTTTGATTCTGAGTTTCTTCAGCATTAGAAATAAAATTAATAGCTGAAAATAAGGTCTCTCAGTTATTTCTGTATACACACATACTTCTCCAAATTCTTGGAAAACTTACAGATTAACAGTAGCCTCCAAAAGGAGGTCAGAGGTTGAAAAACTGAACAGCAAGTTAAGACATTAAAAATGCCTCTGTTCCAAAATTCACCTGGCTATGTATTTGTACAGTGCTACTGATTAGTTCCCCAAAAACATCTTCAGTCTCTTTTTTTTTTGCCAAGACAGAAACCTTTGTATTTGCAGCAGCTGCACCTAATCAAGAACAATCAATAAGACATTCTCTGCCCATTGTCATACAACATCACATATTTATCTGCAACAACTGTTCTGCTATAAACCTCTACTGTTTTGGTACAATCCGCACTGGCAATTTGGTCTTCACTGTTCCCTTTTCCCTAGATATCAGCAGAGAAAGATGAAAAGACACAAACGATTTCACACATTTTTCTAACTGACAAAAGAAAAAGAATGCTCCTTAAGTAATCTCCTGAAACATCACACATCGATTCTTCTAGCAATTAAAAAAATAAGTATCTTGTTGAAAGCTAACTAACATATTCCAATGACCATATGAGAGTTTAAAAATAACTAGGACAGACAAAAGAAGCAATATTCCTGACCTCCAGCTTTACAGTATGCATATGTATGCTTTGCAATACAGCACAGTATAACTAAAGCTACAAAACTATTGAATGGATCACAACATGAAGAGTAACTTCTAAAAGATACTAAAATCTTCCAAAAGAAAACCACAACCAGCCCATGTGATTTATTCTCCCCACCAAGGGTGCAGGACATGTTGCCCTGGTTTTGTTATCTAGCAAGAATTATTCATCTTACGAAAAGAGAAAGAAGATAAATATTCTTTTATTGATCTTTGTTTACACATTAAAGGGTTTTATTTTTCACTGCTGAAATTTATTTTATTCTATTTCATACTTCAAAGGCAAAAATCTCCTTCAGAACAGAACTAGTATATGAATTTACAATAACATTTTTCCTCACATATAAAGTAGGAAATGCAATCACACAACACTGTGATAAAAATAGAAAAAGGTAAAGTATCTGACACAACCAAGGACAAATAGAAACAGAACTGCTACTTAGCTTCCATCATTACAATAATCAGTCACTCTAGGAGTCAGGTGTTGCAATGACAATGCCGGAATAAAGCTGACTTACCTATACTGGGTGGACTGCCATAATTCACAGGGGACTCTGGAGGCCTCCCACAATGCAGCGCAGCAAGAGCAGATCCTTTCCATACAACATGTTTGCAACCTGTTTTAATATAACCAGACAAAAAATGTAGCAAGCATTTTTTATGTAAAAACTCTGGAAAAACATTAAATAACAAAAACTTTCATGAAATTTTCATACTTTTGTTTGTACGAAGCAAAGACTGTCTGCCAGCTCCTAATAATGTCTGCACTCCAGGGACACTTTGGGGAATTTCTTGCTCTAGAAGCGGTCCAAGTCGATGGCATATTTGAAGCAAGTGATCAGGTGCCAAATGTCTGTAATATTTCACCTATTATATGAAAGAGCAAACAAAACATTTGATGAAGAACATAATATTTTTAAGAGCTACCATTATATTTTTTCCCCAGATTGTTACACAAATTTGTAAGAAAATTGTAGCATATTAAGGAGAAAAACAAATAATGACCTTTAAGTACAATAATTCAATCCAGCTGGTCCTAATTAATTCTTCTATTCAGCACATGTTACTTTGCAAAAATAACTGTTGGTATTTACTGCTTTCTGACTTTAAGGCACACTTTGTTATAGCCTAATAAATTCCTTCATGATCACAATAAAAAATGCAAAATATATATATTCAATGGTATATTTAAATAGCAGTCTGTTCAATTTAAGCTACTGTAAGATAAAGAGGAGACAAACAATGTAAGGATAGTAATATTTACAGAATTCTTGCATACTAAATGTACAACATAGGTTGCAGAAGATAATGCAAAAACATTTTGCTTCAGCACATCCACGTTACAAGCCCTTGTTGAAGCTCCACAGCTGGATTCTTTTTCTTTTTTAAACAAAAATGTTATCTTGCGTAATTAAATTTTAAAACTGGTATAAAAGGTTCAGTATTAGGCTACAAACATGACCGCTTCTTGCAACTACTCATACATTTCAATCACACCGTACCAAAACAAGGTCCTGTTACCAGGAATAGATTTTCTCAGTGCTTGATTATAACAGTGTTGAACCAGTATTACTGACTGCCCAGACAAAACCAGTTCATTCTTTTGAATTACTAAAATTGTAGATCAGGTGACTGTCTTATATAAGAAAGGCAAGGGGGTAGGGGAGAAGCTTCAAAATGTATTTGACAATAGTAAAATCCTATTAGCATTAAACCTTTTGGTTTAAGAAATAGCATTGTTAAAATGCATAGGCTATTGCCAGCTTAGAGTATTTTATTATTTTAGGTTTTCTCTGTTATAAAGGTGGAAGACAGAAACTCTGTTTTCCTCCGTAGCTGTGCAGGATTTGGTGTGCAGTAGTTTTACCCTTCATGTAAAACACTTCTTCACAGAAAAAAAAAAAAAGAGCACTGCAACAAAAAAAGCTTGTGTTGTTATTATTCTGCAACTAGAGATGGGTGTGACAGTCATTTTAGCAAGACTGATGCCTCTGTGTTACACTCAATTAACAGGAATATACTTCATTCTTCATCCAATGTGCTCCTATCTTGCTGACACACTGCAATCACTTCATGTATTCTAGCAGTTTGTTAACATAAAGAGTGCTGATGTCTGAAACCAAGGCTCGGGAAAACCCTTGCTTTCACCTGGAATTCCCACCATAACAACACAATCATTTAGTGAAAGAACAGTTTTTCTTTTTTCCTCTTCTGCTCCTGTTGAGGTCTAACCCTGGTGGGCAGTCAGCTCCCCACTGCCACTTGCTCACCCCTTCTACCATGAAATGAGAAACAGAAGACTGAAAGCAAAAATTTGTGAGTTGAAATCATAATAGTTCAGCAGGTAAAGCAAAAGCTGCATGGCAAACAAAGCAAAATGAGGAATTTATTCACTATTTCTCATCAGCAGAGAAATGTTTAGCTGTTTCCAGCAAAGCAGGGCTTTCATTCTGTAAGTTAAATTACATTTGTAAATTTCCTTACAAGCTGCTTGAGTTTGACTGCCTGAAGCTAAATGATCTATAAAACAAACACAAGCTAAAAAAAGGTTTTTCTTTGAAAAAAATATTTACATTTTATCTTTTCATAAAGTTATCATTTACTGTACAGAAGTATTATTTTAAAATTATGAAATCTAATGTCATCAGACAGGCAGTCTGTTAGGAGAGTGGCAAAAAATAACCCAGCAAAATTTATAAACACAATTCTGATTCATTTTGCTCATCGATAACATCTAACTTGCTTTTTCCTACCTAAAGAAGGAAGCACAGTCAGAACACATGCTTGAGAGCCCTAAAATTGCAGAACAGCTAATTAAGTAGTGACAAAGCTACATACATTTACTGTCATCAACGGCCCTGACATTTCCTCACTGTTTCTTCTCTTCTGCTCCTACCAAAAGGAGCACAAAAACTAAACAAATACCACTTTTTTTACAATTCTATCTGAAAATAGATTTCACATCTGCAGAATATGAACTTGTCTCTCAGAATAATAATTACTCTTTTTTTTGTTTAACAAAAAGTATTAGAACCTGCATACACAAAACAGTTGTAATTTTATTCTGCTCAAGACCATTAAGCTTTACCCATGCTCACAAATGCAAACAACCTATAGTAAATGAAGAAAATCAGCTTTGGCACATTCCACATCTACAGCTAGCTGACACCTTGAGTCATACTTCCCATGATTTATCATAAGCCATGTGTTCACTTCTTTATTTTACCAGAAACTAGGTAGGCTAAATTCCTCATGCAATTTTTAAAACACATGTTTTGATAAGGGGGGAGGGTCTATTTGCATCACACTTATTTAAGATCTTAATACATACCCTACAACTATACTAGTCTTTAAGTCCATTTGTGTGAAGACAGTTATTTATGCCAATCAACATATTTCAGATGCTTCTGCACAGCATTTTCCAGAATCATCATTTGCTACTAAATAAAATCCACTACCATCTCATTAACAAAATGATTCAAATACTAAGAGACCTGTATGCTTAAAAACTAAAAGTGACAATGGACATCTAAATACTTATCATTTCCAGAAAGTTATGCAATAATTTAATGGCCCATACATGGCCAATGCTCATTTTCCTATATAAGACTAAAACATACACAAGAATGTTTCAAAAATAAAGAAAATTCATTTCACTGTAAAACCTGCTAGAGGAAAAAAAACCTTCATTTTATTACAGGCTTTAACTGTACTTCTCAGTCAGAGAAAAATAATCTGTTCACAGAATCATCTAGGCTGGAAGGGGCCTTTCAGACCATGAAGATCAACCACCAACCCAACTCTACCAAGAACCATCCCTAAACCAAATCTCTAACTCAGTATCTACCAACGGTATGAAGAGAACAGTTCAGGTGAAAGTAGCCTACAACAATCATTTAGTTCAACTGCCAGAATCACTTCAGGGATAACCAAAAGTTAATGCATGTTAACAAGGGCATTGTTCAAATGCTTCATAAACACTGACAGGCTTGGAGCATCAAAGCCTGGCCCAGTGTAAATTGTATGCATGACTATCAGCATTATAGTAGAAATCACAAATGAAAAAAGGAAGAAAATTTGCCTTAGTCATAATTCCTTCCTTCTGAAAAAGGAAAAAAATACAGACAAAAAAAATGCAGAAAGAAGAAACACAGTGTGGTTAGGATAAGATAAAAAAGTATATTTAATACATTAAACAACAAAGACTGGTTTGTAAACTAAAATTACCCAGATTGTTCTATAGTGCAGCCAACCCAGAGACAGTTCTTGCACCAAACTGTAAAAAGATGCTAAAACACAACACCTAGGACACTTACTGTCCCATGCCCTCCTCTTTCAACAAGAGGAAACAAACAAAACCCCAGCAAACCCTGTCAAGAGTACTTTTAGGTCAGATTTAAGAGACAAAAAAAAGATATAAAATTATTTTTAAGAGGACATTTTATTAGTTTTGTCAAAAAACTCACAATAGCTTAATAGAATGACAGATTTTTGTCTCCATATCAATCTCTGTTTCCAAGGAGTGAAAGTAAAAGTGGAAGGAAAAAAGTATCAAATGTACAAATAATTAAAATTCACGCAGCTTTTAATGAAAAGTGAAAATTGGACTCTACAAACAGGTATAATGAACAGGATTTCTTTTGCTGCCAGTCCTGTCTAGCCGAAATTCTAACTGGTTTCTTTCCTTCTCCCACTAGACTTTCTGCAACATATGATTCTGTGCTTTTCTTCCAACAGAAATGCACCAAAGAAAAGCTTTTATAAGTGTAATAATGAACTCTGCTAAAATATACTTTTCATGCAAATTAACATTTCTTAAACATTATTGTAATGAAATTCAGAGCTCTGTCTGCTACTGCAGTTTTACAGAGCTTAAACACAAATAATATTTCCTAGAAAATGAGCATCAGAAGTATCCTCAATCTCACCCTTTACCTACTATCCCTGACATTACTTATTCCAAATAAACAGCATGAGAATACACAAAATGCAGCCACACAGCTATTTGGCCTAACATTTAAACCTTTATTATCTCTGAAATAGGCCTAAGTGCCTGTATTTTCATTCTGCATGACTCTGCAGAATAATTCATCATAAGAATCACAACAAGCGCATCCACAGAATCATGCTTTGACTTAGACTCTTTTGTTAAATTTCTAATACATTGTTATTTGCTGCCACTTTTTCAGACATGAAGTAAAATACAGCCCTACTCTTTGCACTTTGCATACCCAAACATTTCCTGAAGTATTGCTGTTGATTCCACCCCTTCGCCCATGCTAACAGTTGACAAGCTTAACTACAAGTTTGACTGCAAATATCTTTCAGAAAAGTACATTACACACAAGGATATTCAACAACAAAATCTAAGCCAATCAGCTACCTATATTTCAAGATGCAAAATCTCAATCTTACTAATCTTACTAATACTAGCAGCAATCCCAGCTTTAACTATTCTGCCATGTAAGATATTACCCAAAATGAACTCCAAATTGAATTACAGTACATACAGTACTACTATATCAGACCATCAATCTGAGTACCCTGTATCCCCAGTCACTGCCTTATCACTTCAAAATTAGAAATTGCAATAAAATACAACTACTTTTCTATGAAATATTCCAGTATTTTGGGGAGGGGAGATGAGGCAATGAATAAAAAGAAGGGGAAAACCTGAGAATTAACTGTTTTCACCAAAGCATGTTCATTTGTCACATAGTTTCTAATAAGTCTTGATCTAAAGTACACGGATACTTAAGCCACCATTTCCTACAGGAATGCTTATTATTTCAATGATACTACTTTTTCCTCTAATGAGATTGATCTCTCAAAGCCAGCCATCCCAAGAATATACTAGCTTTTCAAGTACTTAATGCTTTCATAGGTGTGAGCCCAAAGCAGACAGATTCACACCTTAGCATAAACTGCAGGTAAGCTTGCTACAGCAAGTGAGAAGGTATGAACAGCAGTAGCATGGGTTAAAACATTCAACTGCATCTATTATGTGTATCTAAACCATCTTAAACCCATTCATACTAGTTTGGAAGGTTTTTGTGTTTGTGGGGTTTTTCTGAGTTTTTTATTTAATTTGTTCAGGCATATTTTTTGCTTTTACTTTGTTTTTAATAAAGGGCACAACTTAGAAATTTTACATTCCTCAACCCATCTCTCATCAGTGTTTGTTAGTCTCAGTTTAAAACAACTCCAACAAAACTGCTTACTTACTCAATCTTCTTGATTATCTGTGGAATAAAATAAATGTATGGTACTTCCCACAAAGAACTAGAGTTCCATGTCATTAAAATATAAATAATTTGAAAAGAGAGGTTCTAATAACACCTAAATTCCCAGCTATGAGAATAATCAACAAAAAACCAAAAGTGATTGTCTTTTAGAACTAGAAGAAAATAGATTAAGTTTATACACATCCAACAGAAGCACTGATAGAAGACCAAAAACATTGCTAAGGCTCACAATTATTTTGCAGGTTTTCTCACCTCCAGTGCCATGTCTGCCAGATCATATTCCTAAACACTATTTAGACCTTCCCCAAAAAAGCTATTAATCATGAAAACTAAATGATGACACAGCTCTCCAACTCAATGCAAGTTTTATTTTTACTCCCCATATTGTTGGATACTTTTACTGCACAAAATTTCCTGAAGAAACAAACCACTTATTATCTGGTTACTTATTAAGAAATTGAATACTTACACAGTAACCACAGTGAAGCCTAGAGGAGTTCACTATGTGACATATTATACAAACAAAGAAACACAGTGACAATGCACTTAAGTGTCCCAGTCTCACAGATGCTCTGTAACTTCACGTACTTCTGCATAACCAAAATAACAGTGAGATGGCCTAAAAATAGAGGTTTGTCCTTTTCACTTTGAATCACATTTACTGGTTGTGAGCAAAGGCCAAACATTAGCAAAGCAGTCATAAACAGCTGCTGAGAACAAAAAGCCATGCTGCCTACTAAAATCATAGTACCATCTTCCTACTTGATGCAAATTTCCTGACGTTTTCTTCCTCAACTACCAACACAATGAGCAAAACACTAATCCAATAGAGCAAGTGATAGATGAATATTTTTAGATTAGAAAGAAAAGCCCCACCACAATGGTTCAGATTGTATACACTATATTTGTACCCTAGAACACCTTTAATTTTGAAAATATAAAAACCTACCCCAAACAGAAAAAACTCCAAATGCCACCCCACCAAACAAACAAACAACAAAAACGCAATCACACTCTAACTTGTTGCAGTGAACCTTAACATTGATGGCTTCATCCAGCTGGTGGTCACTTCGTTCCCAAAAGGATCAACCTCAACACATTCCCTAGCCTGCCACAAGTACTCCAATTCTCCCCTGCATAGTGGTGATGGTAGGACCCACATTACTGCACACAAAAGGAGAGCTGAGCCACCCAAAAGTAATTTTTGTACTGTTCATTTCTCAGACAGCTCAGTTCCCTTATCCAAATAAGCAGAAATGCATAGCTGTCATCCCTGGCACACAAGTAGAGCAGCTACACTCATAGTGAAAGTGAAACATGAAAAAATAATTACCCTGGAGTCAGATGATGCACCACAGATTGTTCACATGTCAAGGAGCTAACAAATATGTTTTAAGGCCTAAGGATAAAACACTTAAACAACACATTAAACCACTACCTATAAACAACTCGTAAGGCTACTTTGTTCTGTAAGCTCTTAAACATCAATTTCTGCCTCTCATCATGAGAAACCCTTAGTCTTTCGAACAGAAGAGACAAACAACTGGCTTACAACTATTAACTTTTCACAACTAATGCAAGAGAACATCAAACTTCCTAATACCGGCCACCAAAGACTCCTACCATCCTTGGTACACATAGGTTGAAAGCAGCCTACCAGAGAATCCTTTTTCAGAAAGCCCTTGGTTCTGGTTACAGCCCAAATAAAAATCTTAATACTGATGATCTAAAAATGAGATTGGCACTCTGAAATAAGAGACTAAGATCTCAAAGCAACATATAAGTGGTCTGTATTACAACCAGTGACTGTAGAAATATATAATATGGAAATATTTGAATTCAAGAAAGATCACTTTAGAATATAAACCACAGTATAGTGGTATTTCTGAACTCACATATTTTACAAGTTTGCACAGCATGATGTTAAGCTTAAAAGAAACATTTAGTTTCATTGACCAAACTGTAAAATGAAAGTAATCTACAAGATGAAAATCCCATTGAATTTACCATTATTTGCATAAATCAGGTTACAGAAAGAAAATATATAAGGCTGTGAGTTTCAGTGTACTAGCAGAAAGATAACTCTAATAATAATAATAATGACCAAACAATCATTTCAAAAATGAGGAAAAAAATCAAACCAGGAGCAACATCACCTCTTGGAAGAGATATTTACCTAAATAGATGTATAATAAAAATCATGCTATTGCAACCAACAAAACATAAGCCTGGGAAAAATTCCATCTCCTGTCACTCCTAGAGTAAAAGCCAGACATCAAACCACATTTACTGCTAATTTTGTTTCTTAGCTTTTCTCCCTTCATCAGCCCCTCCTGCAACGTTCAGGAGGCATTAAGGCATGCTCAAGGCATTAAGGTCTGAGAAGTAGTACCAAAACATGACAAAACGTGTCTTCTTCAGAAAGAAGAGTTTCCTTCTTAAAGCTGGATTTATTTTTAAATTAAAATAAATTAACAAACAGAAGGCAGCTCATCATCACCCACTACTTAAAAGCTAAAGATTCTTTGGTGTGAGATAAAAAAAGCTTTTGTTTAATGGAACAAGTACCTGTGAAAAACACTTGTTTCAGATGAAATACAACTGTCACAGTGAAAATACACTTCTGTGTCAATTTTTACAAGCCTAAAACATAAGGCAATACTAAGTTCACACACCATCAACATCTGAAGCAAGAACAGAGAGAGAGAGGATTGAGAGAAGCATCAAGAACGAAATAATCCATTTCTTTGCCTCCCCATCCTCAGCTCTCCCAATATCTACATAGGGACAAGTTGGAAATCAGCACATAAACATTAATCAGGAAGTCTTAAATCTAAGGAAACTTTGTTAGGAACAGAATAGGAAGAGAGTAAGGACCTGCTGAGCATCACATCTTCAAATGCATGTATCCAGGACTAAAGACAAATTTTGAGGAGGTACATCTTATGTCATTTCATACCTATTATAACTAAATTAATGTTTGCCTGCTTTCCAACAAATAATAGATGTCCCTTAGAATGAAGGGTCTGAGTTTTCTTCTCAGTGTATTCTTACTTCAAATTTTTAAAATTTCTTTTTTCCTAATTTGATCATCCTTCACGTCCCTGTATATTTTGATTATATAGAAGAATTGCAGAACTATTCTACGCTAAAACTGCACATCTCATTCTTGATAATTCATAGGATACAAGAGATTCATGCAAAATTTAGCAAACAACTTCTGATCATTGTTTGAAATAATACCGTGTTAAAAAAAAAAAAAAGACCAGTTTAACATTAAGCAAAAGCATTTAACAGTTTGAAATTTTCAGTTGAATTTCTCAATGATCTTTGATTCCAGGAAAACTGAAACACGTTGGTATGAAATACTACGTTTTTAAAAAGCCAACTGCAATTCCTCCACACCCCAAATGCCTGGACCAGTCCATCTCTCACTCCGTAAAAAAACAAACAGAGCAAGCAAGCCTGTTCCTACAATAAGTACCTATGATTCATACACTGACATTCACAATACAACTATAACAACACACATGTCACAGTCTTTATCAGGCATGATACAGATGGGAACTGTTCAGTCTCCCTTTGCATGAGCTCTAAAGTTCTCCGCATGTCCACACCTCAGAAGTGTTGGAGTTCAGAACTACTATAAAACAACCCGAAAGCCTGAAGGGAAACCTTGTTTTGAGGACTATTACAGGCAGGAGTTAGCCTTCCACTGAAATCTTACTCAAAAAATCAGAGACTGAATTATACAACAATGCACCTGCAACGAAAACAATACTGGAAACAGACACGGTTTCAGACATCTTAATTGCTGTTTCCCCAGCTACAGTAGTTCACAACATATTTCAAAAGAAATAAATCCAGAACTAGCTAGCAAGGACTACACCACTGTAAGCAATACCTTTTTTTACTATTAAAGTATACGTCAGGAAATTAAAAATGGGGGGAAGGGGAAACGGGGAGAGGAACAAAACAAAAATATCCACACAAGTCGAATTTGTGACGCGAGGAGCCCAATTATTCCTATACATCGAATACACTGGGCACTAAAATACGCCAAGACATCATGTAATGCACCCGGTGGGCACTTTTCCAGCCGGAAAGGACCCCTCCAACCATTCACACGCTCACACGCACACCCCTATACCCCGATGGAAACGCCAACCCGACCGATGCAGATTCCAAGTTCCAGGCGCAGCGAAGAAAAAAATTATTTTAAAAAATACTAATCCAACATTAGAATTAACAAAAAAAGAAAAAAAGGAAAAAATCCCCACAAATAGCCGCAGCCCAGAATTCACCTTCCACCCCGCTGCTCGCTCACCACCGAGCCCCGTTCCGGCGGAGGGAAGGGGGAGCCATTGAGCGCGCGTGCAGCGCGGCGGAGAGCGCCCCCGCCCGCCTGCCCGCGC
>VZTY01017592.1:0-12273 GCA_013400935.1 Turnix velox
ACCTTCTGGTGGCCTCCCAGGAGGCCTTCCTAGATGAAGCCTCTTGGATGCGATCTGTAGCCAGAAGATGAAGGGGATTGATTTGAAACTAGAGCAGGGCAGGGTTAGATGAGACATATGAGGAAGAAGTTCTTGCTCGTGAGGGTGGTGAGACACAGACCCACATTGCTTGCCCAGAGAGGCTGTGGATGCCCCATCATCCCTAGAAGTGTTTAAGGCCAGGCTGGACAAGACACTGAGAAGCCTGATGTAGTGGGAGATTTCCCTGCCCATGATAGGAGGGGTGTGACCCGATGGGCTTTAAGGGCCCTTCCAACCCAAACCATTCTATGGTTCTCCCACCTCCTCAATGCAGCCCTGCAGTTGTGTTTCTACACCACCTGGGGTTTCAGGGCCCTACTGTATCTTCCCTGTATTATTTGGGACCACCCAACTCATTTCACCTGTTGCTTTGGAAGGATGCAAAAAGATACTTGCGTATAGGTTTTGTTAGCAATAAAAATCACCAGTTATAGCTTATCTACAGGGTGTGGATCCTAGAGTTAGAAGGGAGTGGTACTATTTCACACATCTGTCTAAACAGATATATATCTATCTAACATAGAATGGTTAGCATTGAAAGGGACCTCAAAGATCATCCAGTCACAACCCTCTGCCCTGTGCATGGACACCTCCCACCAGCCCAGGTTGCTCAAAGCCCCCTCCAGCCTGGCCTTGAACCGCTCCAGGGGTGGGGCTGGATGGATGGATGGATGGATGGATGGATCTATTTTAAATGTAGCTTGTGGCTTTTTTTTTGGGGTGTTGGGTAGATACCTGCTTTCAAAGCAACAGCAGAAACTTGGAGGAAGGCTCAGACAGAGGAAGCTGCAGCTCTGCTCTCAGTGTACGAAGTAAAGGTTGGGATGAAGCAGTTGCAGTTCTCCCAGAGTTTGAGCACTGTGGGAGTGCCAAAGCCATTGCCCATAGAATAGTTCAGGTTGGAAGGGACCTTAAAGATCATCCCTACCATAAAGAGGGACACCTCCCACTACATCAGGCTGCTCAGTGCCTTGTCCCGCCTGGCCTTAAACACCTCCAGGGACTTGAAGGGGCATCCACAGTCTCTCTGGGCAACCTCTTCCAATATTTCACTACCCTCACCAGAAAGAATTTCTTCTTTGCTGAGAGAGGAGGGGGTTTGTGTGTGGTTGTGCATTGGGCTCTGCCACTTCCACTTGCTCCTGCTGTCCAGGCTTTGCTGTTGCTGGGACTGGTTGGACAGAGTAAGCCAGCACCTGGGCTGTGTTCATCCTTACTGCTTTCTTGTGCCCATCTCTCATCACGATGGGTTTGTGGGCTCTGGCTACCTGAGTTGAAGTCTTCGAGGTTAGCACCACCCCAGAGTGCTGCCAAGACAGCTTTCTCTCAGTGTTTCCTGGGCTGTGGTGTGCCCAGTCTTTCTGCAGGCTGGATGGGGGGAATGGATTTAGCTTAAGAAGTGAATGAAACAAGAGAGTATAACCTCTTGAAATATCTTTAAGCCATGTCAGGTTTCCCCTCCCTCCCCAGCACATCACATTTGTCCTGGCACCATGAGGGGAAAATGGTGCAGGGGCAGAAGGGAGTGGTGATGTGGAGAATGGCTGTGTGATGAGCTCTTGTCATCCCCGAGCTCCTTGGCTGTGTCTTGGAAAGCTGCTGAGGAGTTGCTTTGGGTGTATGTAAAGTCTGACATCTCCTGTGGCTCCAACTGGATGCCTGGCATGTTTCTCAGATATTTGTTGACTTGGCTGAGGGAGGATGAGTTGGGATGGGAAGAGAACAGGAGGAGCAGGGGCCAGGTTGTCTGTTGTCACCTTCTCCCTCTTGTGGGGTGGACACGTTGGACAAGCCCAAGGGCATCAAAGATGATTTGTGTCCACTCTACACTGGTGGTGCTGGAAATAGTGAGGATTCCTTCCATCCTTGTGGCACTGAGGAGGACCTGGGTGTTCTGTGTGGTCCAGAGCTGGGGGGCTGAGGCTGGACAGTGTCTCCTTCCCTGACCAGGGCTGCAGGTTTTCCATGGGCAATGGTGGGCTGGTGGGCTTTTGTGGAGCAGTTAGCAATGGAGATGCTTTCCCTGGAGAAGGCAAAGGAGAAATCCTTCCAGAGAGTTAGGGACTCTGGAAGTAAAGCCTTTGGGGAGTGGCTGCCTCACATGGAGAAGGAGAAGGAGGAAGAGAAGGAGGAGGAAGGCCAGGGCAGCTGCTGGCCGGAGCCTGCCACCACCGCCTCCCCTGAGCACTTGCACGTCCAGTTTCATAATCGGATTAAGGCAGTGGTATTAGAGAGGAGGGATGGGTCAGTGGGACAGGTTTACACTGGGGCTTACACGCAGGGGATTGAAGTGTATTTTTTAACCCACTCGGCCTGACCTGTGGAGCGCTGCAGATGTGCCTCTGCACAACACCCAGCGGGAAGGTGGGGAGGGGGAAAAGTGGCACCAGGCGGGGATGTGCTGCTCCTCGCCAGGGAGGATTGCAGCCCCAGGCCGGCTGGGGGATGGGATCCGGCCGCCCCTCCCCCCGGGAAGGCAGCGCCCTGCTCAGGCCTTGCAGTAAATTTGCTCTAATTACAGCCTCCAGCAGTGGGAAACCTCACTTAGAGGAAAGGCTCCTCTGGGGTGGGGGTGGGGGAGCTTCCCAGCTTTCCCAGGCAGGCTCTGTTGTCTGAGGCCTCTGCTTCCCCTGTCGATGGGAGGCCCCTTATTCCTCTCCCCCTCTCCAGCATCGCTTCTCTCCCCCCCTTTAATTCTTCTCTCCTTTGAGGCCGGGATTTGGGAACAATGCCGTCCCTGCTCCTTGCCCCCCGGCTGGAGCCGCAGGCAAACAATCGGGGTCTCTGGCTGCCAGGGGCCGGGCCGAGGGGACTCAGCTCGGCAGCACCTGCCCCGGGCTGGTGGGGGAACAGCAGTGGCCGTGGGCTGCTGTGGCAGCTGATCTGTGTGTCTACACACACCCCATTTCCTTCTCGAGGATGGGAGGTCTCGTCATTATCTTTTCCAACTCAAGGAGGGGTGGATGCTGTTCAAATGTGTCAGAGGATGCTGGTGGCAACAGCAATAATGTGATCCCAACCCATCTCTTTGCAGGTGGACGATGCAATGCTGATGTTTGACAAGACAACCAACCGACACCGAGGTGAGAGCAGTCTCCTGGCCACGGGAGAGGGAACTGTGCAGGGTTTGCCTCCTGCCTCCTGTAGGGAGGGGTCAGTATCCCAGCAGCGGGGCATGCGGCTTGCAGCTGCTCTTTATCTTGCCTCCAGTCACCCCATCCTTTTACATCTGCATCCTTTACCAGTGTCCCTTGTAGCACAGAGGGCTTTTGTCCAGCGCGTTTCCTGTGCTGTAAAGTCGCCGAGTTGCAGATATGTGAGAGGAGGAGGCAGCTCCCTCCCCTGTCCGCTTACCTCTGCAGCTCCAGCCCGCAGCCTGTGTCTTACCTTGTCCCAAGTAATCTGAGCTCCGGGAAAGCTGACTCGAGAGCTTGAAAGAGGGCCTGCCTCTCAACCCTTCCTCGGCCCGGAGCCTGCTTCTGCTCCCAGGTCACCTTTTCTTACCCCGAGTCTTGCTGGTGGAGTCTGGTTACAGGACGGGAGCAAGGCTGTAATATCTGTGCTGTCCTCAGCCAGCCCACCCGTGTGCTGCCCTGTCTCCTCTTCTTCCTGCAAGACTCCAGACCTGGTGCTGTGGCAGGGCTTTTCACCAACACTCATTGTACTGAGATTTATTGGCAACTACTTCATCTGCAAACTTAGCTTTGGCATCTTCCAAATCAGGGCTAGTAACAGCCATGTGCTGGGCCACTGTCATGTCTGTCTGTTGTCTGAAGTGCTTCCAAGCACCCCTGCCCCCATCATAGAATAATTTGGGTTGGAAGGGACCTTAAAGATCATGGAGTTCCAACCCCCCTGCGATAGGCAGGGACACCTCCCACTACATCAGGCTGCTCAGAGCCTTGTCCAGCCTAGTCTTGAACACCTCCAGAGAGGGGGCGTCCACAGTGAGAGAACATTCCACATTCCCTGCTTTTCTCTCTACACTGTGTACCCTCAGATTTATCCCTTTTTTTTTCTTTTCTAAAGCCATTATATCTAGACTGGTGGCTCAACCTAGGGAGTTGTTCCAGCTTCAACTTATAAGTGTTAACCCCTGTTTTTCCATAGGTGCCTCCCAGGTACTAGTCAATAAAGAGCTGTCAGGTATTTTGGATGGAACAGGAAGAGCTGCCAGCCTTCATAGCAGTAGTTTGAACTTCTATGGGGTGCAGCAGTCCTGGTTGGGGATATGAGGGGAGTGAGGGCTGGTTTTGGCATCAGGATTTTGCTTTTGAGCCCCTCCCCGCTCATGGATATTGAAATAGAATCATAGAATGGTTCGGGTTGGAAGGGACCTTAAAGATCATTGAGTTCCAACTCCCCTGCCGTGGGCAGGGACACCTCCCACTACATCAGGCTGCTCAGTGTCTTGTCCAGCCTGTTCTTAAACACCTCCAGAGAGGGGACATCCACTTCTCAGCTACCTGGATACAGAGGGAGGAATTTATGGAGAGACTTTTTCTGGCAGGATGGAGGAGGAAAATGTGGTGCTCTGGGCAGCAGCAGATCGCTTTCTGTTTTTCCAAGTTATTTTAGATCATGGTGGACTTGGCCAGTTGTGGAAAGCGGAAAGCTCTGCTTAATCCCATCTTGCTTGTAAGGCAAGTTTAAAGACATCCTCCCACCTGCCTTGGTTTTCCGGTAGCTGCTGCAGTCAGCTGAGAGGAGTTTAGCCTGCCCATTCCAGCTCATCTCTGCCAAAACTGTCAGCAAAGGGCTTGAGGAGAGAAGGGAGGTGTGAGGGTGGGCCAGGGGCCAGGAACACACTGTCCTGTCTTATGCCAGATCCTAACCTTCCTTTGGTGAAACTTTGCAAAAAGCTTTTCCTGTGAATACCTGCATTTCTCAGTCCAACTGCACTGCTGGTTATTTGCCTGCTTATAGAAAGTTTTTTGAGAGGTGTCTGCAGAGGGAATGTGGAGGGTGTTAGTGCTGATGGGGGTGTGTTTAGTGAGGATGGTGTGATGGCCCTGCAAGTGGCTGTTTGTTTCTTCACCAACCCTCTTTGTGTGAGCGTCTGCTGGGATCCTCCCTAGCATTATCTGCCACGTGGTTTGCCTTGCAATTAGCAAAGTTTAAGGAAAAAAAACAAAAACAAAAAACACCCTTGGTTTTGAAAGCAGTTGTGTTCAGAGAGGATAGGAAGTACAGAAAGAGAAGGAAAGGGGAATCTATGAGGAGATGGTCCTTTTCTTCTTCATAAAAGCAGGATTTGCTGGAGAGGGAAGACGAGTGACAGCTGTTTTAGAAAGGGCTGATTGTATGGTCCTAGAAGCCTATGGCTCCTTCTCTTCTCCTGCCAACAGAAGACGTGGGTAGCAGGTGCAAACTGTGCAGAACTCTGACCTGATCAAGGAGTTTTGTCTTTCCTTTAGGGTTTGGGTTTGTCACATTTGAGAGTGAAGACATTGTGGAAAAAGTGTGTGAAATCCATTTCCATGAGATCAACAACAAAATGGTGAGTGTCTGGGGCAGAACCTGGGGGAGAAGGGATGGAGATACGGAGTAGAGCAGGATGGGGCAGGGTGCTAGGCACTAGACACTTCCCTCTGCAGTGGGGAAAGAAATTGGCAGTGTGAAGGTGAACCAGCACAACAGTGAGCTTTAGAGGAGAATCATAGAATCACAGAATAGTTTGGGTTGGAAGGGACATCAAAGATCATCGAGTTCTAACCCCCCTGCCATAGGCAGGGACACCTCCCGCTACATCAGGCTGCTCAGTGCCGTGTCCAGCCTGGTCTTGAACACCTCCAGAGAGGTGACATCCACAACCTCTCTGGGCAACCTGTTCCAGTGTTTCACTGCCCTCACTGTAAAGAATTTCATTCTTATGTTGAGTCTAAATCTACCCCCTAAGAGATAACTAAGGAGGAGCTGTATAGTACTTAGAGGTTTTGCTGTTACATGAAACCTCCTGGTGCCCTGGGAGGGGACAAATTTTACCTTTTTTCAGTGATATGGAGAATTAGGCTTTGAGGCCCTGGTGCAGGGCTGGGCATGGTGTTGAGAGCAGCTGCAGGGAGAGGAAAGCTGTGTTTAAGCTCTCCCATTGCCTGTGATGGCTGCAGAGAGAGAGCGGAAGCTGGCTGCAGTCTGGCCAGGGGTAGGGATGGTTAGAGAAGGAGAGTTGGAAGGGCTGCAGGATGTGGCCAAGGCTGTTGATGGCAACTGAGCCTGATCCTTTACTTTCTTGTGGCAGGTGGAGTGTAAAAAAGCCCAGCCGAAGGAGGTGATGTCCCCAACAGGCTCTGCACGAGGGCGGTCCCGAGTCATGCCTTACGGGATGGATGCCTTCATGCTGGGGATCGGCATGCTGGGTAAGCCCACAAGGACACATCTCCTCGCCAGCTCCCGGTCGTGCCAGGCAGCAGCTTAGAGGTTTTATTCTGGGAGCGATCAGGGCGGCCAAGGGCAGATCTCTCTGGTGCAGCGCTGGGGACACACAGGGCTTGGTTGGGGGGGAACAGAGACCTGTATGCGATCACAACTTGCCCTCTGGTGGCACCTGGAAAAACTGCAAACTTGTCACCGCTGCCCTGCGACAGGCAGAGTTGGCCGGGAGCAGCCATGTGCTGCTGGGCAGGCAGCTCTGACTCTCTGCAGCTCCCTCAGCAGTCCTGCAGAGCCACAGCATAAAGCTTGTGATTCTTTAATGGCTCTCGTGGAACAGGATTTAATGCATCCCTCAACCAAGTGTGGAGTAATCAGTGCCCGGGCATCTTCCTCCCACACTTCTCCAGGCTTTCTGATGAATTAGTTGATTAAAGAGCCCCCAAGCTTCTAGTTGAAACAGTGATCCATGTAATGGCCTCGCTGCTATTTAAAGACTGAAAAAATGCCCTTGAAGTTAAGCTTTTTCTCACCATTTCCCCCCCTGCCTCTCAGGGACAGAAAGTATCTGGTATTGCAAGGAAAACTCTACACTTAAGGGAAAGCCTTGTGATGACAAGCAGACCTGTTCTCATATCTGTCCATGTTTCTGAGGCGAATCTATTCAGATATAAGATTTAAAAATTTAAGAAGTCCTCTGTAACCTCTGCTTCTGGGTCTACAAACCTTTATGTGTGGATTCAAGAGTCAGACACAATCTTTTCAGTGTGTGTGCTGTGCCTGGTTCCTCTCTCTCTGGGCAGAGCACACTGTCTATGCAGGATCATCACTGGTGTTACTGGGCAGAGTGTACTCAGCCTGGTTCTCCTTGCTAAGCCTCCCAGTAGCAGTTCATCACTGAACAAAACCCCTAAAAGGGCATTTTATTTTCCTCCAATGTTTTTCACTCGGGTTATTGGAGGAAAATGAATTTCCAGCCTGTGGTTTTTGAGTTTTGCCTTTTCTAAACCGTCTGAATTTTAAAGCAGCTCAGCTCGAGCTGAGTCACTGGGAAATCCAGGTACTTTGTGTCTTGGGAGATCTCAAATCAAATATTCATCTCTGAGTCAGTGCCCTGCATTGTCACAGGCTTGTTTGGTACAGAGGGGCAGCTTCCTGGGGAAGAATTATCCTCCTGCCCGGCGCCAGAAAGAAGCTCCCTGCCTGCATTTGCCAGCCCTTCTAGTGCAGGAGTGACTCAGAGCTATTCAGGCGTTCAAATTGCCCCCACCCCCCCTGATCTCCTCCTCTTTGTAAATCCAGCTGATGCATCAGAAAGCCTCACTCTGCAGAGCTATGATTTTCTGAGAAGGAAACCTCCATGCCCTTACATGTTTGTAGTGGAGAAAAGAAAATTAAATTGGGCCTGCTGAAATTCTTCTGCGGGCTTGCTTGTGTGCAGGCTTGGCTCAGCAATTCCCCAGGGTTTCTGCTCTCAGCCCTCTTTTGTTTCTGCCAGTAATGGTCACACTGCTTGTGAACAGCCATCCAGTGAGGACGTGGACCCTGCCAGCTTGTAGTAACAAAGCCCTTTTCTATTTCCACAGGTTATCCAGGCTTCCAAGCTGCCACCTATGCGAGTAGAAGTTACACTGGCATTGCACCTGGCTACACTTACCAGTTCCCTGGTGAGTGGTGCTCCCTGCTGGGTTTTTTGGTCTGCTTCCAGGTGATGGTCCCTGGCATGATCTGTGACCCAGGCTCTGCTCCTTGCACCCTTTCCCCTGTCTGGTCTGTCTTTAAATTGGAGACGGATGTGGAAGGGGGAGGGGAGAAGCCCTGGAATAGGTGGGAACAGCCTGTCCTTCATTAGGATTATCCTCACACTTCAGTGGCAGGAAAAGCCCAAGGCTGCTGTGACCCCTTTATGTGAGCCTCCTCCATAGGGCTTCTGCTGTGACACAGCAGGGCCCCTGCAGCTCTGCCTCTCTCGCTGCCTCTCTGTGTGTCTGTCTCTCTTTATCAGAGTTGCCACTGCTCTGAAAATAGCTCAGGATTTTAAAATGTTGTTTTTCCATGGGCCAGAGAATTCCTGGGCACCTGAAAATGTAGTAGTTTGTTCTGAGCAGCACCTGGACCACTCAGTGCCTCCAGAAAACATCTGCTAGGGCAGAAGGCTGCAGATGCCCTGCAAACTGGGTAGTTTCAAGTTCCCAGCCTTGCCATGTGCTCAGAACATGGACTCTCTGATCAGTGCCTGGAACCTGCTGTGCTGCAGCTGCTCTGAGCTTTTGGGGCCTCTTCCTCCTCTTCTCTGCAAGGCAAGGGAACGAGGCAGATCACACTCAGGAAAGCCTGGCTTGCTATTTTTTTAGAGAAGTGGCAATTCTGAGCATGCCTTCCTTTACCCCATCCCTCAGTGTGATGGTTTTCATACAAAGCCTTGATGTTAGGGGCTGGGAGTGGGAAATTTCCTCCTTGCCTGTGGCAAGCCCGGGCTGACTGTGGCTGAAAGTTGCTGTTGCCTCATTGCTGTCTGGAAGTTCCTTGTGACTCCCAATTTATGCATTTCAGTCCTAGTGGCTTAAGTGTCTGATTGTAAACCTGTGCCCAGATGAGTGTGGCACTGACTAGCACTGACCAGCCTTGCAGCTGGAGGGGTTGCAGAGCCATGCTCTGAGGTTGTATGGCAAAGCTTAACGTGTTCCCTGCCTTCCTCAGGTCTATTCTAAGGCCCAATGTATCCTTTCAGCCTCCAGGGCAGGAGTCCAGCACCTTTCAGCAGCAGTTATAAATTGGTTTAAAGAAGGCACTGGCCTGGTGTCAGTGTGTCTGCAGGCTGGCAGCCCCTGCTACTGTCTGTCTGTGGGGTCTCCCTGTGGGTGTGTGGCGAGTTCCTAAGCTGTCTTGCATTTCATTTTTAGAGTTCCGTGTAGAGCGGACCCCTCTCCCGAGTGCCCCCGTCCTCCCTGAGCTCACAGGTCAGTCCCACTCATTTCCTAAACTCACAGGCTGGAAGGGGAGAAAAAAGGGGGCTTGGGGCTGTTCCACTTGTGTTGCTGCTCCACAGTCAGGCTGGAAATGTTCCTGATTTCCTCTCCTGTCTGTATGAGCTCCGTCCAAAGCTGGGGCTGGAAAGATGAAGAGGCAATGAGAGCCACGTGTGTTGCCTCTGAGAAGGGCAACGCAGGTCATACCAAATGAAGGCATGTAATCCTTGGATGGCATTTCCTGCTGCCTGCCTCATTTTTAGCTCCTTGCCTCCAGGCTGGATGTAAACTAGATATGGCAAACTGCAGAGAGCCAGGATGATTTCTCAAAGGTCTGCAAGTCACCTGAACCTGAGCTGCTGCAAGAATAAGATGTGGAGTACTGTGAAGAGGGAGAGGGTATGGGGGCACTCCTGGTTACACTAGTCCCATTGCCCTGTGCAGGTGGTGCAGCTGCCCAGCTACTACCATACAGGCTTCCCAGGTAGAAGTAAGCATGATGGGACTCTACAAAGTCCTTCAATGCTTGTAGGGAACTTATAGGGAATTAAATGGGGACAGAGGATCATTCTCTAGGGATTAGTCCTTGTTCAGTGTCCTCCCAGTGCAAATACCTTCTGGATCCTCGGCCCCTAGATTGTGTGCAGTGTGTCACCTCTAGCTGATGCTCTCTCTGTGTACTCTCCTTTCCATGGCCATGTTTTCCCCAGCTTTGTCCTGTCCATGGTTTTTGTTGTAGAAAAGCAGCTTTATGTAGTGTCCTGCTCCCCATGTGCCATCTCAGTCCGTGATGTTCCTCCTCTCTGGCGCTTCCTTGCCCCCCCACCTGTTTCAGGGTTTGAGCCTCTCTGCAGTGGGGGTGTGAAAAAGCTCCCTGGAAGCTCTGTCAGTACCATTAGAGGCCTTGAAAAGGTGTTTCTGTGGCACAGAAACGTGTTGATCCTCAGAATCAGTTCCTGAGGATGCAGAGGTTGGCAGGGGAAGAGAGAGAGAGCAAATCCTAGCTCTCTTTTAATAAAACCTTTCCCTGACACCATGTGTGCTACCACATAAGAACCTAACCCTCCTCTCTGAGCCAACCAAAGGAGATGCAGGTCCAGCTGTGTGTTTTTCAGCAATACATAGAGGAGTGTGACCTGCATCAAGAGGAGTGTGACCAGCAGGTCCAGAGAGGTGATTTTGCTCCTCTACTTGGCACTGGTGAGACCCCACCTGGAGTTACTGTGTCCAGTTCTGGAGCCCTCAACACAGGAAGGACATTGAGCTGTTGGAGCAGGTCCAGAGGAGGGCCACGAAGATGGTCAAAGGGTTGGAGCAACTGCCCTATGAGGACAGGCTGAAGGAGTTGGGGTTGTTCAGCCTGGAGAATAGAAGGCTCAGAGGGGACCTCGGAGTAACTTATCAGTACCTGAGGGGGTCCTACAGAAAGGCAGGGGAAGGAATTTTTAATATGATATTGGATGGGAGGACTAGAAACAATGGATGTAAATTGGAAGGGGGTAGATTTAGACTTGACATAAGAAAGAAATTCTTTACAGTGAGGGTGGTGAAGCACTGGAAGAGGTTGCCCAGGGAGGTTGTGGATGCCCCCTCTCTGGAGGTGTTCAAGACCAGGCTGGACAAGGCACTGAGCAGCCTGATGTAGTGGGAGGTGTCCCTGCCTATGGTAGGGGGGTTGGAACTCAATGATCTTTGGGGTCTTTTCCAACCCAAACTATTCTATGATTCTATGACTTGGCAAAACTGCTTTTCTTTCCAAGATCCTACCCCAGGCCACTCTGCTCCTTCTCCTGGTGAAGGTGATTTGCCCAGGGCCTGGCTGTCACCAGCGGCTGGGGTGCACCAGGGCTCTGTACAAGAAGTTCTTAATGCTGCTGCCCTGGCTGGGTGCCACCTTAGCTTACAGTCCCAAGTGTCTCCCTCAAGTACCAGCTGGGGATCGTGGCATTCTTCCCTTGCTGTTACGCTTACCTACTGTTAAACAGTCACTGCTCAGCCTCTTGGCTGGGCTGAGAGCTGCTCTTCCCATGTATAGGCTGGAGCTGGTCCCACCAAGGGCAGGCTCCCCCCCTCCCCATGTTCCTACAAAGGCCCAGCGAGCTGCACAGAGCTGGAGGGCCCTTGTGCCTTCAAGTGGATGTGTGTAAATGGGCTGTGCTTTGAGGGTTTGGCAAGTGGAGCTGAGAGGAGGGGATGGCACAAGCAGGGCTGATGGCTCCAGCAGGCAGGGAGCTGACTTGCAGGTGCTTTGTCATCACCTGGTGTCTCAGGAGAGTGGTAGCAAAAGCAAGATGGGGTTTTTTTGGAGTCTTTCTGAGAAGATCAGGACTCCTTTGGCAGTAAAACAGCTTTCCTTCAGGTGTGTGTTAGAGGACCTTAAGCAAACTCTCAGGGGAGTGAGTGGTGGCAAAGGCAAGATGAGTTTTTCTAGGGAGTCTTTTTGAGAAGATCAGAACTCTTTTCTTGGTCAAGCAGCGTTCCTTCAGGTGTGTGTTAGAGGGCCTTAAGCAAACTCTCAGGAGAGTGGTGACAAAGGCAAGATGGGGTTTTTTTGGAGTCTTTCTGAGAAGATCAGGACTCTTTTCTTGGTCAAGCAGCGTTCCTTCAGGTGTGTGTTAGAGGACCTTAAGCAAACTCTCAGGAGAGTGGTGACAAAGGCAAGATGGGTTTTTTGGGAATCTTTTTGAGGAGATCAGGACCCCTTTCTCAGTCAAACAGGAATCCTTCAGGTGTATGTTAAGGGACCTTAAGCAAACTCTTGAGAGAGTGGTGGCAAAGGAAAGATGGGTTTTTCTTGGGAGCCTTTTTGAGAAGATCAAGACTCCTTTCTCAGTCAAACAGCTTTCTTTCT
>VZTY01017593.1:0-12664 GCA_013400935.1 Turnix velox
GAGGATGGTGAAGCACTGGAACATTACTCAGAGAGGTGATGGAGCTATTCAAGCCCACCCTTGAGCAGCCTGATTGAGTGCAAGATGTCCTTGCTTGAATTTGATGGTCTTTGAAGGGCCCTTCCAACCCAAAAGATTGTGTTCCTGGGACTCCTATGTTCTCAAGAGCATTGGCAGAAAAGCCAGTCAAGGGTCTCTCTCTAGCTTTGATTGATCTCACTCCCTCTCTGTGCAGAGCTGGACAGCTGTTTGGTCTGGCCAGAATTGTAGGGAAGAGAGGGCTCTTCCTAACCATAGACAACACACCAGAAGTATTTTATTCCAGATTTTCCCAGGGGATGCTTTGTGACCTCAGGGTTGTTGCTTCCTTGTCCCAAATGCCTGCTGAGCTAATTGTAGAGCCCAAGAAACTTGGGGATGGTTTGCTTTGTGAAATGATTTACCTGTGCCTTGTGCTGCTGATAGAGTAAGTGAGCCTGATACAGCTCATTTTGTGCCTGTGTCTTTAAGTTTGGAGGATGTACTTTTCTTGACAGAATTTCCAGTGCAATTCATTTTCTCTGCAGTGGGAGGGGAAAAAAAATCGTCGCGTTGAGTGGCTTGCTGTATGTATTATTAATTGTTCTCTATTCAAGACAGCGTAGTTTTTTTTCTGCCAGATATTTCCATTTTCTCATAACTGATATTGGCTGCAGATTTGAAAGGGGTTTGATGTTCAAAATTGCATGGATTTCTTTGTGATGGTAGTGGTTTTTAAAGGTGGAAAACAAGGTTCTTCCATTTATTGGAAGCTAAAATGGCACAGTGTTGGAGTTATCTGTCAATGGAACTGTGTCTTGTAGAGCACTTGATTAATGGAGTTGCTTGTGTGTTCCCAGGCTGGTTGAAGCATCACCCAGAAGATGCTGTGTCAGAACCTGTCCACCAGACATCATTAAATCTGCAGAAGAAGGGAAATACAAATAGATGAGCAGGTTTGGGTCATTCCTAGCTCTGTTGATCCTGTTATAAGGCAAGCATGGTCTTGGATAATAAGCAGTGTTTCATGTTGAGATGATGTGGTGATGCATGTTGATTTTTCAGGGCTGTCAGCTCGTGTTCCCACAGAGCTCAAGGTCCCAGGTGGGATGAGTTTTGTAATGTCAGCTCAGTTCCTGATGAACACTGTCTCATAGCAGGGTAAAAGCACATTTTCAACTCAGTGGAACACAATTCAAGTTTTGTGGTGTTAAAGCTGTTTAGAGAAATGAAGCATTTCAGCCTAAAGGACGTGAAACAGTTGACATTAGTCTTGGGGTCAGAGTGAGTGTCCTGTTTCCATTTCAGCCACAACCAAACAAGAGAAAAAAACACATTTCCCAGAGGAAGTGACTACTCTAATGAATCTCAGAGAAGAGCAGTCAGAGATTGCTTTGTATTCAATGCACAATTCTGTTCCCTGCTTTTCTCTTTATTTTAAATTTTTTTTCCACCCACAGTGATTCTCAACTTTCATGTAGCTCTTCTCAAGGCATTTCTACTTTCAGCAATTCTTGGAGGCAATGGCTGCTGCTCCATTTTAGCTGTCAAATGCATGGGGAGTTGAGCATCTCCCTCAGATGTATGTGAGAAACACCTGCTTATAGAGAGACTTAGCCCTGGTAGGTGTAGCTGTTTCAACCTGTGATTGAATTATGACCTGTACCCTCATCTCAGGTCAGCAGCTAGCCAGGGTTTGGTAAATCCCATGCTGGAGTGGGAGAAGCAAGGGAAGAACAGGGTTTCTCTCTCATAAGAGACTATCTAGGACATCTTTCTTGACTGTCATAGGCTAAGGGTAAGCATACAGTGGTTTTGCCTGGAAGGAGCCTCAAAGATCCCCTGATTGCAGGAACATCTACCACAAACCCAGGTTGTTCCAAGTCCCATCTAACCTGGCCTTGGGTCCCTACAGGCCACAGCTTCTCTGGCCAAGAGTTCTCTCCCCTCATGGCAAAGAATTTCTTACCAAGATCTCATCTAATGTAAAGTTCACACTACTCTGTCTCTGTTTTGGCTGGCCCAGACTTACCTGCTGCATGCCAAGCCTGCACCTCTCCACTTTATCATAGTGAATCCCTGTGTCTTAATTTCATTCCTCATTACATGCTCACCTAAGTCCAAACACTTTCTCACTATGGTCTAGGCAGACGCTCCACAGGGAGTGGCTCTGCTCTGCCCTTGCTTGTACTGGTTCTTCTGGCTGTTGTTTCTTTGGCTTTCCCTCCAGCTATCAAATTGGGACTGTCTCCTCTGCCTTCTCTGTCCCTCCCCAGTGAGCCCCTTTCAGTTTAGCCCCCTCCCGTGCTGCCCTGTGCTTCATTTTCTCTGCAGCTTGTGCTGCTGAGCTTGTGGTAGAATCCAGTCACACTCATGCTACAAAGGCAAACATCTAAAGCCAATCAGAGCATGTCCAATAGGATTTGTGGTGCCTCCAACATCTCTCTGCTATTGACTCCCTCTTTCAAGTGTGGCTTGGGCTTTGTCTGTTGGTAATAAGAGATTTAATAATTTCCTTTAAAAAAAAATCAGCTTAAACCCTCCCTCCATCTTTTTATTTATTTATTTAACATTAAAAGGGAAGTAAAAGACATAACAAAGTTGTTAAAAGTTCAAAAGGAATGCTAATCCCTGTAATGTGGACTAATCGACTTTTATCCGGACAATCCCCTTGTATCTTTCGGGCCCTAGTGTGGTTAGAGGATTCCCACAAACCAGTACTGGGCATTAACTCTTTCAGAGCGGCATCAAAAGCCTGCAATCACTTTTCCCATAGCCATATTGCTGTTCTCTAACTCAGGAATGGTCTGCCATGTTGTTTGCCTCAGCTTCAACTCCCCTGGCAAATCTTGTAGATATCTATGGGAACACATAACTTTTGACTCTTGGAGGGATGAAGCATCCTAGTTTAAAGACCTCTAGTGGAGTTGCTCCAGCTTCAGTTCTGATGATACCTGTGGATATAGACAGGACACTTACAACTGAACAGTTTCTTGTTTGCTGATTCAGCAGAACTGTGATGTGTAGGGCATAATGGTCTCATGTTCAGCATGGGCTTGATTGCACGCCCATTTGTTGCTCCAGCATCTGTCACAGTCTACCTGTGTGTGTCTTGGGGAAAGATAGATCTTTTTCCCAGCCAGGATGCCCTCTTTCAGGAGGTGTTTAAGGCCAGGCTGGATGAGGCACTGAGCAACCTGATCTAGTGGGAGGTGTCCCTGTGGCGGGGGAGGTGGAACTTAAATGATCTTTAAGGTCCTTTCCAACCCAAACTATTCTATGATTCAAACAAATCCTCCTTGGTGTGTCTGACATTCTTCATGTTAATTTAGGTTCAGTTTTTGCTGGTGTCATGTCCACAGTGAGGATCAGGCGCTGCTAATTAGAGTTAAAATACAAAGGAGGGAAAGGAAATTTTACTTTGTTTTCTATTTTTTTCCCTAGCAGTCCTAGGTCTTGGAGGTATGCCCTGGACTTTACAAGAGATTCTTTGATGCTTTCAATACTGTATTAGTATCCCTGACTGATTTGTGTGTTGCAATGAGACTTCTGCAGCTGCAGAGATGAAAACGGGCGATGGTGACAGTCTCTTTTGGAAGGGAGAAAGAAGCAATGTCGAATGGCTTAGCTGCAGAGACAGATGTATTTGTGCTCACAAAATCCCTGCCAGAGGCAGACAAATAGCCACACTGTTTTAGGCCTATTAACAGTTGTTACAGTAAAACCTTCTGCTTTTTTTTCATGCTGTAGTGTAGGATGCAATTTAATTATTCATTACAGGCAGGCATTTCAGCTGTCCCCTTTTCACTGGCTCTGATAGACCCTGATCTTGTATTTTGCTTGTTCACAGAATGTCAGGGACTAGAAGGGACCTTGAGAGACCATCTAGTGCAATCCCCCTGCCAAAGCAAGAACACACAGATCAGGTTACATAGGAAGGCATCCAGGTGGGTTTTGAATGTCTTCAGAGAAGAAGACCCCACAACCTCTCTGGGCAGCCTGTTTCAGTCTATTGGCTGAGCTTTACTGGACTTGTGTGATGAGTGGCATGCATGCAACCCCTTGTACATGTATACCTGGTGCTAGGAATGATAAAATTAGCTTGATCTTCTTTATTCCAAGCTGGATAATAGCTAGGAGTTATTTCCATTATTCCAGGAATCTGCTGCTACTCCAGGAAGAGAAACATTGATGTATATGAACAGAGGAGATTCCACAGAAATGTAAGAAACTTTTTCACAGTGAGAGTGACAGGACAGTAGCACGGGCTGCCTAGAGAGGGTGTGGAGTCTCCTTCTCTGGAGACATTCAAAACTTGTCTGGATGCCTTCCTGTGTGACCTGAGCTGGGTGTTCCTGTTCTTGCAGGCGGATTGGACTAGGTGGTCTTTCAGGGTCCCTTCTAGTCCCTGACATTCTGTGAACAAGTCCCTGATGTTCTGTGATTGTGTGAACAGGGAGCCACTGAGATTGAAACTCTGTCTAGTGATAGTCCACCCCTTAATCTTGGAGTTAGTTGGGCTAGATGTCCCCACTATGTCTCAGTGCACTGACAAGAACAGCATCTGCATCAGATGCACTGCTTTGAGCTCTATGCAGACTAACCATGATGCAAAGAGAGGTGTGACTGCACCCTGTCTCAAATCCTGTTGGATCCCAGTGGGAATCAACAAGGAGCTTGTTGAATTTGGTTTTCCTTTAGCAGCCTGTCAGCTCACATCAAAATGGGCAAAAGAAGAAAATCTAGGCAGAATAAAAATGAAAGATGGCAAGAGATGCATGTCACTGGCAAGTGAGTTGCCCTTAAACAGTCCTTGCCCACTTTGAACTCATCCATTTATCCCATTTGTTAAGATTTCGTGTTGCTTCTCCTAACTGTGATAAGGATTCAACCAGCTGTTAGGCAGCTTCCCTTGAAAGCTGGTGTACAGTGGGGAGGGTGGGGGAGGGAGAATGGAGCATTCTCAATGAAGGGTTCAGATTTAAACCAAAACTCAAGATGATTTTCTGATTTAGTAGTTCCTTAAATATTTTGTAAACAGCTTAAAAAAGTTTTCATAGTTGATTTGGGCTTTTTTAATGTCTATATTCTGTTTCTCAAAATTATTTTGGGGGTTTTAATTTTCCTCTTTGAAGAAGTCTGGGCATTTTTCTAACATGGCATCTGCTGCCTGGAGTGATTTTGGAGGTGAACAGGTTAATTAAATGTTGAAGCAACTCACTGAGGTGTGAGCTGGCTTCTCTGATGCATGGTGTTTAGAAAATCAAGATGGGACACGGTGCATGGGTCCCTGGGCAGCCTTCTCCTTGATGGAGGTGCATTAGATAGGATTAGCCCAGTGACGCTGATCTCCGGGAACCTTCACTGAGGAGATCCCTGATACCTGTTAATTACCTCTCCTTTTGGGTACAGATTCCCCTCTTGGGTCAGGACTCCATATTGATACTTACAAAGCCTTTCATTGATCCAGTGTCTGCTTGTCTTTGTCAACTGTGGGAGGAGAAGGCTAGTTTCAGGGACATTGAATGTTCTTGTACTTTATCAGAGGAACAACTGGTGCCCTGGAGGCAGGAGACCTTTGCTGGTGCTGAACAGAGCATTTGGGAGTCTGGTACTTAAAAGGATGCCCATGAGCCAGCACTGTGCCCTTGTGGCCAATGCAGCCGGTAGCAACCTGGGGTGCATCAGGTAGGGTGTGGCCAACAGACTGAAGGTGGTATCCTCCCCTGCACTGTCCTGGTGAGGCCTCTCCTGAGGCAATGTCTCCAGTTCTGGGCTCCCCAGTTCAAGAAGGACAGGGAATTGCTAGGGAAGGGACATCAAAGGGCTATGAAGATGAGGAGACTGGAACCTCTCTGATGAAGAGAGGCTGAAAGAGTTGGGTCTCTGGAAAAAAGAAGGCCTATGGGGATCTTACCAATGCTTACAAATACTTGAAGACTTAGAGTTAGGAGGATGGGATCAGTCTGTATTCAGTGGTGCCCAGGGACGGGACAAGAGGGAATGAGCACAAACTGGAATGTGGAAACTTCATCTAAGCACAAGGACGAATTTCTTTCCTGTGAGAGTGGCAGAGCCCTGGCACAGGCTGCCCAGAGAGATGTTGGAGTCTCTGGAGACATTCAAACCTGCCTGGGATGCATTTCTGGGTGACCCTTCTCTGCCAGGGGTTTGGACTGAGTGATCTGCAGAGGTCCCTTCCAACCCTGGCCATTCTGTGATTCTGGGAGTGTCTGACACTCCTTACTCTGCACAGTAAACCTGAGCACCTCTCCAGATCTTGTCTAGCTGGGAATTTTCTCTGACTACATCCTTCATGGAAACTTCAGGCTTAGTGAGGGGGAGCCCCTGTCCCATGATTTAGAGAAATTGGTGCTGTTTGTGTGTGGCCTTGACTATCACCAGCCTTGTAGTCAGCCCCCCCTTTCATCCCTCACCCCCACCATCACGCACCCTCCTCCAAGCTCAAAGTTGAGATGGAGTGAAATCTTTGAATTTATTCCTGCATGCGAGTGACTTAAATATGCCACATCTATCACTTTATCTCCTTAACTAAATGGATTAATCTTTTTGTCCTCTTCTCAGGCTTAATTAGCAATCTGCAACACAAATCACTATCAACTAATTCCAACTATACCTTCAGATACAGTCATTAGCTAGCTAAATAATCTGGTTAGCATTGAAATGAGCCTCTGTCCTATCCTGGAAACACCATCCTGATTTCACAAAGTTGCTTTTTATTTTTAATTTTCTCTCTCCAATGCTGATAGCGCCATGTCCTTTCTAATGACAGGAGTAATGCCTTGTGTTTAGAAGGTGCTTCTTTTGTAAGCATTTAGGCAGTTTTTGGGTGTTTGGGTTTTTTTAGTGGCTGTGTTTTAGGAGACAGCTGATCCATGGTGAGCGTTCCTGTCCTGGCAAAGAGGGAACAGAAAAGACAACTTGGCTGTTCCATGATTCTGGACTAACTCAAAGTGTGGCAGGTTTTTTGTGTGCCTATAGGTAACCACTACAGTATCCAGTATTATTTATACTTGCAGGCAAAGGCAGCATCACACACATTAACATCTTGGTTTAAATCCATGAACGAGCCTTTGGAAACCTTTGTAGAAATTGAGAAAATTGGATAAGCCTTTGAACCTTCAGACAAACAGTCAGGACCTTGCAGACTCTATCCCACTGTTCTT
The DNA here is from genome assembly GCA_013400935.1 of Turnix velox. Classification (NCBI taxonomy): domain Eukaryota; kingdom Metazoa; phylum Chordata; class Aves; order Charadriiformes; family Turnicidae; genus Turnix; species Turnix velox. The sequence goes on from VZTY01017593.1 coordinate 7,206, forward strand.
CCTCATCACTTTTATAGTCAATGCCATCAGTAAAAGCTCACTTGTCATCTGGTATTATTTGCTAGGGCTTGGACAAGAACAGGGAATGTTCAATAGAAGTTCTGGAAGACTTCGGACCGAAGACCTTGCCAGACCACTGAAACGTGGGAAACTGGAGAATGCTTAGATTATTTTCTAACAACTTCTACAATGTTGGCTGTCCTTAAGTGTGAAATACAAGGGTGTGATGACTCTTTCTTTCTCTAGATCCTCCTGGTCATGTATTTGGCTTGGCTCTTAGTTGCTTTTGGCAGGATGCAAGCTGTTTGAATGTGGATGTTAAATGTATGTTGGTCATAATGGCCAAGTTCCTCATGCTCTCAGGAATGGTAATAAATCAGCAGTACCTCTTTATGTGTTCCTCCTTCCCAATTTGCTTGATTATTGCAAAAGGAACAGAAAGAGGAGGAGAATAGAGCTGTGAAATAGAAGTGGCTTTGACTATCCAGATTGGAAAGCAAATTTATTGGTGCTCATAGTTTGTTTTGTGTGTTCTGTTTTATGAAAGCAGGATTCAGATTGATGAGGTTCTCCAGAGAAAAAGCAAAAGTGGTCAAAATGGTTTTGCTCCTTTTTTGACAATGCAGTAATCAATGGGAAAATGTCATCCTGTAGATTGAGGGAGACAGCTTTTAATGATTTCACAGACTGCTTTGGGTTTTGGAAAGAGTTCGATTGGAGCAGCATTTTGTTCTGTCCAGAGGAAGTGCAAACCCCTACTCTGCTATTATAAATACTTTCTGACAAGGTGTGCAGTTTTCAGTGTGCCTTGTTGCTTCTTGCCTTGTATAGCTTACATTTGACCATTAAGGAGAAATAAAAGGAGATGTGGCTGCTCGTGTTTCATAGCTGTAATCAGGAGATGGCCAAAAGATCAAAACTGTTGTGTCAGGTTTCCCTGATGGATTATATAAAGCACTGTATTTGAGCTTCTTTTTTTTTTTTCCTACTAGAATTTAAATACGGAAATGTAATTTGAGTAGATTCATAGGGTAAATCCTCAAAGGCTTGTGTCTTTGGGTTATCTGGTGTAGGGGAGAGCTGCTGGGAGTGGAGATTGTAAGGATCGGAAAGGAAAGCATCTCCTTCTGTCTCCAGCTTCACACAGGGGCTATTCCTGACCCTTTGTGAAGCACTGCGAGCGACTCATCCTACTTTGCCATAAAGCCTTCTTTCCATTCCCCCTTCTTTCCCTTTGTGGGGTTAAATGTGAATTTTCAGTGGGGGTTTTGATATGCAACACACAGCATCCAGAGATATAAAGATGTGGCAGCGCTGGAGTGGAAACCTGCATTTGGAAAGTGGAGAACAAACCATCTGCTCTTCACTTTATGTGCTCTGAGCAAACTGGTCAGTGCAGCTGGCTCTGGGCTTTTATCCCAGAGCCCACCTCTTCTTTGCAAAAAGCTTAATATCAAACTTGTGTTCCCATGTATTTAAATTCACTAACCTAGTCTGTAATACAGTACTTTAATAGTTTCTGGGGAGCCTGGGTGGCTTTGAGAGAGCCTTTCACTTCTGTCTGCTTCATTGTTTCCACCTTGACTGTGGGGCAAAGAACATTGGTTCCCTTCACAGGCTTTCTGGAAACCTCAGGGCAGAGGGCAGGGGAAGTACTGTGTGACACTGCTTCAGCGTTCAAAGTCTCTTTTTTCCCTGAATAGAGAGAGGAAAAAGAGCTCCTACCAAGTGATTTTATAAAGGACTAAGAGTAGAAACTAGCAGGAGAAGTTAATCTGGGAATGTACAGGAGGCAGCGTCCACTGCTAATTATCTCTTCTCATACGTTACTGCAAACACTATGCAGGAGATACCCTCTGAAGTCTCCTCCCATGGATAATAAAGATAAGATACCCATAGAGAAGAAGGTAGTGAAATGAGAGAATGCCCATAAATAAATGAGCTACTGGCCTAGATTGGCAGCAGCTGTGAGTTAAACTGCAAAGTGTAAAAAAAAAAAAAAGCCATCAATTTTCAGTGTGATGGCAGGTGTAGGGGAAAGTATATGGAAGACCTAGCTTGGGCTGGATTTTAAAAAGTAAACCAGAATTAAAAAGGGGGAAAAGACGGGGGAAAAAAACTGGTGGTTGCCCACGATTATTTAGTGCAAACTCTGTGAAGCTGAGAATAGCTCTGTGCGGGCAGGTGAACAGCAAGGCAATGGCAGATGAAATTAAATGTTGACAAACGCGTGTTAATGTGCTTTGGAAGGCAGAATATGACCTACTCATACACATAGCTGCATTTTAAATTAACTGGAACCACTCAGGGAAAGACCTAGAGGTTATTGTGAACAGCTCAATGAAAACATCTGTTAAATGAACAGAAGCAGTCTGTAAAGCAAACAAAACATTGGGTTGTACAAGGGAGATTTTATATTATCATTTGTATTATGGTAATGCCTCAGGACACTGACAACTGCCTGACAGCTTTCTGTTCTGGCAGGTTTGGAGTGAGCAGAGAAAAAAAAAAGCATCAAAAGCTATTCTGTCTTGACCATGACCAAAAAACAGGCATGTGGGGATATTCCTTCCTCCAGTCAGCCATCAAGCGAGGTGAGTCTGAGCCTGCAACCCTTTGTAGGGTGTGGGTTTCCTGGGTTGATGCCATGTACAAATCCTCCTGGCACCATGTGCTGTGTTCCAAAACAGACACATGGCCAATGACTTCGTTGGGATGCATACTTGTTAGCTCACTCCTAGGCTCCAGATTAGGCTTGTCTGTGGCTAGGGCTTTCTTCTGGGGAGCAGGGAGGTTTTTATTTCCTTGGTGTTTGACCACTTGATGCTTATTCAGTTGCCGCCCCAACTTGGCCTGTTGGGCCACCTTTCCCTGTTACAGAGTGTGAACAAGGCTCAGCTTCTTTCAGTGCAAAATCTTGAAGTTTCTATATCCAGCAGATCCATTTCCCAGAAGAGATTGTAATCATAGAATGGCCCAGCTGGGAAGGGACTTTTCAGATCATTCTGTGCAGCCATCAGCCCAGAGCTGCCCTAACCATCACTAACCCATGTCTCTTAGCACGACCTCCAGGGATGGTTACTCCACCTCTTCCCTGAGCAACCCATTCCAATGCTTGATAACCCTTTCAGTGTAAAAGTTTTTCCTACTGTCCATCCTAACACTCCCTGGCACATCTTGAGGCTGTTTCCTCTTGTCCAGTCACATCTTCCTTGAGAGAAGAACCCAACCCCCTTGACTTCCTTTAGAGAATAACCCACACCCTCTTTTCAGGGAGCTGTGGAGAGAGGAAAGGTCTCCCCCTCACCCTCCTTTTCTCCAGGCTCAACATCCTCGGCTCCCTCAAACGTGTGCTCTAGACCCCTCACCAGCTCCATTGCCCTTCTCTGGACCTGCTCCAGCCCCTCAGTGTCTTCTTTTTTGTGGCAAGGGGCCTGCAACTGGACACAGCACGCGAGGTGGAGCCTCACCTGTGTCCAGTAAAGGGGAATGATCACTACCTTAGTCTTGCTGACCATAATATTTCTGATACAAGCCACGATGCTGTTGAACTTCTTTATTAATGAATTTGATACACATTTTCCTTCACTCCTTTCTCTACACAGTGACAGTTTAATATAACCACTGCGTTATTGCTTCTCCAGCCCTGGCTCAGTGAGGAGTGTTTTCACAAGTGAGTGTTGCAGCCCTGTTAGGAGTGGCTGTGGCTTGGACTCAGGTGGTGAATTCATGAGATGTTCCCAGCAGCCATTGGTATGCAAACGCTACCATGAGTTTAGCAGCAAGCAAATTCAGAGATGGTACCTGATGTGGTTTGCATGTGGCTTTGTTTGTAAAACATAGCTCCTGATTGGATGACTTTGTTTAAATTTGCCCTAAGCCTCATTTACTGTTCTAAAATTAACATATGTCTTTCATATATGTTATAAATATATAACCCACTGACAAATGCTAACATCAGCCTTCTAGCCTGTGCAGTGTAAAATAATGGCGATGTAAGGTTAACTGCAGAGAGCAGTGAAAGATCTCAACATCAGTATTCTCTTCTCAAAACAGCCTCTCTGACTTGATACCTGAAGGGATGAATAAAATCAAACTTACTGATAATCATTTAGGCCAAATTTACTTTCTGCATTTGTAGGAAAGAGCTCTATTAATCAGCCTCATTTCCTGGCATGCATAAGTGGTGCTCCTGTGTACCTTTTAAAAGCTCAGTGATAAATACATATAAATATATATATACACACACAGGCATAAATATATATATGTTAAAATAGCATTAAAATAATTCTGTCATCTGTTCTATTACTCCTCTGATAGGTTGAGATATAAAACCCCTCAAGGTTAAATTCTTCAAATTTCATTTTCTCTTTTCTTGCTAATTTCTGAATACCTGCACCCACTGAGAAACTGGGCTTTTGAGGTGTGGAATGAAATAAAAATTTCAGGCTTGGGTGGAAACAACCACCAATGGAAATTTAGTGAAAGGTTAAAGGAGAGGACAAGAGACAAACTGGGAAAAATTCTTTTGAAGCCTAAGTGTAGTATATGTTGCCTCCTGCACTTTAATGCACATAAATTAAGGTAATAGTTCTAGCAACTGAAGAGACCTGTTTAACACTTGTGGTTTATGGTGGCTCTTGAGTCTCTCTGTGGAACTGCAACTTCGTTATGTACAGCCGAGAACACATTATTCCTCCCATTATCTCCTGTGCTAACACAGTTACCACTGATGTGCAAGTGCTATATGGATTGTCAACTGTAATGGGCATATATGTACCGCAGCCATTTATGTGGCTTTTCTGCCAATTTGCCACTGAAATGATTTTTTCTTTGTTGAGAAATATCTATCCACTATCCACGTCTAATTCCTCTGTTTCTCCAGGTTAATTCAGCATTCCTGTTCTGATGGCTGCTGGAAGCTGGTCCAGTTGCCTCTGAGCTGTCTCCTAGGGATTAAAAAAAAAGCTGTGTGGTGCAGTTGATACACCTGAAGGAAGGGATCTTGACAGGCTTGAGAGGTGGGCCCAAGCCAACCTCATGCAGTTCAACAAGGCCAAGTGCAAGGTCCTATATTCGTGTCGGAGCAATCCCAAGCACAGATACAGGCTGGGTGGAGAGTGGCTTGAGTGCAGCTCTGAAGAGAAAGACTTGGGTGAGTCAGTTGATGACAAACTCAACATGAGCCAGCAGTGTGCACTGGCAGCCAAGAAGGCCAACCAAATTCTGGGTAGCATCAAGAGGAGTGTGACCAGCAGGTCAACAGAGGTGATTTTGCCCCTCTACTCGGCACTGGTGAGACCCCACCTGGAGTATTGTGTCCAGTTCTGGTGCCCTCAACACAGGGAGGACATTGAGCTATTGGAGCAGGTCCAGAGGAGAGCCACGAAGATGGTCAAAGGACTGGAGCAACTGCCCTATGAGGACAGGCTGAAGGAGTTGGGGTTGTTCAGCCTGGA
>VZTY01017593.1:12788-23010 GCA_013400935.1 Turnix velox
AGTGAGGGTGGTGAAGCACTAGAACAGGTTGCCCAGAGAGGTTGTGGATGCCCCCTCTCTGGAGGTGTTCAAGACCAGGCTGGATAAGGCACTGGGCAGCCTGATCTAGTGGGAGGGGTTGGAACTCGATGATCTTTAAGGCCCCTTCTAACCCAAACTATTCTATGATTCTGATTCATTGTGGAGTTCTTACCCCCCTTTTGCATTTTCAGCAGCTCCTTTGCATGAAAACAGTGAGTTGCACTGAGCTGAGCTCAAGCTTTAAGGTATGTAATGGCAGATGGAATGGGTTACAACATTTCAGGTGGAAAGTGGAGCTTTTTTGGTTGAAAAACTCTTGTACCATCAGCTACCACCAAGGAGGAGGTCTAGAAGCTGAAAAGCCCCAGGGAAAAAGCTGAGGCAGACATAGCTGAGCTTTGTAATTCTGATTATCCTTGTCTGGGGATACAACTGGGAGTGGTCAACCCTGAGACATTGTCTGCCTCCTGTGAGCAATTTTTTCCTCCATGGGTGCAGATGGCTCCAGCTCCACATTCCTCCTGAGATGCCCAAGGGGTATGAAATTTATCTAAGACCCACCAGGATCTCAAGGACTTTAGAAGAGGAAAGGGAGGGGGAAGTATCACAAAAAGCTGTCTGACCAGTGAGAGCTGTAGCATTTTACATTTTACTACTTTTAAAATTTTCCCCTGCATCTTGGAATGTTGTTTGCTTTTGAAGCCCCAGCTGTTGGAGTCAGGGGATCACAGAAGAACATCAGGTCTTCTCTTTTAAACAAACAAACACAGCAGACTTTACCAGAGAAAAAACGTGAAAGTGCAAATCCCAGGGGCTAAAAAACCCACTGGAAGACAAAAGCTGCAACATTTATTAATTTGTTGAATAACCTGTTGGGGCCTGACTTGATTTTCAAACAAATGGAATTAGAATATCAATAGCAGAAGGCCAGGGTCCCTAAAATATTCAAAAGCAGCTTCCTTTTATGTAGTGCCTTTCATGGAAACAGCATCATAAGGTGATTTGCAATGCTAAATAATAAATAACACCCGTACACACACAGAGAAATTAACAGCTGCGGCCAAGGGAGGAAAAGATGTATTTTTGGATGAGATATAGAAAGAAATGAGGAGTCAATGAGGCAGAGAGATACAAGAGAGGTTGGATCTGGGTCAGCTGTTTAATTTTGACCTTGGTTATTATTAGTCATTGCAGTTAAAATATGACTTAGTACCACTGGAGTGTTCTCCAGTTACTTTGAATTGCAAGAGGAGGCATTCAAAGCCAGGCTTGATGAGGCTCTGAGCAACCTCATCTAGTGCAAGGTGTCCCTGCTCACTGCAGGAGGATTGGACTAGATGGCCTTTGAAGGTCCCTTCTAACTCAACACATTCTGTGATTCTATGAAATAAGAATCTTGGGGGATTCTGAGCAGAAGGCTTTACTGGAGTAGAAGGTGACATGCATGGAGGCAGGCTTCTGCTGGCTCCTCAACTGGAGCATGAGCACATATGGTAACTTTGTGAGATCTCTGTAAATGCTTAAGCTGTAAAACTTTCTAAGAGCTGGAAAAGACCAAATCAGTGGTTAAGGCACCTGTGTAGATGTTCACCACAATGAAGAGCACCAGAAAAGCTGTATCCCACTCAGAGCTCAACTCTAGAGTGCTTCCCATGTAGCAATGAATATTTTCCCTGTTTCTTTTCTGCACTTGTTGCTTTCAGTGCACAATGCCATTTCCTTAGCAGTATCTGTGTGCTTGTATGGAATTAAATCCATCAACTGAATTAGTGCTTCTTACTGGAATGGGGGTGAGCCCCTGGGCCAGGTTGCCCAGAGAAACTGTGGCTGCTCCATCCCTGGATGGGTTCAATACCAGGTTATATGAGTCTTGGAGCAATCTGGGCTGGTTGGAGGTGTCCCCATCCAGGCCAGTCCCTTCCAACTCAAACCCTTCTGTGATTTCCAGTCCAAAACTAAGGGATCAAGCTAGCCCCATGAAATGCCTCCAAGCCCAAGCCTTATGTGAGGCTAAAGAATGATCCATCCCTGCAGCAGAAATAATTAGAGTTTTCCTGATGCTTAACTTGATATGTGCAGTCAGCTGCAGCACCTTTATAGTGCAATAACAGCAGCAGTTTCATGGGAAGTTAAGATAAATTATGAATCAAAGTGGTAGCTGTGTACATGGTGAGCTCCAGAACCTTCACAAGGCAGCAGTGTTATCCTTTATTTCTGTCTGTGAGTGAGGAAAGTTATTCCTTCCTTCCTCTCATGAGGCTATTGCAATGGTATATTAAGAGGCTGAAATGCCTGTACCCATATAAACGAGTAGTTAAAGAAGGGCACCTTCCTCACTCTGTTAATTTTGGCTCTTCAGACTAAGTCTGGGACATAAAACAATCTGTGCAACAATCAGGAGCTGTGGTGGAGCTCACACTCGAGGCATGTTGCACATCGTGGCTAGGATTCATCTTAACCTGAGGTGTTTGTCTAAATGTGTGTGGTTTCTGGAGCATGACTCTTGTAAGGAATAGCTGAGAGATCTGAGGGTTTTAGGCCTGGAGAAAAGGAGTCTGAGAGGAGACCTTCTTGCTCTCTACAGCTCCCTGAAAGGAATGGGTAGCCAGGGAAAGTTGGGCTCTTCTCATGAGAAACAGGCAATAGGAGAAGAGGAAACAGCCTTGAGTTGCACCAGGGGAGGTTTGGGATAGTTATTAGGGAAAACTTTTTTACTGAAAGGCTTATCAAGTGTTGGATCAAGCTGCCCAGGGAAGTGGTGGAGGCACCATCCATAGAAGACGTTTAAAAACCAGGCAGATGTTGTGCTGAGGGACATAGGTTAGTAATGGTGCTTTTCAGAGCTGCGTTGATGGTTGGAGTTGATGATTTGAAAGGTCCCTTCCATCTGGGCCATCCTGTATACCATGAGCTGCCTGAACCTATATGTGATGGGTGGAGAGTGCAACAGTTAGAGCTTGATTAACCCTATTTTAGAGAAGTTCTGACATAGAATCATAGAATGGTTTGGGTTGGAAGGGACCTTCAAGATCATCTAGTTCCAACCTCCTGCTATAGGCAAGGACATCTACCACTACATCAGGGTCCTCTAGGACGCAAGGCAGGATGAAGCATCTCCATAGTTGGAAAAATGAAATTAAGCAGCTGAAGCTAGAAGAGCACCCCCTGTAGATGATTGAAGAGTTTCAGATGTTTGTGTTTTTCTTTCGTACAGATCCTTGTTGTTTGACTGCAGAAACCTCAGAAACTCTGTATTTTACTTTTAAGTTTTCTGGTTTTATGGGTTTCCTGTAAAAGAACTGTAGATTACAGGAGTGTTCCAGAAACTATCACCTTACAGCAAACGCAACTTTATTTCTGCTTTAAACGCTGTAAAATACAGGGTTTTAAGTTTGGGTTCTTTTTTGTTGTTGTTGTTGTTGTTGTTTTTTAATTGAGAAAACACGATAATTGTCATGGGGCAGATGGGATGGAAGGGTCAGCCCTCTTCTTTTCTTTGCTCTTTCTTCGATGGCTGCTGGGAGCGAACAGTTTCTGAACAATGTGCAGTTAATTTCAGAGTTTAGTCAGACAGAAGAGGCCTAGCTGAAAAATGAAGTTACAAACTAGGAAATTTACCCTATTTTACCTCAAACCAGGACAACAATTCATTGATTGCATCCTTGCAAATTCTTGTTCTGCTGTCATCATTTGGAGGAAAACACAGTGGACTTGTACCTTTCAGGTGTCTTATGTTTGGCTTATTTTATTTTAGGCTGCAACACTCTAAGCTCAGTATATGTGTAAATTAACCTTTGTAAGCACAGAGAATACCTAGATATGGAAGAAAACCCCAGACTAAAATATTGGCCATGAATCTTCATCATGGTTTATCCTGTTTTCTGAAGTTTATCCTGTTATCTACATAATGGGAGCATTATTCCATTTAAATGTGCTCCTTAGCAATTGCTTGCAGCATTTAAGTCTTTAGATGCTTTTCTGTGGTTAAAGAATTGCTTTTGCTGTTGTAACACTGTGCTAATTCTCCACAGAAATTGCCCCAGTGGCTTATGGATAGGCTTATTTGTTATGCTCTGCAGTAGGAAAGCATCAGGATGGGGAGCAGTGCTGTGGTCCCAGGTTTTACCAGTCACTTGGCTGCTGGAAGCCTCTCTCATTCAGGGTGAAGAGGGGATTGCTTAACCCTCAGAGAATCATTCCCTTTTCCAGAGGAGAAATACGAACTTTTTCTCATCTTCCCTTGACTGTTTTTGGAATGGGGCGCTCAGAGAAGTGGTTGAGGCACTGAAGGTATTTAAGAGACAAGCAGACATATAGCTTAGAGATATGATTTAGGAATGGCTCTTGTCAGAGTTGGGTTTCTAGTTGGACTTGTTGGTATGAAAGATCCCTTCCAACATGGACAATTCAATGACGAATAAGAAAACAACAGGGTTTCTTCTCTTCCAAATAGTTACTGCTTGTAATGGCCAAGGTCAGGCAAAATACCTCAGGATCAAAGCAGTGATCACAGAAAGAAGCTCAGAAGACCCCTTGAGAAAAGTTTTGCTGGTGTTAGTATCCTGCAACACCTCAAACTCATGCTGACTCTCTTCCTTTTGAAGCTCAGACCCACAAGAGCTCCTAAGCCTGGGATAAGGGTACCATTAGTGTATCACAAGGATGTACTGCTTATGTGAGATACAATGGACCTGTTTGTATTCTTGTGGTGTCTGGCTCATTTTAGCATAATTCCTATCAGCACACTGGTCTGTCTGCCTCTCAGGTTCCTCAGTGAATGCATGGTGTCCTTTTGGGTGGCACGATGTAGGTTTACTCCTGCAAATTAGGGCACAGGGTGCAAAAAAAAAAAAGTTTAAGTGCCACTTTGTACCAAATCCTTGCTTTGTGCCTACCTCAGTCCTGGATTCAGGCTTAGCCCATCACATTTTGTGAGTGCAACCTCTGGGGGTGTTCAGTCTGGCACTGACTGCAACCTCTGCTCTAGTTCTTGCTGGGGAAATTGCCTGTGATCGAGCCTGCCTGTCTGATGCCCTTCCACCTGCAAAGTGGTTCTCTGACAAGCAGTCAAGAGAACTGCTAAGTGAGCTGAGGCTGCTTGTTGGCAGGAGGGTTGTAGGATCAGGTCTCTGAGGGCCAATTTTCTTGAAAACAAATGCTTTGGTTTTGTTTTAAATCTCCTTAAAAACGTGAACCCCTATGAGCTAGCACTCATGAGCGAGCTTAACAAGAAATGCTGCCCCAACCATGGTTCAGTGTGTTAGAGTGGTGGGAAAAGGTTCTGTCAGGGAAGTGTTTCCAATATCAAATACCTTGAAACCCTTTTATAGTTGTTTGAAGCGACCTCTGTTCTTGCCTCTTGGTGAAACAATTCCCTTGAAGCGGTCTGTCACTGGGCTGCAATAGTTCTGCCTAGCTGAGTGCTCTGATTTGCTGCAAAGCATTGAGTTCTCCATCCTTATTTCCCTACTCTGTCTCCTTCCTCATCATCAAGAGCTTTGGATTTTCCCCTCACCCTACGGGTCACATAATTCCCCCACAGGGATTATATTTTTGGCATGTTCACAACGATGTGTTTGCTCAGAGCAAGTGCCTCCTGCTATGGCCTGATTGTGGAGTTTCGCTTGAGTGGAGCAAGTAATAACAGAAATATGCAGCTTGTGCTGCCTTCGTTTGGCTGTTTAGGTGGCAGGGAGCAAACGGTCTGCCTTTCTCCTGCAAAATACCTTACTAGGACCTGGGGCTTTGGGAGAGGAACTCAATGAGGATTTCACACCATGTCAAAGGCAGATAAGTAATCCTTTTTGGCTCTTTGAACTTGGCATTATTCCTGCAGCAGTTGGGGAGGGCTAGTGGTAGGAGGGAGGGGAGCTGGGAGCAGCAGTGATGGGACAACCCTCACCGTGCCTTTCTGATGTTACCAAAGGCTGGAGGCAAAGATCCAAGCCTGGTGCTGTGAAGAGGGACAGTTTCAGAGCCATAAAGAAGGTGGCACACTGTGTTTGAAGGCTGCCATAGAAGTTGAGGATGGATCTACACAAACTGTTTTAAAGCTTTGTGCATGTGAAAGAACGGCTTCTGGTCTGAGGGAAGGGACAGGCAATGGTCTGCCTCAGGTTCTGTGCTGCCCTGGGTTTGTCCTCCGCTCCTGGAAAATAACTGAGAATCACTGTATCCTTCTTTGTGTGATGCATAGGAGGCCGAGAGGAGACTTTATTGTTCTTTACATTTCCCTGAAAAGAAGGTATTTGGGCTCTTCTCCAAAGAACAGGCCATGGGACAAGAGGAAATGACCTCGAGTTGTGCTAGAGGAACTTCAGGATGAATATTAGGAAAATTTTCAATACCTAAGGGGTTAACGAGTGTTGGAATAGGCTGCCCAGGAGAGAGGTGTCTCTCCTGGGCAGTCAGGTGAATCTAACTGACCCTCAGCCCTGTGTTGTCCTTCCCAGCTCCTTAAGGGTGGATGGCCAACTTCACCAGTAAAGCAGAGTGGGAGCCACCCTGCCCAGCAGCTGGAGAGGGACAGTTTTAGTGTCATGCCCTAGGAGACAATAAACATCATGCCAGACATAAGGAATGGTAATTTGGCTGTTGTGCTCACTTATTTCTGAGAGAGGATGACCCCTTTGGGGCACAGATGGGCAGCACTTTTCCTCTGCTGCCTGGGATGAGAAGAGAAGGAGCAAAAGACCTTCCTGGGTAAGATGAGAAGCTGCAAATCTGATTTTGCAAGTTATGATGGTCGGAGTATGGGATGGTGCCCAGTCCACCTTTTCCCTGTGAAAGGACATGAAGAGCCCCAGCAGTGATACTTTTGTCAAAAGAAAACATAAATAATAAACCTGAGTGCAGTCGTGTTGTTCCTTTGAATTACTGTTTGATGCCCTAACAGGTTGTGGGGGGAGAGAGAGCAGGTTGTGCAAGCTGTGTTCCAGTGATAGCACTTTAATTCCTTCCTCTCCTCTGCCTGGTTTACACTTCAACATAGTTTAGTTTTAAAGTCTCCTCTCTTTTTTTTTTTTTTTTTGTTACAAGGTGAATGGTGAGCAGTAATGTAATGAAAAGTTGACAGGCACAGATTTTTTTTAATAACTCTCATGTTGTGTGGCTTAAATTGATTTAACTATGGCTGAGCTGAATAATAAGCAGAAGGGAATTAATCTCCTGAACCATGAATATTTTTAAGTGTCCTTTGTAGAAGTGTTCAATGGCTCTGTCTCTCATTCCAGAAGAGCTGGGACCATGGTCTGGAGCTCTGAAGCCCGCAGCACAAAAGGGGTATGGACCTGTTGGAACATGTCCAGAGGAGGCCAAGAGGATGATCAGAGGACTGGAGCACATTTGCTATAGTGATAGGCTGAGATAGTTGAGGCTACTCAGCCTGGAGAAGAGAAGGCTCAGGGAGATCTTCTAGAGACCTACCAGTACCTGAGAGGGCTATCAGGGACTGTCTGCAAGGGCATGGAGTGATAGGACAAGAGGCAATGGTTTTAAACTAGAGCAGATGAGGTTTAGATGAGACATAAGGAAAAAGCTCTTCCCCATGAGGGTGGTGAGACGCTACCGCAGGTTGCCCAGAAAGGTGGTAGAGGCTCCATCCCTGGAGACATTCCAGTCCATGCTTGATGAGGGTCTGAGCAACCTGGTCTAGTGCAAGATGTCTCTGCTCACTGCAGAATGACGCTAGGTGATCTTTGAAGGTGCCTTCAGCTCACTGTGTTCTGTGAGTCTATCATAGGCTTTTGGTCACTGCATGAGAGCTGGGAAGAGTGTTGGTGAATGGGATGCAACATCCTCAAGTTGAAGCAAGAGGAGAAAGCAGGTCCATTCACCTCCAGGTGCGCAGTTTCTTCTGTGCTGTACAGCATGGACCTGCTCTGCCTGCTGTTAATGAGCAGTGATGGGTTTGAGTGGGATTTTGGAGGTGCTGGAGCTGCTCTTCCCCAATGCCCATTATATGAAGCCATAGTAGGGAAGTGACCCTTGGGACAGCAGAGGGAGCTGAGAGGCAGGATTAAGCCTTGGATGTTAATTACCAGCTAGAAATAAAAAGGGATGGCTGCTCAGGGGTGTCTTGGTGAGGTGTGGCAGCTGAGGACCTCTCAGATGTTTTTGAAGGAATAATGTTGCATATTCCAACTAGAGGAAGAAGGATAAAGCTGACAAAAGGGGACCAAAGCTGACAGTGCTTTGGGTGAAAGCTGGGGAATGATTTCTGCTGAGTCAGTGGAACTGCACAGATCCACTATTCCCTTCAATATTTCAGGCTCTAGTGGAAAGCCAGTCTGACAAGACAAAAACTCTTCCCATAATCTGTCTCTTTTCCTCTTTTCTTTTTTCATCTTCTCACCGGTAAGGTGATTCATCTTCCTTTCACTCTTGCTTTCTCAGGGATGACTTTGTTGTTTTTCTCAATTTTAGCATTTTCTTCCCAATGTTTTGTATACGTTTACTTCATTTGGTCTCTCCATCATCATGACAGTGGCAATATGATGAAGTATTCTTGTGCCTCTCTGTTCCATAGATACCCTGTGGGCTAGGAAAGAGAAATGTGGTGTTTTGTGTGGCTGGTTACTGCCCTGAAATACCCAAATTCTACACCATGTGTGTAATCACCATCAGACAGGGATCCTTGCAGAGAGATCCTTGTTAGAGATTTCCCAGTTTTTCAGGCTGGCACGCAGAGATTTTGGTGAACCTGAAAGAAGAGCAGCCCCTGTGATAGTAGTTGTGGTAATGTCCTGTCATGCACTTCAAGTGCTTCAGTCTGACGACAGATCTTTATTTCCTCTCCTCTTCGGAGATGTTTTCTTGCACAGCCTTTAATAGCATGGTCACACGTTACTTATTCTGCCTGTTGTCTCACTTGGTGCTTGCCATGAGAGCTGCTTAGATGTGTTTGTTGCATCCAGTGCCATTGTGAAATATAGCTTGAATTAAAGTGAGATTTATTTTTTTTTTCTGTGAAATTGTATTGATGTCTAGGAAGCCTTTAATACTGGAAGCGTGTGCTTTTTAACATCAACACTTTGTGTTTGCTCCCTGGCTGTGGGGTTGATTTTCCCTTAGAACTGGAATGATTTTTTACATGAAGGAGTTTCAAACACAGGGGGCTGATCTAAAAGTGAGGCTTTTTCTCAAACTCTGATCAGTTTTTTTCTCCATGTGCTTGTTTAGGAAACATCTTCAGTAACCTCATGAAGTTCAATAAGACCTAGTACAAGGTCATGCACCTGGGTCAGCACAACTTGAAGCACAGATACAGGCTGGGTGGAGAGTGGCTTGATTGCAGCCCTGAAAAGAAGGATTTAGCGGTGTCCATGGATGAGAAGCTCAACATGAGCCATCAGTGTGCACTGGCAGCCCAGAAGCCAACCTGATCCTGGTCTGCATCAAGAGAAGTGTGGCCAGCAGGTTGGGGAGGCAATTTTGCCCCTGTTCTTGGCTCTGGAGAGACCCCAACTAGAGTTACTGTATCCAGTTTTGGAGCCCTAACATAAGAGGGACATTTAGCAGTTGGAGCAGGTCCAGAGGAGGGCCATGAAGATGATGAGAGGGCTGGAGCACCTTCTTTATGAGGACAGGCTGAAGGAGTTGGGGTTGTTGAGCCTGAAGAAGGGGAACTTCATAGTAGCTTCTCAATACTTGAAGGAGGCCTCCAGAAAGGCAGAGGTACTACT
Organism: Turnix velox; assembly: GCA_013400935.1. Taxonomy (NCBI): domain Eukaryota; kingdom Metazoa; phylum Chordata; class Aves; order Charadriiformes; family Turnicidae; genus Turnix; species Turnix velox. The sequence goes on from VZTY01017593.1 coordinate 22,493, forward strand.
TTTGTATAGGGTCCAGAATGGCAGGACTGGGAGGAATGGATGCAAATTGGCAGAGGGAAGATTTAGGCTGGAAATAAGGAGGAAGTTTTTCCCTGTGAGGGTGGTGAGACAATGGAACAGGTTGCCCAGAGAGGTTGTTGATACCCCCCTCCCTGGAGATGTTTCAGGCCAGGTTGGATGAGGCACTGAGCAACCTGGTCTAGTGGGAGGTGTCCCTCCTTATAGCAGGGGGGTTAGAACCAGGTGATTTTTAAGGTCCCTTCCAACCCAAACCATTCTATGATTTTTCTGTTCTCAGCCTCCTTGGACTAAAATGATGGAATGCTGGCTTTTCTTTTTTCATCCTTCAGAAAGTCTCTCCTCAGAAGACTTCTGTGTTTTAGGGTGGGGACAGGTGATGACAAACTCAACATGAGCCAACAGTGTGCACTCGCAGCCAAGAAGGCCAAACAAATCCTGGGTTGCATCAGGAGGAGTGTGACCAGCAGGTCAACAGAGGTGATTTTACCCCTCTACTC
>VZTY01017593.1:23256-40888 GCA_013400935.1 Turnix velox
AGGTGTCCCTGCCTATGGCAGGGGGGTTGGAACTCGATGATCTTTAAGGTCCCTTCCAACCCAAACTATTCTATGATTCTATTCTATGATTCTATGATGCCCTGCACTGTGCTGGAGAGAGATGTTCCAGCAGGAATGGTGTGTGTACGCTGCGGGGACAGGAAGCAGCAATCCTCTGTAATAAAGTCACAAACCAGGGTGGAAGATAGGAATCTCTAGCTATGTATCTTTTGGAATGTAGAGCAAGAAACTGGGAAGAAAATTTCTATATGATACTTTGTGCTGAGAAATGGAAAAATTTTGGTTTTTTCAGCTACTTGGTTAGAAAACTGGAGCCGGGTTCAAGAGGAAATGAGTGGCTTTCTGTTTGTTTGAGACAGGAGTTGGATGTTCTGTACTAAATAATAATTAGGGTCGTAAAAGTCTGTAGTGAACAATTATCCATTCACTGAACAAGGCAGGTGTTTGGGGGGAAAAATAGGAGGCAATTGGGTAATTAGACTATACCATAACGCGTGAGCACAAGTGGGCCTAATAAAATTTGCACAGGCAATTTTAAATCTGGCACAACCTGCTCTCCAAGCACCTGACTTGGGAACATGAATAACTTCTCAATGTCATTTTTGATGTAACACCACATTATCCATTACAAATATTCCCCTGAAAAATTACTCATTGCTTTCTGGCCAAATCTTGGCCACTGCAACAGTCTGAGCTACAGAAGAAACAAAGCAGAAGAGATGAGTATTTGGTGAGAAGGGAGGAATTGCTGAATGACTGACCAGGGTGAGGGGAGAGCTGGCTGCAGCATGGTGGCTGGTTCAAGGAAAGGGATTCTCACTACTAGGGAGATATTGATGTGCTGAAGTGAGTCCAGAGAAGGGCAATGGAGCTTTTGAGGGTTCTGGAGCACAAGTCTTGTGAGGAGCAGCTAAAGGAGCTGGGAGTGTTCAGCCTGGAGAAAAGGAGGCAGTGGGTAGACCTTCTCATTCTCTGCAGCTCCCCCAAAGATGAGTGTAGCCAGGGGAAGTTGGGATCTTCTCCCAAGGAACCCTCTCTGACAAGTCCACCACTAAACAGTGTCCTTCAGCATCATGCCTCTGGAGGTGTTTAAGGCCAGGGTGGATAAGGCACTGAGCAACCTGGACTAGTGAGAGGTGTCCCTGCCCATGGCAGGGGAGTTGGAACTAGAGGATCTTTAAGGTCCCTTCCAACCCAACAATTCTGTGATTCAGCAGGTTGTGGGACAAGAGGAAGTGGCTTCAAGTTGTGCCAGGGCAGGTTTAGGATGGATATGTGGCAAAATTTCTACACTGAAAGGATCTTCAGACTTTGAACAGGCTGCCTGGGGAAATGATGGAGTTGCCATCCCTGGAGGTATTTAAGTGACCAGCAGACATAGAATCATAGAATATTCTGGGTTGGAAGAGACCTTAAATATGGAGCCAATTACCCATCCCCGCTGCAGTGCCTGTAGTATGGAGGGAAGGCAGCACTAGCCATGTGTCTGTTTCTAGCCTGCCGTGCCTGGCCTGGAGGCAGTCCATGCTGCTCTCCTATGGTGGCCAGCAGCAGATGCCTTTACATATCCTGCTGCAGGGACTGTACAGCCACGGACTAACTCCCTCATTGGGTGAGAACATTTCATCTCAAATAAACACTTGTCTCATTATCTAGCTGTGCACTATCTGGTTACTGCTTGGCTTGGAGACACCTGTTCTGTGTCCAAGCATTTCAGTAAAAAAAAACTATCCAAAGCTGTCAACAGACATTAAAAGGCTGCCTGTTTCCATGGGAACGTGTTCTATGAGCCCTGAGTATAATGAGCTGCTCCCTGTGCTGCAGAAACATCAGCCGTTCCTGGAAGAGCTGAGGGAATTGTTCACCAGGCTTGTTCTCTTAGGCAGCTGTCCTGTTTGAAGGGTGTTCATAGAGGAGCATAGAATCCTAGAATGGTTTGGGTTGGAAGGGACCTTAAAGATCACCCAATGCCATGATGCCCTGGACAGGGACAATTCCCACCAGCCCTTTTTGCTCCAAGACCTGTCCAGCCTGGTCTCGAACCCCTCCATGGATGGGGAAGCCACAGCTTCCCTAGGAGCCTGGGCCAGAGGCTCACGCCCCTTAGAGCAAAAATTTCTTCCTGAGGTCTCATCTGGATCTTGTTTCTTTGGGTGTAAGACTGTTCCTCCTGGTCCCATGGCTGCTCTCCCTGATTCAAAGTCCCTCCACAGCTTTCTTGCAACCCCTTTTAGGGACTGGAAGGGGCTCTGAGGTCTTTCTGGAGACTTCTCCAGGCTGAATCCCACCAACTTTTTCAGCCCCATTTTACAGGAGAGGTGCTCCAGCCCTCACAGCATCTCCAGTGCCTTCTCTAGCCCTGCACCAACAGCTCCATGTCATTCTTACGTTTGGTCCTCCAAAGTTAGATGCAGTGCTCCAGGTGGGGTCTACCTAAAGCAGAGGAGCAAAATCTCCTCCCTTGGCCATGCTGGTCAGCAGGATGTCAGTACGAAGACAGCCCCGTGTCCAGTCAGTGTTTACAGAAAGGATGGAGGTGTGTTGCAGTTGTCCTCTTGACAGGAAGAGAGGATGGAAGTATGGGTGCCTGGACTGGAAGAGCAAGGTATGTGTGCTCCTGAGTCTTCTTCCCTCTAGATCTCGACACCTCCAGCTTCTCAAAAGGGCTGTGTGTCAGAGGGGGGAGATACAGATAAACATCATCATGGATTCTGTGCTATTGGAATCTGTGCTGTTTGTTCTGCATCTCTTCAGTAAGGAAATGTTGAAAAAGTTCTTGCACTGGATCTTCAGATGAGTATCATGACTACTTTGCGTTGGCCCTCCCAAAACTTCCTTCTCTTAGGGGACTTTAGATCACATGCTGGTCATCTGCACTTTTCAGCTCTTGAAGGTTCCAGGCCAGTTCTGGGAGGCCTTATGCTAATGTACTTTAATATGTCCTCAAAGAAGGATGTGCAAACCATATTGCAAATGCAAAAATCATAGAATAGTTTGGGTTGAAAGGGACCTTAAAGATCGTCTAGCTCCAACCCCTCTGCCATGGACAGGGATACCTCACACTAGAACATGTTGCTCAGTGCCTCTTCCACCCTGGTAAAAAATGGCAAAAAGCCTACTCCAAATATTTGTTAGTAGGCTGGGAGTCCTATCTCAAAGATGGATAAGCTGACTCTTGACTGTGGTGGGCAACTGCTTGGTTAAAACCTATTTTACATCAGAAATGGGTTTATGAAAGCAGCTTATATGATAATAGTTCTCAAAACGGCTCTGTGGAGGTCCTGAGAATTAGAGACTTGATCTGGGATAACAGTTGGAAAGAAAGAGCAGGATCAACAAGCACCGGGGTACGTAGGACAGTAGACCCTTCTGAAAGGGCAGGCATCAAGCTTCATGAATCTCTTTAAAAATCTTTGAAGTTGTCAGGGGGTATGTAGACAAGGCAAATCCAGTTGACAACATCCACTTAGGTTTCTGGAAGGCTTTTGATTAGTTTCCTCAGTGAAGAAGCTTAAGGGCACTAAACCACTGTGAGCTGAGAGGAAAGGTCATCTGATGGGTAACTGCTTAAAGCCAGGAACCTAAAGGCAGGAGGAGCACTTGCTGCTGGAAGGGAGGGAGGTTGCAGTGGGGCTCTGCAGGGCAGCAACCTAGTTCCTTATCTTCATAAATAATCTGGAAGATGAGTCAAGACTGAGGGTAAAGACTGCAGATGATAGAGAGGGTAGTTGGAAAGAAAGCTGACTTGTGAGAGATGACAGTGAACAGTGAGTGGGTGACATTCAACACAGACAAATGAGAATAGGATCTTCTCTCCATGAGGCTTCTGGTTCTCTTAAGTGAGGTTAGAATATGTGTAAAAGTATCAGGCCTTTCTGCAGTGGTAGGAACAGAGAAGTGTCAAGAAGGGAAAGAAGGAAAACTGCTCTTGGGAGCACTTGTCACTTCTGTCTGTTATTTCAGGTGTCCCAGGTTCCTGAAAGAGAGTTTTAGAGTGGTTTGTTCTGTTTATTTGATTATATAGACCAAAAGGAAAGGTCATTTAGAGAGGTGATAATTTCCATTAAATGACCATGATTCCAGAGGAGGTGATGAAAATCCCACTAATTGCTAGTGGGGGTATCCTCTAAGAACCCATTCCCAGCCCAGAAGCTACTAATCTGAAATACATCTGGCCCAAAATAAAGCAGCAGGAGCTGAAAGCCAGCTTGGTGCTCCAGCCTGTAGCTGAAGTGCTGCAGGGATTATTCTACAGCTTGTGCAGATTTTCACTGGGAGGATTTCTGCTTTAATACTCGGGGAGCCACTATTGTCTGCTGCCACTTTCTTCTGTTCAACACTGTAGGAGAGTGAAAGCAAGTAAGTCTGACTGTGGCAGAAGTTATTGTGACGTAAGAGATACTTGGTGCAAGTATCCTGCTGATGGGATGGATGGTTGTAGCCCCAGGACAGGGATATTTGTGATCACACAGCAGAGGGCTGCTGTGTGCTTGATGCGGAGAAGGCGCTTCAGTGCAAAGTCAGGGTCTGAGAAGTTACCTCACTTCAAATCTCTGCAGCTGCCTGGGAGTGCTGCTGCTGGAGCTTTGGTGAAGTTTGTCACCTTGTCCCAAGGAGGGCTGGCTGCTGTGGTTCTTCGTTACCTCAAACCAGTGGCACAGCAGGAGCCCCTGGGCCTAAGGAGGAGCCTGATAGTGAGATCTCTTAGCCTGGGCTGCTGTTGTAAAAAGAAGAAAATGAAAATCAAACCAGCAGCAAACCAAAACCACAAAATTTAAATATAATAATGAAAAGAAGCCACATAATAAAAAGTTAGCTTTGCAAGAGGCTGACAGGGTTGGCGGAGTGTTCATTATATGCTGTATCAGTAAGTATATGAAATGTCAGGGTGAAGGGAATTCATTTCACGGTAACAAGCATGACAGACTATTGAATTGAGCAGGAGGGTGTCTGGAGGCAGCGGGTGGTGAAGCCCTCGTCAGAAATTCACTGTGATGGAGTTTACTTGAAAAGTTGCATTGGTTTGAGCTTTCAGAAGTCAGGTTTTTTTATCTGAAGCATAGGCTGTGGTCAGGGCTCTGTGCACAGAGACTGTCGAGGGGAGGCTCAGGATGCCCTGGAACACCTCAGCTTCCCTGCTAGGCCTTAGGAAGATCATATCTTTCACCCTCTTTCATTTTCCTGGCATGTTTTTAGTTCTCCCCGGCTTAGAAATCCCACTTGAATCTTCAGGTGTGATTTAGAAAACCTTTTCTGGACAAATCCTTTGTCTCTGTGCAGGCTCTGCTGAGTTCAACAATAGCTGCATACAGGGGAGAGGAGCATCATCTCGCTGCTGAGATGCCATGGGGTCAGGGACACACAGCAGCCTGTAGAGGGAAGGCAGGAAGAAGTTGAACCGCAGGTACATAAATTTAAGGGGAACTGGCAAGCAAGGACTCAATCTGGACTATGCACAGAGATGTGGGTCTTATCCAAAAGCTGTTCCTTGGGGTCAGGCTTGTGATGAGGATTATGCAGGCTGTGGAGATCAACACGAAAGCAAATACGAGGAGACATAGATGGGCTCTCAGCACAAGGCCCTGCCAAAAGGCAGTCACATGTGAGGAGGAAAGCATGATACAGTTGTAATTACAGTTGTAATTAGTACCTGCTTCAACTCAGAGTATGGTGCCCAAAGACTGTGGGCAGGATGGGGCACTTTTGTAGCCCAGGCTAGATCAGCAAAGCATGAAACTTTTACCAAAGCACAACATTTTAAAATCCAGTCTAAAACTTGCTTTTGATCTGCCTTAAAGGCAGGGTGCAGTTTGCAGCAGTTCAGAAAGCAGAGCTCTGTACCTCAGGAGAGAGGCTGGTGGGGGGAAATTCCCCCTGCAGGCATTGCCTGTGGATCCCAGCATGCATGTTGCTGCTGGAAAGCCTTTAGTTCAGCTGGAGATTCTGCTGAGTCCTCTCTAATAGTTGTTCTCTTCCTCAGACCCTCTCAAATCCCTCAGTGTCATTAAGTGCCACCCAACTTGCCAGGTGCCCTCCACAGTTGTATCTTTCCTATAGTTCTCTTTTTCTTATAAACATCCTGGATCACCATCATTCTGGATTTCATTAGGGCAGTACCTTTTTCTTTCCTTCCAGTATCTTCTGGAGGAGCATGATTGCACTGCTGGGTGTCCTGCTTTATCTGGGCATGAGCTGTGCTCTGCCTACTGCTGGATGGCTGGAATTCCATCTTCTGTGTTAGACAAGTCAGGCTAAGGGAGTGTTGGGTCTTCCATGTCTAAATCAAACTCGTATTAAGTTAAAAAAATATTTAAAAGAATAATGAGGAACTGAAAGGAATATAAAGATGAAAGTACTCCAAAAGAGAGACATTTATTGCACCATAACTTAGAAAGTAAGACTTAGCAGTAAAAGAAAAAATAATATACTACAAGAGTCTGCTCAGTAATTGGTGCAGGCCTATTATTGCAAGATAATTAATTGCACAGCAACTCTTACTGGGCACTGGGGATCCACCCCAGGCAGCAATGGATGAACCAGCTGAACATCTGTAACCTTCAGCTCAGGACCAATGTGTGAGTTCTTGGCCACGAGGCTTTTTCCTTGTGAGTGAACAATAAAATAGAAGATCTGAGAATTAAAGGCTGAAACAAATGACAGTATTCAAACCTTCCAATATGATTTTTAAATGAGTTTCTGCATCCCCTCTGGCATACCTGCCTGCTCATTCTATGTTCATGCCAAGGTCTGGAGCTTTTAAGTCCTTTGATCTCTCATGAGGCACACTGATTAAAAAAGGCAGGAAACAAAAGAAAAGAGAGGGCAGCAGGACCCAGGACCGTGTAGCAGGTTTTCAGCCAGCAATGTCAGTCCTGCAAATGTTTCTCTGTGGTCAGTGTCAGGGAATGACTTAGTCTCTCCAAGGTGCTGGCAGGAGTCTCCCTTTCTCCCAGACACAGCTGGAAACAGAAGCAGGAGTATTCAAAGCTGGATTTAGTATGAATTTTTTGAGAAAACAGAAAGCACTGGGCAATCTGGACAGCTTAGTTACAAGCTGCAGTGTTTTTTTCAGGCACAGACTTGCCTTTCTAAAAGGCAGATAAGGGAATTTAGCTGAATTTCTGTTTAGAACCCCATGTTTCCAAGATGACACAGCAAGCTGTGGGGCTGCAGGTGATAAGAGCCTGGCAGGATTGAAGCTGTGAGGGGATGTTTGTTTTGGGCTTTGATCTCCTGGCACATGGGACTTGTGTTGAGCCTGCCCTGGTGCAGTGCAGCATCTCCTGGCTGCCATGATGTGAGTCTGCTACCGTGACAGCTCAGCTCTGTGTGTGCTTCTTGGTCCAGTCAGGGACACGAGCTGCTGCTCTGCATCTGCTCATCTTCCAGGGCCCTGTAAGCTGGCTCTGGAGCCCAGTGCTGGTCTCCACACCTGCCTCTTAGAGTGCCATAGAATGGTTTGAGTTGGAGCAAATCTTAAAGAATGTTTCTTATTCCTGTTGGGTAAATCAAATAAAGTATTAGGAAGCACAGTATGTATTAAAATCCCCTCTCTCATCTTTATTTTATCCATTATTCCAGGCACTGGTGAGGCTTGGGATCACAGAATCACAGAATGTCAGGGGTTGGAAGGGACCTCAAGAGATCATCTAGTCCAGTCCCTCTGCCGGAGTAGGAACACCTAGAACAGGTCACACAGGAAGGCGTGCAGGCAGGTTTTGAATGTCTCCAGAGAAGAAAACTCAGCACACTCTCTGGGCAACCTGTGCCAGTGTTCTGTCACCCTTACTGTGAAAAAGATTTTTCTTATATTTCTGTGGAACCTCCTGTGTTCCAGCTTGCATCCATTGCCCTGAGTCTTATCATTGGAGGTCACTGAGAAAAGCCTGGCTCCATCCGCCTGACACTCACCCTTTATGTATATATAGACATTAATGAGGTCACCCCTCAGTTTCCTCCAAGCTAAAGAGACCCCAGCTCGCCCAGCCATTCCTTGAAGGGATTGAAGCATCTCCCTTATATCATCTTCATGGCTCTACACTGGACTCTCTCAAGCAATTCCCTGTCCTCCTTGAACTGAGGGCCCCAGAACTGGACAAAATACTCTAGATGTGGTCTCACCAGGGCAGGGTCTCACCTGGGATATGGCAGCAGCTCAGCTTTGCTTCCTAGACAAAGGATGGTGCATTTACCTTCCAGGTTATTTTCCCGTTCTACCTCAGAGACACCTTTTACAGCATTTAATTACTCTTCCATTCTCCTCAAAGAGCCTTATGTGTGAAGCTGGGTGGTGCTTTTTCCCGTTGCACTTTCACACAGTGGTGTCATTTCAGAAAGCCTCAGAGAGGAGCACAGGTTGCCAGTGTCTGTCATGTCAGTCATTGTACTCTCCTGTGCAAGCCATGGGGACTTTGTCCCCACAGAGCAGCCCTGCAAGGCTGCTGTTGGGCACAGTAGCTGCCTGCACCCCTTTCCCAGCCTGTCCTGTCCCACTGTGGGTTTCAGATAAATGCCTGTCACTCTGGCACAGTTTGCAGGAAGATAATCAGGTTATTAATCTTGTTGCCTTTGGGCTCGTGTTCCTGTTAATTGTTTTCTTCTACTTAACAGCAGAAGTGTCTCTGCAGACTCTTCCCCCCAGACCCACAGCTGTCAGCAGTGGGGCTTCTTCCTGGCCTCCCCCTGTGGCTTTAACTCCTCTGATTTGGGCCAACTGCTCTTCGAGACGGTGGAGATGCTGCAGACATGCTGCTCCGAGGAGGCCACCCACTTTGGAAATGTGACTCTGTGGCTGCCAGAGGCAGGAGGAGCACCTCCCATATGTTGGGGTTTATAGATTTGTGTTATCTGGCATGGGCGCTGAGCAGCTCCACAGGGCCCTGGCCAGACAGCCTGATCTGTAACAAATCAGGAGGCCACCAACAGCTTTGTTATGTTTTTTGCTGACGGACTGAGAAAGTTTCCTCTTTTGCTCCTCTCCCACTGCTGGGTAGGCGCTGAAGCCTTGAGGCAAGGCTGGGGTAACAAGCACAGAGGCTGCATGATGCAGTGTGTTTCTTGCTGGGGAGAGTTCAGCAGGAGGAATCTGAAGGCTGTACCTTCCTCCCAACACCTGCCCTCCCAGCACAGGCTTTGTTCCAGGTAGGCACAGAGATCTGACTGCCCGTGAGCAAAATTCAACTTGTGGCACCTGGGGCCAGAAACTCATGCATATCTGGCAGAATAAACCACTTCCTTGCAGGCAAGTCTGTACACAGGCACAGTATTTTTTTCCAGCAAAATTTGTGATTTTTTCAGGAACATGAAATAATTTGAGTCTAATCAATTAATTGAAATTGCTGGTAGTGGGTGATTTGCTGGCAGCTGCCTCAGGGATGAATGGGAGCAGCTCCCGTGGTCCCACAACTGTGGTCAAAGGGTTATCTGAAACACTAAAGCTGTAGCAGGGGTACTTCAAAGAATTGCACTTGTTTCATGTTCCTGAAGCCTGGTGTTCTGGAGGTCCCTTTGTCAACTCTGGTGTGCTGGGCAGGATTTGGGTGCATGTTCATACTCAGGCATCTGCAACAGCTTACTCAAAATGCACTGCAAAAGTCCACACAGTGATGAAAATAGGTTGAAATTATGATGGTTTCCTCTCGATTAGAAGTGACCAGCAGGTCAAGGCAGGTGATTCTGTCCCTTTGCTCTGCTCTTGTGAGCCTGAAGTACTGCACCCAGCTTTGGAGTCCTCAACACATGAAGTACATGAAGCTGTTGGAGGGGATCCAGAGGAGGCCTCAGAGATGCTGTGAGGGCTGGAGTCCCTCTACTGTGAGGGATTGGTAAGAGTGTTGGTGGGTTCAGCCTGGAGAAGAGAAGGCTACAGAGAGACCTTCGAGATCCTGAAGGGGCTCCAGGAAAGCTGGAGATGGACTTTGGATCAGGAGGATGGGAGAGGACTGTGAAGGGGAGCCATGGGATGAGGAGGTACAGTTTTACACTGCAAGAGATTTAGATGAGATCTCAGGAAGAAATTATTTGCTGTGAAGGGGGTGAGCGCCTGACCGAGGCTGCCCAGAGTAGTTGTGGCTGCCCCATCCCTGGAGAGGTTCAAGGCCGGGTTGGATGGGACTTGGTGCAGCCTGGTCTGCTGGGAGGTGTTTGTGCACAGGGCAGGGGGTGGAACGGGAGGTCCCTTCCAACCTCTGCTCCTTGAAAATTCAAATCCAAGGCCTGATATTCATGGGCCTGCTCTGATCTGTCCTGAAGATGAAAGGAAAGCTGCATGGATGTAGTATGACTGTGATAACTCTATCATGATAGAATTATATTTTGGGTTGGAAGGGACCTTAAAGATCATCGAGTTCCAACCCCCCTGCCATAGACAGGGACACCTCCCACTAGATCAGGCTGCTCAGTGCCATGTCCAATATGGCCTTGAACATCTCCAGAGAGGGGGCATCCACAACCTCTCTGGGCAACCTCTTCCAGTGTTTCACCACCCTCACTGTAAAGAATTTCTTTCTTATGTCAAGCCTGAATCTACCCCCTTCCGATTTACATCCATTATTTCTGGTTCTTCCATCAGATATCTTATTAAAAACTCCTACCCCTGCCTTTCTGCAGGACCCCCTCAGGTATTGATAAGGTACTATGAGGTCTCCCCTGAACCTTCTCTTCTCCAGGTTGAACAACCCCAACTCCTTCAGCCTGTCTTCATAGGGCAGTTGCTCCAGCCCTTTGACCATCTTTGTGGCCCTCCTCTGGAACCACTCCAATAGCTCAATGTCCTTCTTATGTTGAGGACTCCAGAGCTGGACGCAATACTCCAGGTGGGGATTATGATGAGGAAGTCAGCCCTTGGGGTGAGCTGTGGGAGCTGCTGGAGCTGCCGGAGCCGCCTTGCAAAGCCTTGCAAAGCTGAGCACATTCCCAAAATTTGCTCTGATTTTCCAGAGCTCACCATGTGTTCCAGCCTTTTCTGCACTTCTTTCTTAGCAGATCTTCATCAGCCTTTCTCCTCATTTGGAGAAAGGAGCCTGGAGTGATCGCCCACTTCCAGCTTAGTCTTCCCAGGGGTGAGGACCACACATTTTCCCAGCTATGCTACCTTTGAGAAGACGGCTCATGGAAACTTATTGCAGATAGTTCATTCCATGAACTAGGGCTTCTTTTCGGTAAAGTGCTCGGGGAGCAAGATGTTCCTGTTAAATGTAATGAGTTAATACAAATGACAGAGATGAGCTGTTTTGCCTCAGGATCAGTCAGAGAGTGGGTTGCTTTTGTCATGGAGTGGTGGTGCATTAGTTCTTCACCTTGCAGAAGGAGATTTACCAGAGGGAAAACATCACCGTGTGCAGGAATTAATTTCTGCTGAGGTTTTAGTGGAGGGTGGTTGGAACATGAAGCAACATTTTGCTGCTGCTGAAGCCCTCAAACTTTTTCACATTTCTGTGCAAAATTTCAAAACCTTTGGAGTAAAAATACCACCCAGCTGAGCTCATTTAATCAAAAGACCGATTTCACCCCAAATCTTACACTTCATGACAAATAAGGAATGAGATTTTTCCCTACCTAAGGCTTCTGCTACATGTTGCTTTTTTGGGTTGAAACAAGGTTTACCTAAAGCTATAGAGGCATGTGCACTGCGCGCACCACAGTCACTCAGCACACAGAAATAGATGTTTGCAAATTGAAGACTAATCATTCAGGGTTTACCAGCCTCTCTCTTAGGAGTACGTAATGTAAGAAAGGCAACAAAAGTTACTTGCAATATGAGTAACTTTATCAGAGCAGCTCCGAGGGTGCTCATCACAGGCTCATCATTGGGCTGACATGACAGTAATGCCAGGAGGAAACGCTTCACCGTCCTTCCCGTCAGAACGAAGAACTATGGTGCTGGGGCCTGTCATATCTTGACAGGACTCATATCACATCTGGTGACAGTGGTGGTAATTAGCTTGCATCAGCAGGAAGTGCTTGCAGTTGGGCTGGCATGTAGTCTGTAATAACGGGGATTAATTTGGGGTATCTCTTAGTTGTTTATTGTGGATTGGGGCACCCTCCTGCAAGGGCCACACCACAGGATCACACAGTGTCGGGGATTGGAAGGGACCTTGAAAGATGATGTAGTTGGGTTGGAGGGGGAGGAACTGAGCTTTGTAGGCTGAGCACTGGCTCATTCACATGCTCCCAGTACAGGTAGAAACTGGGGAGACTAGAGTGGCAGCCTCTGAACCACAGAGCTGCCTTGGAAGGAGGGAGATCCCTGTGGGGAGGACAGCAGGGTACCAAGGTCTCTGGCCCTCTAGCCGAGGGAGGAAATGCCACCAAGAGAGAGGATGCCACGTGTTTTGTTCTGCTGGCTGTATATCAAAAACAAGACATATTCAGAGTGGGTGGATCATAACTGGAGGATGAACGTGGCGAGCATCTAAAAAGTGAAGTGATTCATGCAATGGCCCAGGCAGTGATGTGACCAATAGGAGGCACTCGATGGCCCTGAGCTTTGCTGGTTTCATAGTTTTATAGTTTCATAATCAAGGTTGGAAGGTGTCCCATGCCAACCCCTGCCAGTGCCTTGGCAGCACTATATGCCCTGTGCTCCACTTCTTGCTGGTGTGGGTTGTCCTAGGCTGGATGTGGCCACATACTTATATGGCTTCCTAGTAGAATCCTCCTTCTGTATTCCTTCCCTCAACTGGAGTTCACAGTCCCACCTCGTCTCTTTCCATTTCCCAGAGCCTGGAATTAAACCAGTTTGTTATTAATTTGCTACTTCTTTTCAGTGTGTTTCCATAGTTTAGAATTCCTTGATCTTTCTGTATCTAAAAATGCCTCTACTGCAGTTTTGTGTCAGTGGGGATATGTCCCCACATGGCATATGTGGGGAAGAGGCTTAAGTGAGGCAGCTGTAGGTTTGAGCCGTGGTTATGGTTTTTTAGGACAACTCAAGCAAAGGTGAAACATTGCAGTTGAGATTCTGACCCCAGCTGGCAGGAAGAAAGACTCTCCTAATGGCTGTGTGGAATGTTGAACCTTGTGATGCCAGTCAAAGTCCTCTCTTATCCTCTCACTTTACATTAGTATTGCTCTAATGGAATTAATCCTGTCTCTGGGGGGCAGGAGGAGCATCCTTCCTCATGATTTCCCCAACCCCCTCTGCATTTTGGAGTATCATTTTCTACTCGTTGTTTCTTCTTGCATTCCTTGCAGTCTAGCCTGTTCCTCCTCCACCTCCTCCTTGGAGTAGGGTAGAACCTTCCTTGCTGCTTCAGCCTGTTTTGGAAGAGGAGGATAGATCCTGATGCTGGGAAATATCCCGCTCTGTTTTCTCCTTGCCAAGTCAAGTATTTGCCAGTAAGGTGGATGTACATCCTCCCCTCCCAGTCAGCTGCCATGTATGGAAAGCTTCTCGCAGCAGCTTGTGTGCATGGCCTTGTTCCCAGCCCATAATGGATTCTGCCTAATATATATTCTCCTTCTTTCTAATTAAGTGGTAACACCTTGGTGGCAGAGGGAGCCTGTAAAATAATAAAGGGTTTTGCACTCGGAGGCATGGGAAGGCAGGCCCCCGAGAGTGATCCTCCCTGAGATACAGAAATTATTGCAATTACAGAGCAATTGTATGGAAGAGGAGAATGGAATGGCAGACTTTTCAGACACAGTTTTCTAGCATTAATATTTTTAATTAAGGTTATTGGCAGTGAGTTATGACTTTGGCATACTGAATGGTACAACCCCCGCTGGCAAAGTGTTCATGCTCGTCCTTCTTTTCCTGTGCTGGGGGGGGGAGGGAGGTGCAAATGTGTCTCTGCAAATATTACCTTGGTCCTGGGTAGACTCTTCTCACCCACTGGTGTGGGAGCATTGTGGCAGCACTGCTCTTCTTGTGCAGTTTGAGGACAATTTTATTCGTCTCAGGTAATTCTTTGGTGAGACCCCAACTGGAATACCGTGTTCAGTTCTGGAGTCCTCAGCATAAGAAGGATATTGGGATGCTGGAGTGGGTTAGTGAAGATGATGAGAGGGCTTGAGCACCTTCCTTATGAAGACAGGCTGAAGGAGTTGGGGTTGTTCAGCATGGAGAAGGCTCAGGGGGGACCTAATAGTAGCTTCTCAGTACCTGAAGGGGGCCTACAGAAAGGCTGGAGTATGACTTTTTAGTAGGGTACAGGATGGCAGGACTAGGAGGAGTGGATGCAAATTGAAAGAGGGGAGATTTAGGCTGGATCTAAGAAAGAAATTCTTTCCCGTATGGGTGCTGAGACACTGGAACAGATTGCCCAGAGATGTTGTGGATGCCCTCTTCCTGGAGGTGTTTAAGGCCAGGCTGGTCTAGTGGTAGCTGTCCCTGCCCATGGCAGGGGGATTGAAACTAGATGATTTTTAAGGTCCCTTCCAACCCAAACCATTCTATGATTCTATAATTCCAATATACCATCTCAATTTCTGAGTGCCACCTTTGATTCTGCTTTTGCAACTGGGAAAGATGGGAGCCAGTAGTTTCTTATTTTACTATGCATGATGGGTGTTTTTCTCTATAAGCTTTATAGCACCTTCCCCACAGTTAGGCAGGAGCTCTGCCTATGGGATATTTGTGTGTTTTGCTCTTTTGAAAGGCCACAGGATGTGGGTCACTTGTGCCTTTGCTCAGAACTCTAGAGCCTTGGCTGCAAAGCCTTCAGGCAACCAAAAAGTTTACCTGTCTTCCAGTATCTGAAGAGGGCCGACAAGAATGATGGAGAGACTCTTTACAAGGATGTGTAGCAGGGAACAGTTTTACACTGAAAAAGGAAAGATATAGGTGAGTTCTGAGGGAGAAACTCTTTGCTGTGAGGGAAGTGAGTCCCTGGCCCATGTTTCCCAGAGAGGCTGTGGTTGCCCCATCCCTGGAGGGGTTCAAGGCCAGGCTTGGAGCAACCTGGTCTGGTGGAAGGTGTCCCTGTCCAGAACAAGGAGTGGAGCAGGATGATCTTTGAGGTCCCTTCCAACCCAAACCATTCTGTGCTGTGTGTGCAAATAAGCTCCTTGCCTGCTGGGACACAGAAAGGGAAGATGAAGGCAGCCTGAAGGATGTAGAGAGTTGGACACAAAGCACTGATCCCTTTGCCTTCAGCAGAAGTTGGGTACTACAGAGTCACCCAGAGCCTGGGACTGAGCCATGGAGCTCATCTCCCCACCAGTCATTTCCAGGAGAAATTGCTGTAAAGAAAAAAATTGACTTTTGACACAGGCTGATAAGCACGGATGTTTGTTTCCAAGAGTTTGTATTTTATGCAATTTAATACTTAACAATGACTGACAATGGTGGCGATGGTGAAAATACATTAAAAATGAGGAAAGTGCAGTCATTTCAGGCAGATGCAGGTTCTCTTCTGGTGGGTTTTCCCCTGCCTGAACCCTACGATTTTCAGATAAATCCTGGTCTTTCATATGCTGTTGATTTTTTGAGGGGAGACTTGAGTTCCCACATGCTGAATGTGAAACTAGACATGTCCATGAGGCATTGAATATGGGCTTATATTTAAAGGGGAAGTATCTTTTCCTTCTGTGATTTTCCTTATTGAATGGGGAAAAAGAAGTGAGCATGAACATAGGTTTTGTCCTGCTATGAAACTACCACTTAACTGAGGTTCTTGCAGAGAGCCCTATTTTGAAGGAAAGAAAGGCTCAGTTAAACTCAAGGTTTCCGCTCATCAATCATTTCTCTTAAGATCAATACTTTTGTTTGGATGAATATAAGTAGGATTTGGAGGCAGAGGGCCAGAGGCAGGGTAGAAAGGAACAAACAGCTTCAGCCTCTTATTCTGCTGGTGATTAACATAGTATGGTCTAAAATAAATCACTCTGGGCATCTCAGGACCTCTTTTCTATGTCTTCTGGTCAAGGAACCTTCTGCACATTGCTTGCTCCTTGTGTTTTACAGAGTGAGATCTGTGTCTGTCATGTGAATGCAGCAGTGATTAGGTGGGATACCACTCATTCTGTGAGCTGAGCTCATCGGAGATGGTAGAAGGTGAGTAGGGTGTGAGAGGTCTGCTGGGTTGAAATGTCCTCACAGGGAGTCAAGAGCATTTTGAGTAGGGCTTCTTCCAAAACTAGAGCTTACCAGGGTTTGAAATACCCTGTTCTGAGTGCTCATTGATTAGTCAACAGAATGGAGATAGAGTGTGGGGAACATAGCTGGTATGTGGTGCCCAGAAGCTTGGTATGAAAATATATCAAAAACCTCCAGCATTTCTCTTGAAGGTCTTTCCTTGGAGATGGGAGCCGGCCACATTGTGTCCAAGTGTCTGGTTGAAGGTGGTGTCTGACTGTTCAAACCTCTCTCTTTATGTTGTTTTAGTATCTTTCTTGGACATCCATATGACAGGTGGGCCAGTTGCCCAGTTTTCACAGACTATGGATCCAAGGATCTTCATTGTGTGTGGTCTTGTCTCATACTGTAGCTGTGAAATATGAGTATGGGTTCTGTCCCACATCAGAATATAATCCTGCAACTCCCAGTAGCTCATGACATGGTAAGAAAGCAATGATGTCAGACCATCTGACCAGGAAGAAAAAGTGGATAAAGCCCTCTACCAACAACTAGAAACAGCTTCATGTTCACAAGCCATGGGTGGCTTCAGCCATCCTGACTTCTGTTGGAGGGAAAACACGGCAAGGTACCAGCAGTCAAGGAGGTTCCTGGAATGCATTGATGACAACTTCCTCTTCCAAATAGTACAGGAGCCCACAAGAAGAGAAGCCATGCTGGACCTTGTTCTCACCAATGATGAGGGCCTAGTGAGTAACATGGAGCTCAAGGGCACCCTTGGGCCCAGCAACAATGAAATGGTGGAGTTTATTATCCACAGAGCATCCAACAAGGGATACAGCAAGCTCATCACCCTGGACTTCAAGAGGACAGACTTTGACCTTTTGAGGATCTTGTTGGCAAGGTCCCATAGGAGACAGTCCAGGAGGGGCCCAAGGACCATCTCCTCCAAGCCCAGGATCTGTGCAACCCAAGGAAGAAGAAAATGGGCAAGAATGCCAGGAGGCCTCCATGGATTAGCAAGGAGCTTCTGGATTTGATTAGATGGAAAAGGAGAATGTATCAGAATTGGAAGCATGAGAGAGTTAACTGGGAGGAGTACAGAGAGGTTGTCTAAGTAACCAGAGGTCAGATTAGGAAAGCTAAAGCCCAGGTAGAATTAAAGCTGGCAAGGGACATAGAGGAGAATAAGAAGAACTTTTACAAGTATATAAATGACAAGACAAAGACTAGGAAAGATGTGGGGCCTTTCCAAAAGGACACTGGAAAGCTGGTCATGGGGAATTTGGCTGAGGTAATCAGTAACTTCTTAGCCTCAGTCTTCACTGGCAAGGCCTCTGCTTGCACAACTCAAGTCTTAATAACGAAGACTATAAACTGGGAGAAGCAGGATCCACCCATTGTGAGTGAAGAGAAGGTTCAGGACCACCTGAAGAACTTGGAGGTGCACAAGTCTGTGGGACCTGATGAGATCCACCCATGGGTCATTAGGGAACTGGCAGATGAAGTTGCCAAACCACTGTTCATCATATTTGAAAGGTCATGGCAGACTGGTGAAGTTCCCACTGACTGGAGAAAGGGGAACATAAT